>JASVER010000137.1:1472924-1646752 GCA_030449065.1 Oceanodroma leucorhoa | reverse complement strand
GCCGCGGCACAAAGGAGCGGGACGGCCGGGCCGGGCCGGGGCGGGCGGAGGGGCGCGGGCCCCGCGGCGTTCCCGGTGGGGCTGAGGTGAGGTGGGGCGGAGGTGAGGCAGGGCGGGGCGGGCACCGCCCTCGGGCGGCGGCGGCGGGCGCCGCGGGGCTGAGGTGGAGCGGGGCGGGCGCTGGGCTGGCGCTGAGGGGAAGGGGCAGCGCTGGGCTGGGCTGGGCTCTGGTGGCGGCGGTGGGCCCGGTGCCGGCCTTGGGTCAAGGAGGGGAAGGCGCCGCGCTCACCCCCACCCAGCCTCCGCTTCCCCGGGAGCCGTGCGTGCCGCCGGGGCAGGGTCCGGCTCGGCGTGAGGGCCAGGAGGCCGACCGGCCGCGGGGCGGGGGGGCCGGGCCGGCGCAGCCCCGCCGGCCTGAGGCAGCGGCCCGCGCTCCTGTGGGCGCTGCTTGTTTCTGCAGGTCCTGCCCTGGCTTTTGGGGGAGCGCGCTGCCTCGCCGGGGGCACCCGCACCCCCCGGAGCGGGGGACCCAGCGAAAAAAGGCGGGTGGCCGCGGTGCAGCCCCGCTTGCCCTGCGCCCGGCCGGGCTGCTGGCACGCTGGGCGCTCCCGGTGCTGCGCATGGAGGCCCCGCAGCCGGTGAGAGCTGGGCTCGGGTGTCAAGTTCGGCGCTCGCAAAAGAAAGCGGCAAAAGTTGAATGAAAGGGGGGTTTGCTGGAACGGGGCACCCCAGGTCTGCTGCTGTTCGGCGCGGTGAGGTGTTCCAGCTCTTTAACGGCGCCTCTCGGGTGCTGGGAGACCGGCCCGGGACTTGTATGACTTGCAAAACAAGGGCTTTGCTACGGCGGTCGGGCGCGGGTTGGGCTTTAGGGTGCAGGGGACAAAATGACATGCTGCTCCGGGACCTCGCGGGAGCTCAGAAACAGAAGAATTCTGTTGAGCCCTTAAATATTTTTATGTTAATGTAACAAGTCAGAAGCCGGAAAACTATTTACCACTCTCAATGTAAAAATATTTTTTCAGAGCAAGTTTTCTCTCTTTTGCGGAGAAAATATGAAGATGTGGAGTGAGCCTCCAAATGCAATTATTTATCTAGACCTTCTGCTGTGCATACTTGGGCAATAGGTTAGGCAGCGGCACCTTTCCTAGTAGTGTGGTAACACCACGGTACTGCTTTGCTCTCTTAGTTCAGTGCTTATAAAGCAGGTCTCTTCACTGCTTGTCTTATGCCGATATCAAGCATTCTCTTTTAAGCCCTGTGATTCTGTCCTGCTGATCACTGTTTCTATCTTGCATAGCTTCATTTTTCCCTTTTTTTTTTTTTTTTCTTGATAGTGCTATTTCTTATTTTCTGTTGTGCAGCAGTAGGTACAGTGTCCCTTTGGGGTTGAGTCTTAATGTAGGTCCCGAGAATGACTGTAGTCTTCTTGGTTTTCATTTTCTGCTTTGTTATTGCAAAAAATTGCTCTGAATCTCRGTATCCACCCCGAGCCCAGAGTTCGTTTTGGTGCTCGGCCTGCGTTTATCAGTGTTTCTCACGCAGTCCATGGGGAAGTATGGACATAAGAGCTGCCTTTTCTCTTCTAAATTTATTCAGCCTTCTCGACACTGCATTGTTTTCTGAATGCTGATGTGTTTGGTGGTTTTTTTTCCTTTTATGTCTGTGTCAGTGTTTGTTTTCTTCAACATAAGCAAGAGATTTTTTTTCTACTTAGCACTAGCTTTGCCTCAGGTTTTTAATTTTTCTGTCCTTTGTCTTGCAGTGAATGCATTTGTTTGTTTTGGTGTTTGGTATTTTTCCCCTCATGCTRGTCCTCAGTGCAGTTCTTCTGCTTTATTCATAATTTTCTGTGCATCCATCAGTGCTATGAGGTTATCGTCMTGTGGAGGCCTACATACATTTGTGTACTGTGACTCTTCCCCTGTTTACTTCTCAGTATTTAAACCTTTGCTATTTCCCTGCTATTTCCCTGCTAAACAATACAAATCTCTTAACTGTTCTCATCACCTACGAGCCATCTGAAATATTCCCTCRCATCTTGTCTCCTCTTGGACTCCTGTATTTGGCTGTGGGTTTCCAGAGGACTGTGCGTTCTCAAAACTTCTCATATCATTTTAAGAGTCTAGGATGCTGTTAAATGTATTTTTCTTTTGCATTTATCCCAATGCAAAGAATTGATCTGTTCTTTGCTCTGATCTAAATCTGGGCCATTCTTCTGCAAGTGCTTTTGCATATGTCTTTGTTCTCCCCTGCCGAAGCTCACTCAGCAAAAGAGGTCCTTTCTCCTGCTGGCACCCATTCCTGTGTCTCTTCCTTTAGGACATCAGTGTTATTGCTTTGTGCCCCRATCTGCTATTTGTTCTCATTTATAAATCTGGTTGAATAGGTTGTGTATTTCTCCTGGTGTGTTCTTTTTCAGATGCTTGAAGCACAACTGGAGTTACGTGATTGCTTCTCCTTGTCTCTCCCCTTTTCATCCAAACACTCTYGAGGTTCCTGCTGACTCTAGAAGTTTTCAGCATCCGCTGTCCATCGCTTGTGTAGGAAGCTCCTCCAGGATATTTTAATGCAGTGTTATGCATCGTGCACAACTTTTGTCGTTACTCTTGCTATTGCTGATTGTTTGTTAGCTTAGTCTTGGTTATTTACCTATTCTTAGATTGCTGATACATCTAATTCAGCTAGTCCACACGCCTCCCTTATCTTCAGCTGTGATATCAGTGTGTGCTTCCAGGTAGATGGAGTTATTGGTTTCCTTGAAGTCTTTAATTTTCCTTTTTTTTACCTTCAGCCTCCTATACATGGAGTTTGACTGCAACACTTCATGTTAGCCACTCYGGTATCCTACTCTCTGGCCTTGTAATTCAGTGATCACTCAGCGGCTCCCTTAATCTCACTGTTATCTTGTTCTGTGCTTTTCTTAATGACGCGATGGTTTTCTGCACAACTTCTCAGCACTCTTCCTTCGTATGTTTTCAGTATTTTCATGTTGGAGGTCTTGGCTCTCGGCACATTTCATTTGCTGTGAGCCTTGTGGATGGGCTGGAATGGATTACTTACAATATTTTTGTTCCCTCCTATAAAGTAGGACATCTCTCATACTCTGCCTGTCAGGTGATATCAAAGTCCATTTCCCTCAAGCTTTTTGCTTGTTTGTTAAAATTAAGGAATAARGGGGAGATATTTAGTAGCCTAAGCAATAAGTTAGTGATAAAGGTGGCGATTTGTCATGGAATGCTTATTGGCCTGTTACTCTGTAGGCTGCTTTGTTCAAATTTTCTTTCACATCAATATCTAACCTAGCTGATAATGTATTGTATTTTCGTATRTCTCCGGTTGGTCTCTTTAAGTCACTTAGATAATGTGGTGGTATCCTCACAAAATGGAGCAGAGCTTGTCATGTGCACTGTTAGGTTTCCCTCTCGACACAGAGGCAGCAAGTTAAAATGCTGTCACCTTTTAGGAAATTGAAGGCAAGCTAATGTGATGAAGTTTGTCCCGTTCTGCTCCATTGTCAATATGTTGTGTTCAGCATTTTAAACTGTTTGGTTGGTTTTGCATTTTTTTTTTTTCCTTTCCTGAGCTTATGATTGCTCAGTAGACTTTGAATTTATTCCTTGCTTTAAAGTAGTGCCGGCAGAGGTGCTGTATTGGGATTCATTGTCTTCAAGTATCTCATCAGAATTGTGTCATGTCAGGACACAAGGAAACGCAAAGTACAAAATGACAATATATTTTGTTTTCCGTTGCTGGTTTKTATGTGGTGACTGTAAAGTTGGCATGGCATGGCAGCGGCTGTGCCAGCATGATCTATTTCCTTTTCTATTCTTCGTCATGTCACTGAGGTCTAATGTAAGTCAAATGTTCACGTACGACTCATGAGGTTGTGTGACTGAGCAGTGCCTCATGATCTGTCTTCAGCTGTGCTTGTAATGATCTGGTACCTTGATCTACCGCTGCTGTGGCCATGCTTGTGCTGTAGACGTTTACCCAACTCTGCCATGGGAACTCTGTGTGTTTGGTAGGTTTTGGCCATTCGGGATAGSGATACTCGCTGGCTCAAAGTCTGGGCTGAGGTACTGCTCATCATTTATTGATGCATGTTTATTAATGGGGGTTCAGTGAGTCGCTACGATCAGTGACAAGAAATCCATCCTTTTCCTTGGAGAAGTAGTGGTTTCTAAGCGTGGAAAACACTTGCAACTGTAGTTATTTTTCTCCCTTTCTAAGGCTTTTTTGCTATAGGAAGYGCTTCACTTTTGCAAGTATTGGTGTGGCTTTTTGGATTGCTTGCTTCAGTGCATGTACACAAACTGATATTAATATAGCTTGAATCATAGGTTAGAGGACAGTCGGTGAACTACATGCCAGAAGGCTGTGCCATTTGTGTGTGTTTTATACCTTCCTGTAGGCAGTGGGACGTGCTAGAAAGTGATATTGAAAAAGAAAATCCAGCAGATATGCTGATGCTCTTTTTTTCTAAAAGCAAGGCTGTCTGGTGGGATGGAGAAAGCTTAGAGTTCTTCACTGCTTTTAAAAACGTTCACCCAATGGTGAGTGAAGAATGATGTCTGTGTTTGCACTCAAACTCTGGTCAGTGTATCAGTCCTGGAATGAAAGACTTAAATACTCACCCGTTRTTCAATTTTTTTAATCTTTAGAGCTTTACCCCTCTGGTACACTTGGTGAAATAGTATCTAAATATAATTATTAAAACAGTTTAATCTTAATTTTGCTGACATTCCTTACAAAGTTATTTAGGAGAAGCCCCAGATGACCGTGACTTTGTGTTCCTGATATTGTTACAGGTTTTTGAGAGCTTCTTAAATTGTTTTTGAGCTTTCTGCCTTTTTTTGATGTGCAGCCATAACAAACTAAAATGGGTACMCACTTTTAGACTGCCTTGTGAAACACGTACCTGCTTGTCTTCGGCCCACTTCCGAACCCACGTGCTTGTCCGAGTCATCTCTCAGGCAGTCAGTCCCCTTCCTCTTCTCGGCCACAGGACCTCCGAAACCCATTGACCAACTTCCTCTGAGTTTCTTCATGCAGGTGGAGGACTTAAAACACTATAAAAAAAAAAAACCAACACAGAAAAACACAGCTCAGCGGTAGGAGCAGCATACCTGCTGGCTCTGCTGCTGACAGAAGCACTTGTGTTACACCTGGTCACCTACTCAATATCAGGATCTCTCCTGCAGCATGCTTTCGTGGTAGACTTGTAGCGAGGCAGAGAGAAAAGGTCCTCAGGGCAGAAACTGAAGAGACGAATGAGGAGAAACGAAGCTGGGTTCTTGTGTGGGTTTTTTTGTTTTTCATAGGTGAGATAAGGGGTTCCAGTGACCTGCCCAGAGCTGTGTATCAAGTTCTGTAGGCYTCAGTTCTGGAAGCCCCAGATCAGGAATCATGCTTCCCATGAGTGCTTCTGAGGCAGGTTTGCTAACCTAGTGACCTGCATGTTATATTTGACTCGGATAGCAGTTTTTTTGAGCAGCTGTTGCTGTATCCACTTACAGAAGGAAAGAGAATCAGAAGGATGCCTCCTGCTCTGCCAGTGCAGTCCCGAACTTAGGCTAGTAAAAAAAGAGCTGCTGGCTTTCCATGGTTGGCAGGGAAGGTCACAAAACTGGCTCTCAGCTACTGGCACCGAAAGATCGGGCCATCCTCCAGTGCTGCTTGAATTAACAAGAAGTGAAAGTTTCTTCACCCTGTTTCCTGTTGCGCTGTTAGGTCTTTCATGTTTGAGATGATAACCAGTGTCATAAAGTGACAAATTTGGTGAGGCTGAGAATAGGAGGGTCTAGACATTGTCTGCTCTGTGCTCTGCTCTYGGAGGCAGTTGTCAGACAGCCGACAACGCAAGCTTCCAACTGAGGCATCACTGAATTTTTCAGCAATGTTATCAAAATCTTTCACACATCCAAAACTGTTTTCGGTGTATTTTATGCATTCGTAATAGCTTAGTCATGCCATCTAGCTGGGCTTATTTCTGTGGTCTACAGCAGGAGACTGTTCTGCCTTCCACAGAGTAGTTCTGTACCTAAYCTTCCTTTGAAAACAAGCCTCAGCTCTGACTGAGGAGAAACAAAAGCACTAAGATTAGCTTACAGACAAGAAACAGCGCAACTCTGGGATTTCACCATTTCAGCTCTGTTACACAAAGGCAGTGGTTTGCTGATGAGAATCTGCCCCTGCTTCCAGCAGTCCCTGCTCATAGCATCTTTCCATAGCCCATGGTGTGATTACTCAGATGCCTCTGTGCTAGCCCTAGATCTGGTCCCCRTGGCAGGACTGCACTATGTGACTGTTTGAGCTGCTCAGTCTCTTGATTTGTCCCTCAAAATGCTTTTGGAGTAATGTATGAAGTGCTTTAAACTAAGTATGTATTATTGCAGTTTACTACAATGAGTTGATCTCCCTGGAATTTAAGAGAACTCTTTCGTTGGTTTCTGGATAGTAATATAGGTAAAGCCTTATCCTTTCTGAAACGGACTATTATTAAATTTACTAGAAAAAGCTTAAAAAAAATGCATTGGGTTTTTTGTGTTGTTTCTTTGCAATTCTGCACCTCTGCTTGGTACCCAGAGAGTCTACACTTTTGTCCCAGCACTGTCTGTTCTGGAATTTCCTGGTCTTTTCTTTAATTTTGAATCCTGATGTGAATGTTTTTGTCAAAATTTAGCGAATTCATTTATTGTTGATAACGTCTGTAACTTTCAGGGCAGCAAGGAAGATTGACTTGAATTAATTGAAGGATTCATTTATAAGCCTCCAAATGAATGTCTGTGCCAAAACTTAATATGGTATAGCTAATCAATTTTATTTCATGTGCTTCTATCCCTTCAGTTTGTAGGATTCGTGTTCCCTTCCATCTGCAGGGCGTTATCCTTATCTTCCTGCCACTTCTGAAGCAGTGCATTATACTCTGCTCCTTGGGCAACTGCTGAGCTTGTACAGCTCTGCCACGTCAGCTTGCTGGAGGCAAGTCTTGTTCAACTTCCCCGGAGCTGTCAGATACCACTATCTTTTCAAAAAAGATCATTATCTCGGATGTGTATTCATCTGCCTCAAAGCATAGCTTTGTCTCTGAAAAGAAATGTAATGACCTACGTTTTGGGGAGTCTACAGTTTGGGGAGAAGGGAACCAGAAGTCATGTTCTGCATGATTGATACCAGCGTTGAATGGGTGGCTTAGACATTCAGAGCGTTAAAGCGAAGCTGAGACTTTCTGAAGGCCGCGGTACAAAGGACAGTTCCACCCAAATGATCGTGAGATGAGAAATTAYGACCTCAGATGGAGGAAGCTAGGAGGTGGTAAATGCTTCAGTTTCTCTTTCAGAAAGAGCTGTAGCAGAAGTCTCTGATGCTTGAGGAGCCCTGGGCAGTGGTGTCTCCTTATCCAGAGGTAAGGGAAAACCTGGGCGGGGCAGGAGTCTCTCTTTAACAGGCCTACTTTGGAGACGCTAGTTTAAGTGAGACAGTGAAGCTCACTTTAAATCCATGTTGCAATTTTAGCATTCCTGTACCAGCTTAAAAACAGATTTAAGGGAAGTAAAAAGACAAAGTAGTCCAAGATACCGGTGACTATAAAATCTGACTTTCATAGTGAGTCTACAGAAGAAGAAACTACTGTGGTGGTAGCTAGTATCCGCTTCTTTCTCCTTTGACTATTATCATATCAAGTCAAACAAGAGGTCAGATCCTTCAACTACTCCATGTTTCTGTCAAAGCTAGAATTACCTAGAGAAGACTGCAGGGTTATAGCCCAATTTTTTACGTAAGCCCTGCAGAACCCTGGCGTTTTTCACTGACAAGCACTTGGTCAGAAGCTAGAAAGTTTTTGAGAGGTGATCAGTCTCTTTCCCTTTCTGTGAAACAGGCACGCTCAAGGTCAGTCTGCTTTTGGTTTAGGGTGCTCTTAGTACAGCAAGAAAGCAACTGACTGTGACAATGGCTTTGTCCTGCGGCTGGTGACAYGCTGCATGCCAGTAAATGCTGTTTCCCATTGAGTTTTGACGCTAGCCTTAACCCTCCGGGATATTTTTAAAGAAAATACAATTGAATTAGGGGTTTGCTTCAGATTACACAATATGATGTTTGGTTACTACATGCAAAAGAACCAGCTCGGCATTTACTCGCTCCTCCCGAAGCCTGTGGTCCGCTTCTTGCGTGYGCTGCGTGGTAGCCACGCTGGACGCCAAGTAGCTCTTTCTCTTTAGTTGCACAACACTTGCAGTTGAGAGGTTGACCTCAGATCTCAATGTGATCTCCTGAGAAAGTCTCAATTTCATGTTATAATTGTTTTTAATTTACTGGAGATCCTTGGTTTTTGTCACCTACCCTGATCATTTCAAAGCTGATATCCTCTCCRTGTTTTAAAAGCTTGTAGTTGCAAACAGGCCTCTTCCCCCTCTTATTCCTGTATTAAAGATGATTATCTTGCAGCAATTCATAGCTGTGTTTCCTTCTCATAGTAATTTGAACTTTTCATCCAACCGGCATCACAAGTATTTCCATCTCTTCCTTTTTAGGAGCATCATTTCTTTGGGAAAGAAATGCTGAGGAAATATTTCTAATTATTTTATCTCCTTAATAGGAAACTGCTGCCCAAAACTCTCACAGTTTTGCATTTGAAAAGCTGTCAACTTTACTGTGTGGTTTGCTGACTGAGCTCCCGTGTTAGGCTGCTCTTGAGAGGAGAAATCGATGGTCTTACTCTTGTAACAGTGGCAGAAACTGAAGAAGTGGGTCGAGTAGCTGAAACCCTCTCTACCCATTAAGTGTATGAGTTTTTTTTGTTTGCTTGGCAATGTGCTCCATTTCATGGAAAGGAGAGGCATTTTCCATCATGAGGCAGTATTATGGTTGGCTGTAACCGAATATTTGAGGGGATGAATCACCGACTCTTGGGCTGCGTATTGCAGAGAAAATGAGCCTAATGCCACTTGGAGCTGACTTCTCCATTGGCGTGCTCTGTCGGATGATCGAGAGGAGGCCTCTCGAGTAGGCTGGGCATCCACGCTGCCAGGCAGGTGCAAATCCACTCAAATACCATTCGTTTCAACGGCTGATGATTATTTTTCTCCCCCCCCCCCAACTTCCAGCTGTGGCAGGTTGGTCAGTCTGTGCAGCTTGCAGCTCCTTCGTGCGTCCCTGCGCGTGCTGGAGCCTGCCGGGAGAGCAGCTGCTTTGCTGCCGGAGGGGTGGTCCCGAGGGCCGGGGGAGGTGTGCGGGGGCACGGGGGGCTGCTGCYGGCCGGGCTCCGGCGGTGCCCCGGCAGCTGCTTTTCTCCTGCGCCGGAGAGGCGTCCAGCTCARACCGCGTCTCAGCCTGGTGCGTTGCTTGGGGGAAAACGTGCCGGGGCGGCCGTTCGGCGGGTGTCCTGCGGGTGCTCGCTGGTGTAAAGGAGGAGGTGTGGGACACGGGCATTCTCTGCTGTTCCCGCAGTATCTGTTCAGAGAGAGAGGTATCGGTACCGCATACTTCTTATAGAATAAAAACTTACATTTCGATCAAATGTTTGGCAACTCCATAGTCCTGCATCCCAAAGTAAYATCTGGTGGTCAGAATTCCAAGCGAAGGGATGACCCTGCCTGTTGAAAAGCAGGTACTGGCTGCTGCCTTTACCATTTTTTGTACTTAAAAACATGGGGTCAAGCTTCTATTAAAATACCATTTCAAAGTAAAATAAAAGTGTTATCACTTTTATAGATCTGGCTGCTGTTGTGAACAGCTTTCATAGTCTTGTTATCACTTTCTAAATTTGCCAAAGAATTTTCCTTGGGTGAGTGCAAAACTGATGGGGGGGGGGGCTTTCTAGCCCTGCAGTGTATCTGAATGACACAAAATYGAGCTAATCACGGGGAACAGTCACAGCTTTTAACACAGAAAACCTGTTTTCTTTCTATCCTGTAGCTTAGCTCTTGCTGGTATTTTCACGCATGGTTGCTTCATCTGAAGACTTTCAGGTCTACTTTGACTTGCGCTAATGGTTTAAGAAAATGGTGTTTGTATGATGTCATTGTAGCCCTGACAGGAGGCAATAGGTTTCTGTTCCAGTGGCCTTCCAGGGAAACTTGTTCTTACACCTCAGCACCAGCACAAGAGTATCTTAGCTGTTAGCTCATTTGGGTTAAAGAGTGTTTTGTTGTGATATTAAAACATGAAAGGTAAAAGTCACTAACCACAATAAATTCTCCAATAGCATAATTTTTAAGAAAACTAGTACACTTAGGTTAACAGTTGGCCACAACATTATAATGGAAGACTGCTAAATCTTAAAAGCAGTTGCAGAGACTCTTAGCTGTGTAACTGCTKAAAAAGAATTTAAATGGATTATGAAAGATTAGTTCCCTTCCCTAGCTGTGTTTTAACAGCAAAACAAACATGCGGCCTTTGTCTCAGGAGACTGAGCTATTGGCTCTCGGGTGAGCGTCCTAGGAAAGAGCCTATTTGCCTGTTATCATATGCTTGCTGTTATGCCCRGCTTTAAGCATCTTCTGCCAGGTAGGACAAGAGGCTTATCTTGGCCTATCTCGATACTGCTGTTGTGATATTCTTGTTTTGCTCCTTGATTTTTTTTTCCTTCTTTTAGACAAAGTCTTTTAAAAAACCCTTTCTTCTTTTATTCCCACAATATTTGCAAGTAGACTGTTAAGTATTTTTGGAATTAAAAAAACATATTATTGTGTCCAGGTTTGTTGAGAACAGGGATCTGCAAAAATTAGGCTTGAAGTTAAATTTTAAAATTTCTTTCCATCTCTGTATGGAGAGGTTGTTACCTCTTACTGAAACAATAATATATTTCATCTTCCATGATGTGCAGAATGCTTTTGGTTTTGTGTGTTGGTTGTGTCAGTGAGGTCTCTTGAGTTTGGACAGAAGCAGAAYTGATCACTCGCATCACTCACATCTCCCTTCTCTACTGCATTTCCCTGTTCCGTGCTGCRGCTGACCTGAACTGAAGTTTGATGTCTCAGTCCTCTTAATTCAGCAGTGAGAGTGAGGGAGTTGGGATGGCCACCAGCAGCCTAATGCTACAGTCGCAGTTCATTATAATGTTGTAAATCTGTCCTTGACAAATATGGTAGCTCAAATGCAATCTAGTACATCACTGTTTTAAGACTTTTTAAGAAAAGCTTTTCCTTTGCACTTCAGAACCTCTTTGTGCATTTGTACTCTGTCCAGAGAAGCTGGTGGCTCTGTAGCAATCTCTTCTTCTACCTTATGTTCCTAATTATTTAGCCTTTCGGTTTGTTTGAGGCTTGACAATGAACTCCTTGTATATGATGGTAAGCAACAGCAAAGTGAATGTTGTCAAACTCAGCTCTTTACTAAATAAGGGGCGTTTATCCTGTCATTTCTCTTTTCCCTTTATCTAATCAACTTTTATAGTGTACTTGCTTTTATTTTCTGCTGTTCCTACTCTACTGGAGTGTGGTCTGGAGCAGATATTATTGCTTCCCTTCTTCCTCCAGTAAGCAGTAATTTGAGGGGAGGAGACGGTCACTGCTCTGCACTTGCTATGGTGTCTGGAATACCAAGGCTGTAAAAACAGAYTGGGTTTTCTGTAGCTGCGTCTAGTCCTCAAGCTAGTAGGTGGCAAACTGGTTTTTGAAGCCTTGGGAGAACTTCTCCCATAAAGGCTGAACRTGGCTGAAAATAACAGCATGACTTGATGTCATGGCGGGTGTAGGGAGGAGGTACAGGCAGTTTCCAAGTGAATTGTTCTTTCTTTTCCCTCTGTCTTCAGGGACTCTTCAGCATAGTTCCTAAAAGTGAAAGCAGAATCAACCTTAATGACTCACTGCCCGCGATAAAGGCTCACAGAGTGCTGCTTTTCTGGATACAGCTGCATCTGTGCCCTGAAGAAGAACAGTCCACTTCTGTTACAGCGCTTTGTGAGCAAGCCCAACTGTTCCTGAACCAAACGTACTTAAGGGTGAGTTGATCATAATTACTTGCTTTTAATCATGCTTTAAGTTGTCAAACAGAAAARCGTAGGTTTCAATAATCAGTTTTAATCTTGATTTATGTCTATTTTTGTTTCCTTAGGTAGGTTCTTACTCATTGCTAATCCCTAAAATACAGCTTTTTCATGCTCGTTTTGATGACAGTGTAGACTCACTCTGCTAACCTTGTCTTAAGTTACAGAACAGCTTAACTGAATTCAGATTCTAAATCTGTAACACAGTAACAATGCAGTTTTACATTTTAGTAACATAAGTTACTAAAATACCCTTGAATGATCTGGATTCATAAATATATGCATATTTTTTCCTTCGGCAGACATGTTTTGCATTTCACATAACTAGCTCTTCTTTAAAAAAACAAAAAAACAACCAATCAAAACCCTCCCAACCTTTTAAAGTCATTTGAACCAGTTGTGGTCTTGCACAGTTCCATTTAAGAYCTATGCAAACTGTATTGGCACCCTCACGTCTACTTTTTACTTGCTGACTGAGAAGGTAACAGCTGTATTGGCTCAGATGGAAGGACTCCTGAGCCTGATGTCCCACCTCTTGTTGTGGTCAAACTGCTTAGAGAAAAAGGCAAGCGTGTTGTGATGCTGAAACCCTTTTAATGATCTGTGATTTAGGAATTTCTTGAACTGGAAGTCAAACTCTTGTGGGCTTTTTTGTTTTGTGTTTTTTGGGTTTTTTTGGGTGTTTTTTTTTTTTTTGCAATTAGTATCACCTGAAGGATTCCCCCCAGCCCCCAAGTTAGCCTTCAGTTAATTTCTYAATACTGAACCTTTCACCATGCTAAAAGAAGATAACTTACTTCAAACCTACAGAAGTGCTGTGARAGCTTGTTTGCAGTGCTTTTCCAGTGACAGCTGTACGTCCAGAGACTTGTTTATATGTGTCTGGCTTCCGAAATAATGTTGTTATTATCTTGTCCCAATGGGCAGCCAGCAATTGCACAGTTGCTGGTTGTCTCTGACAGTAGGGAGCCTTTCATATTTGAAAGGTGGCAACTGTCTTTGACTTTCTTTTAATTCTATGGTGCTACATGTCTGCTGTTAAATAGATTATTTAATAATTGTGGAATAGTAATAACCTGTTAACAGGGTATTCACCATAATTTCTAGCTTAAATGTTAAACTTGATTCTTAAAAGAATAACATGAGTTTAGTCTTGAAAGTTACTTATTTATTCTGGCATGCTTGAAGTGCATAAGTAGTGAAATGATGTCTTTTGAAGGGCTTTATTTTAGCTGAGACTTTACATAATGTTCTATAGAAATATACCCTATGGCTTGAAAAATAACTTGTAATGAGGCAGGGGTTTGAATCTTTTGGTTCTTTCTAGCRTTCTCAATTCAGTGATTCCGAGGGACTGCCCTACAGTCCCAGTTACTAGTGGGCCTGTATTTGATCCAAACCATTTGAAAAAAGAACAAAAGAATGACTGAAACAGTCTTGAACCCCAAAAAGAGGAAGAGTGGGTTGACACTAAGTCCAAACAAGCATACAACCTGCACAGAAAGTACCCCTTTCAAAATCCCAGTTAGATTTGTTGGCATTAAAATGGTGTCTGTAGTTCCTGTTTATTTCAGGGTTGGTACTTGGTGCTTCTTTGGGTGAGAATCCAGTTGATGTAGGCATGTTCCCAAAAGACGTGTTTATGCACAGATGGGTTAAACACGGAGTTCACTGTTAAATCTATTGTTTGTTGAGATAAGATCTAGTTCTTTACAACTTTGGCTATTTTGTAGAGTGAGTCTGGAAATGACACTGAATATTCCTGATGTGAAATGAGAACCTTAAAAGTGCAGCCTTTACTTGTGTGGCTTGAGCAGTATGTCTCTAAAGGGTAAAGGACAAATGAAGCTGTTAATACTTACCACTTAAAGGGTGGCAGTGTGCTGGATTTAAGGACAAAGTTGTTCCTCTGCGTCCAAAAACCATGGAAGAACTGGGAAATAATAGGTAGTGTAGAAAGGAATGGTGTGTGGGCAGGAGCTACTTACCCAGTGAACTTCCTACTCCTCCTCTTCCTTCTTTTCCCCCTCCCCACAATACACTTCAGGTACAAACCTTATGTTTCCTAGGTGCTTTATCCACCAAGACTGATTCTGTTTACTAAAATAGGAGTTTTTCTGTTATTCATTAGAAGTAGTAACACTGACTCTTGTTTTGGGTTTGCTTTTTCAGACCTCCTTCTGGATGACCAATGTGTATTATAACCGATTATATCAGAAACTAAGTCTCCAACTTSCCATTCATTCCAGCTGGTAGCAACGCTTATAATGCAAAAAAATCACAATTCAGGATCATACAAACATTACTCTTAAAACTTTCTAGATGATTGTAGTTGCTTTGGTTGTGTTCTATGCTAGCAGAAGCCTTTTTCAAGGTTTACTGTTGACTCTAGAGCACCACATTCCCCGCTTACTGGGAGCCTTGGGGGCTAGCAATATGGGAAACTCATGTGTTTGCCGCGATGACAGTGGAGCAGAAGACAACGTGGAATCTCAGAGTCGGCAAACAGAGAACAGTAGAGTACACGTACCTGAAGCAAGAAGCCACCCAAGGGACCCTGTCCGTCCACCCAGGAGGGGTCGAGGGCCTCATGAACCCAGAAGGAAAAAACAGAATGTGGATGGGCTAGTACTTGACACACTGGCTGTAATTCGGACGTTAGTAGATAAGTAAGTACCTCCTCAAGGAATAATTCAACATGAATGAAAATGTTCTTGTCTTCTCTCAAACTGTGACTCCATCCTCTCACCGATCTACACCTGGCCCTCCCTGAAGCAGCCGCGTGTTTCCATCTGGAGGCTTAGGAGAGGAGCACCTTTCCTAGGTAATAGAAGTAGCTCCTGAGTGCCCAGGTACAGACTTTTCCAGGAGCTGAGGAGTTTTCTCACAGTTCCTGTATGGGCCTACACTCAGGTGGGATGAGGAGTGTGCTCAGTATTTCTTACCTGGCATAGAGACACAGTTTAGGAAGCAACGAACACTCCAGAGTTTGGGAGCTTCCATCCTAAAAATTGGTTGTTGTGCAAGATTTCTGTTTTCAGGCTGTATTTACTTCCTTGGAAATGGTTAAGCAAAACTGAGAGCTTTGATCTTTGTTAGCTTGTATAAACAGACTGAGGTTTTCTTTCCAGTTATAAGTCTGACTACTTTTTAAAGACCGCATGTTGTGGCTGTTCAACTCATGATCCCAGTATTGCATTCCTTGCATGCTCAAAGCATCCATTAAGGGTGTGGGGGATATTTATGGATTCATCCTTATTTTTTTGTTTTTGCGTTGCTTTCTACAAAGCTTTAAAAGGACCTTAAAAATGGCGGGTTAAGTTAGCTCATCCCCTTTTGGGTTAGGTGCAGGCTGGGAATTGGAAAGGCCAGAACAGAAGGAAAAACGCTATTGTAGCTTCACAGCTGGGGTTTAAGGTGGATGAGGCTCAGGAGAAGGCAGCCTTGATTCATATACCTGCATYGTTACTCTGGAATGTGCTTGTAGAGGAGGAGTTTGCCTTCCTGCTGTAAAATGCTTGAAGTGGAAATACCAGGACATATTTTCTTCCCGAACATTTAAATCTAAGAGGGTTTTTTAAACGGGTTTTATTTTGTGGTCTGTCTTCAAATCATTAAGTTAAAATCATGGCAAATTTTTCTGAAAGTCTCTCCCTAATCTCGCATGCCTTCCCCTTTCCCCTAAGTTCAGCTCCTCCAGCTGTTTCACAATGCTTTTGTGCATAGTTGATTCAGTTCCTGTGGGTCTTGCAGTCAGTTTTGTAATCTTGTAAGCACTTTCCTATGTTACTGAGGGACAATAAGTATAGTTATTTCACTGATCCTGGAGTCCTGTTTCTGACAAATTCCTGAACCTACTGTATTATTTTTTTTTCTTATACAGACTCCAGTGAAATACTTCCATAAACTCACATAATCACATAGGTTGGAAGGGACCTCTTGATGTTCATCCACTCCAGCTCCCTGCTTAAAACCTAGGTCTAGTGGGAGCGGGTGGCTCAGGGTCTTATCCAGTCAAGTGTTGAACATTTTCAGAATTTAGAGATTCTCCACCTCTTTGAGTCCCTGGTCCAGTGTTTGACCACCTCCATGGTTTAAATAAGTAAATATTTTTAAAAGTTGGAATTTCCCTGTTGCCTCTTGTCCTGTTGCTGTGTACCTCTGAGAAGAGCCTGACTCTGTCCTCTCYGCTCTTTCCCATCAYGTAGTTGCAGACAGCAATATGATTTCTCCTCCTTTCCACTACCCCCCCTTAAGGAAGAACAAACCTATTTCTCTCAGCTTCTGCTCATATGTCATGTTCTCCAGCCCTCAACCATCTTGGAAGCCCTCTGCTAGACACGTTCCCTTATAGCAATGTCTKTCTTGTCCTGGGGAGCCCAAAAGTGGGCTGTACTGGTATACTGTTTTCCCTTGTTTCATATTAAGGCAGTTGGTAAGACACAGCCAGTTTTATAACACAGCTAAATATTACAAGTTCTTGCAGATAAGACAAAGACCTATGGCTATGAATAATGGAGGGCCTGTTCATGAGGCAAAYTATCTAAATGTGTCTGAAAAAAGTTTAAGGAACCTTTCTGCTAGACTTGAAGCTAATGATAGCCCTTTTTAGATTAATAGGAATGCTTGCTTGGAGGAAAAAAATTCATGTCTGGAAATGTTGGTTTTCAGTGTAAGTGAGAGACTGTAGGAATAAGTGTGTGCCATTATCACCTGTTCCTCCTAGAGCCTGATTTTTCAGTTTTGAAAACACCGCAACTGAAAGAAATGGTAGGGAAGCTGACAAATCYCTTTTCATGTCAAAAAACATGCAAGAATAAAGTCAAACTAAAATGCAACCATGTTAGTAACAGCAGGTTGGAAGTACTTTAGTGTGATAGTACATCCTTAAAAAGCAAAAGATAGCAGTCTAAAGAATGGAAGGCAAAACCTGTTTCTGACWTTTTTTTTCTAAACTCTATACTGAAAGCTAACACATGGGAACACTCTGAGACTAATTGTAAATTAAGTTGTTATACTGTGATCTGCAATGAACAGTTGCTTTCCCTGTTTGCTACTTGTTTGGGGTTTTTTTTTTGTTTCATCAAAATCTCAAAGTTCGGACCTAAAACATATCTGACAACTGCTTTTTTCCTCTCATATCTAGAGATACCTCCTTTTTAGAAGGAAAGGAGTTAAGTTTCATTTCCTAGCCTCAGAAGGATAAGTACTAATTTTTGGACTTTATATGAAGTGCTGCTTTGCAAATTAAGAAATTAGCAAAATGACTGTTTTGTTTCCAGATGAGGAAGGTGTGTGCTGGAGGGGATGTTTGGAAATTAAGTGGTTAAAATTGCAAATCAGTGGGACAGGACTCTCCTTTGCTCCGTGCCAGTACTGCTAACACCTGCTACCCATGACAGAATCAGAAGTCTTGCTGATAAAAATTTCATCCTTTTTTATCATAGCCTTTACTTGTACTTATGGCGGGTTTTTTTTTCTTCCTTCTTTGAGTCTTTACATCCTTTCGAAGTATTGCACTTCTTTTTCCTGCTGGGGAGATTCGTTTCCAGAAGAAAGGCAAAGAGATGCTTGGAGGAAAAAAAAATACTATTTATTTCAAATGTTACGGCAATATAAAAATGGGTTAAACTTCACTTTAGCATTTTCTTGTGGAAATATTTAAGAATGTGTTAATTTTTTTGAAAGAAAAGCATGTATTTACATTGTGTATTTTTAGTCAAAACTGGGGTTTTCCTCTTCTTTTATAATTAAAAATCCCTCCAAAGGGGTAGTTTTATTACCTGCATGATTAATCTGTGTTGAAATTTTCTCAAATTCATCGGTATTTTGCATTTCATTTCAGAGCTGTGTGCTAGGAGCTGAGTGTGGAACATAMCATTCTAAGCCCGGGGTTAGTTCCCAGTGCCTAAGTAGCACTGAATAAAGCATTTAGGCCATCCTGCTGCATAAGCTTTTTCTGGACCTGGAGGTGCTTACTGAGTAGGATTTTGAGATCTTGCTTTAGGTACTTTCAACGGCAGTGCCTGCTCAGATAAACAGACCTGGCCACAGCTGCTTGTCCTTGCTCCAGCAAACCAGACTGAGGAACTGATCTAATTGAACTTTTTATGTTTTTCATGTTGGAAAGGAGATTGGGTTAAATATCTTCTGTTAAACTGTCTTAACTATTTCTTACAGCTCTTGTTAATGAATTTGAAKTCTTATGATGCTGTTAGGTGGCTTGCCTTTCCGTTTTGTGGGTTTTTTAAAAATATTTATATATTTAGCAGAGAAATTCCGGGAAAAAAAACATGTTTAAGCTATGTCCCTTGTGCACTGCTCTYGGTTCATTTCATGACCTTTGACCATGTCTCTTGCTACGTACTCCGAGGAACCCTGCTAATGAATAGCACTAAGCCTCAGCATTATGTTGAGCTTTTAGACATGCAGATATGGATCACAATTTCATTTATCAGCTATTGTAGATATGCAGATGTTGACTTTGARCCAGAGAAAGGCTCAAATCCCATCTGTGTTTCAGATCTCAAAATGGCATTAGCAGTCTGCAGCCTATGTAACTTCCTGTTGTTAAATACTTACTGGATTCATTTTCTGTCTGTGTATTATCATTTTACTCAGTGTATTATGTTGATGATTGCGCATAAATTTTGACCTGTGTAATATCTCTTTCAGTGACCAGGAGCCTCCTTATTCAATGATCACGTTGCATGAAATGGCAGAAACAGGTATCAAGGCACTGTGGTGGGCATTTCAGTTGTGACTCCAAAGCAAAAAAAACCCAAAAAACCCACACCACCTCTTTTCTTTGCAAAGAAAAATCCATGCTAGCAGTATGTGTTACGACTTGCTGTAGCTCTAGGGGGTGTGGGATCCAAAACACAGTTCTGCCCTTCAGAAGCTTCACTGAGCTCATTGCATTTGCCTGAGTTTTTTTGAACTCCATTAAACTTCCCACGTGAAGTCTCCAGAAGCAGCCAACGGATGGCCACAAACACATTGTAATGGCATTAAACCGTAAGCCGCAAAGAATGTCTGTTTGCAGTAAGGCAGAAACAACCCATATATGTATGTAGACATGGTTTAAACCCATGTGCTCCAATGTTGGYAAATAGTACATACTTTTTGTTCTGGGTTTTACTGTCCTTAGACCTCTGCTTTATTGATGTAGTTGTTCCAACCCTGTCCCTAAGTACTCCTGCAAGATGAGCCACGTTTGTGCAAGGGCTGTTTTATCTTTCTTACAGTAGGAGAAATTCTCCCAGCTCAGGACCTCCACCAGATTTCTGGTTAGGTGAATTTTTGTCTCTTAGTAGAGTTGGTACGGGTCTTAAGAAGTGTATTTCTTATTATATCAAAATAAATTAATCAACCTGATTAGATATTACAGCAATTCAGTAAAATGTTTTTCAGGGGAATGTGCTAACAAAACTCAAGCCCCAATGTGTTACTTATATTTACTTSTCATTGTTGGAGGGAGCGCTAAGTCTCTTCAACCCCACTCGACTGTATGCAGATACAGGCTCTGTCTTTATTTTCACTTCTAAAGGAACTACTTTCTTGTAAATCCAAATCTGTTTACTTTATTAGTAATATATGGATTGTTGTTTACTTGCAAGTAGAAGCCMTTGTCTACTCGTTAAACAGTGAGAGCTGTTCCTTATGAAAGCAAATTTTCTTTAGACTACCAGGCATGGGACAAGCTAATGCAGTTCTACTGRGGCCCATGTTACTTGAGGGAACTCAAGAAGAGTGCTCTGATCCTGGCTAGAAGAAATATTTCTTCAGTGTCATCATGGGTGCAGCATTTAACACTGAAGAGTTGACATTGGACACTGAACTCTTGAGTATCACACTGAAACAAAGTGCTTGTCCATACTGGTCATGAGTGGTCCTTCTTAATACTAGTGGGAACTAAAGGTTGCTCTGGCCTGGGCAAGGCTGTTCTCCAAACRGTAGAGGTGTTCACTATTACCCAAGCTGCTGTAAACTATTTTTTTCTCCTTGAATTTAAACTTCTAAACTACTGCAAACTAAGACATTGATGTAAAAAGTAAACTGTTGGGATTTTTTTTTCTTTTTCCTAGCGTCTGTAAACTCACTGGGTAATTTTGAGGATTTTTCRGTTTACATTTATGGATGTATTTTGAATACTTCAGAATTGCAGTGTTAATTCTGAGCATTACTCCTGTTTTGTGGTTGACAGATGAAGGCTGGTTGGAAGTTGTCCAATCTTTAATTAGAGTTATTCCRTTAGAAGATCCCCTGGGACCAGCTGTTATAACGCTACTACTTGATGAATGTCCACTGCCAACAAAAGTGAGTCTAAAGCGTATGTATTTATCTGTGGCCAAATTTCAGTTATTTGTGGTTGCCACACCCATGATAGCTTCTGGGTGGGTTTCACCAGTGATGCAAGACTTTGTTAGCTGTTCAGAAAATGGGTGTAACTTGCAACTTTGAGTAATTTGTGGTGTCTTGGTATCTAATTGCTACTTAATGCTAGAAGCACTGTAGGGGTTAAAAAAAAAAAAGAAAGAAAAAAAAAGATAAAGATAAATCTGGTCCATGAGGAAGAACAAGAGGCCTTTGGTCTTTAGCTGCTTTTCTTGCTGTCCTCTCCTGCCACGTGGTACATGCATGCTGTGCAGTGAGGGTGTACRGATGCTGCAAAAGCAGTACAAGTTCTGCCGTTTTGTTCTCAAGTTCTGAAAACTGCACATTTACAAGTCACTGTTGAATTTGTTCCTGCCCTACATGTAAGGAATGCAACAAAGTGGGTGTGTTAAGTTAAACAAATGACATTTTTTTAACTATGAAATATCTAGATACTTGAATACTCAAGTTTTAGCAAACTTGAATACTTTTTTTTTTTTTAACTGACCGCTAATCTGTTTTTTGGATGGAAAGATGACCTGAGGTGTTCATACTGTGTTGGTACAGGTGTTTTAGTGGGAGCCTCAAGTGCTTCAAGATGCTAACCATTGTTGAATCCCTTTAAACGTGATGACTGTACAGGGAACTTGTCTGTCTTCAAATGCTTGTCATGATCTCATTTCATCAGAAATTGATGATGACATCATTGCAGCTTTCATTTATCGATCTACTTATTATGCTGCCAATTTTAGTTTTTGATTTGCGCTGTTAGGGATGTGAAAAGCTGGTAGCTTTTTGACTTGTGTAAACGCATGAGTGGCTGGAGAGCTAGTCAAGTT
Source organism: Oceanodroma leucorhoa (assembly GCA_030449065.1). Taxonomy (NCBI): domain Eukaryota; kingdom Metazoa; phylum Chordata; class Aves; order Procellariiformes; genus Oceanodroma; species Oceanodroma leucorhoa. The sequence goes on along the minus strand of JASVER010000137.1, from coordinate 1,625,551 downwards.
CTCTAACTATCCRAAGTGGGTTTTTTTCCTCTAGGCTATTGGTTAAAGTCATCTGAGACTTTTGAACAAGTTAAATGTATGATGGCTGTCACATAGACTGCAAAATGATTTTGAAAACAAAGCTATGACTAGAAATTTTGCCTGCTTTGAAAAAGAAATCAGGAAATGGAGACCACTGTGAATGTACCATATGAAGAGTGATTTTGTAGTTTTTGTTTGGCTATACAATGTACTTGGCAATCAAATGATTTGTTTTTCARAAGCCACGTGACTTTTATTTAGGTACTTTGATTTTAAGGAGTTAACTATGAAATAGTTGACCTTAACAAGACAAAAGGAATAAGATGCCCGTTTCTGGGGTGCACAGAGGGTTTTTTTTCCTGTGCAATCTTTTTACAGCACAAGGAGCTGCAGTTGTGGGATCTGCTCGTCACATGCAGCCTAGTAAAGTGTTTGCTGCTGTTCATTTTCTTTCTATTCAAGAGAAGTTTAAGTTTTTGGTCTTAAGGGTTTTAAGTCAGTGCCCCACTTCTGAGACAGCTGGAGAACAGCAGCAGGCTCTATCTCATTTTCTGTTATTGTAGACTATAAAGTCTRTAAAGTTAAAATGGCAGTGCAGTAAACTGTTTATTCTATAGAGTCTTTATTTAACTTAAAATAGTTGATCTCTGTGACGGTTCCAATAATGGCTAAAAGCAGTACCAGAGTATGTCAAGAGTCTAATTTTAGTGAGGCTTTTCCTTCCCAAGTCTGTGTCTCAGTCATCCTTTCGTCTTTCTCTTTCTTTCCACTTAGCGTCAATYCTGTTCATCAGTTCTGTTTTTGTGGCTTTTCTTTTGCGAACGTAACTACTTTTCAGTGTTATCTCTGTACAAACCTCAGATTCTAGCACAGTAAACTGGTTTGAGTGTGGCTCAGAACACCGTGCAAAAAAACCATACATATTCAACTTGAGCAGTATTCATTTTTTCTCCAAATGGCCTGCTGATGACTTCAATATGAGGAGTTCTTCTATTTTAATTAGATCCTAGCCTGAGATTATGCAGTTTCAATCTGAATCAGCTGAAACTTTCGTGAAGTCTGGAAAGTTGAGTGGGATTGGAACTTTGCGGGGTGGGGTTTTCCCTGTGGGATAATTTGTTCTGGCTCTAGATTAACCCCTAACTACTCTGAAAATTGAGGATATGCTCTAGATCTATCTTGAATTTTATCCATACCATACTGCCTGAATGAATCAAGTCAAAGCATGGCCTTTTAGATTTATTACCCTCATTGGTTACTTCCTAAATTACTGTGACTACAGAAAACCATTTATGCTCTCAAGAATACCATTTATGACATCCTGTAAAGCTGACAGCATCCTAAATTTATGATGGGGATGTGGGCTCTTTTTTTTTGGGGAGCATTCTCTCCAGTCCTGAATTCTAAGTCTAAAACAGCCTTTTTCTTTTGGAAAGGGTATGAGTTTTAGGACACTGGAAACAGATTAGATGGCAGTAGTGCCATATGGGCTGATTGGTATTGTTTGTCTACTTTGTCTACTATTCTAGTTCCTGTTGCTGTAGGTAGCTCACTTGTGTATGTCCAGAAGTGTCCTGAGTTGTTGATCACAACAATGACCAACAATCTGGTGGTAATGTTAAAGTTACAGCTCTTGGGTACATTGAACTTCTCTTCCCATCTGTTCTTTATTATCTTTTTATCTTAGAAGATAACCATCCCATGCTGTCTGTAATATGACGCTGACTTTAGTAATATAGTGTGAAAATAATTTGTTGTATTATACTGAGTTAGGGGGGAAACTGTATCTGTCCATAATGTTGAAGAAATTTCTGGTTTTTCTTTTTCAGGATGCATTACAAAAGTTAACTGAAATACTAAACTTAAGTGGAGCTGCTGCTTGCCAGGATGCTTGTCACCCTGCCAAACACCGGAATACAACTGCAGTACTGGGCTGCTTAGCAGAGAAGTTGGCAGGTAAAGTGGCAGGATTCTTCTGAAAGCCTGCATTTGGCTCGCTGAAGCACCTTCTGCTTTAGCACCCACGATGCAGACTAGTTCAGAAATGTTTTCTTAGAACTAAATCATRTTCTGCATCGAGGGGAGACCTTGTGTGACAGGTGTGACAGAATCTACTGCTTGAGTAAAACATTGGACACTCACTAGCTTGGGTCTGAATGAGCCATTCACAATGCCAGATACTTAAAAAGATCAAATCCTTCTGATGTGTGGTTAGTGATTGTGGATCAATGTTTGTTTATGGTATATTGCCTTAGCACTGGTAATCAGTCTTTTCTGTAGACCTACTCTGGCTGTGTGTGCATTACTGAGAACACGTAGTTCTTTAGCCAGTAGGCAGGACTATCAAATTAGTAGTCTTGGAGGCTGTATAGAAACAAAAAAGAAAGATGCTCTTTCCGCTAAACATGTATTGTTCTATTGTAGTTAGCTGAAAAGATTCTCTCTTCTGTGTTACTTAAAAGAAAATTGCTGGGATTCTATTTTAAGGTGACTTTTCGTCTAGAACTCTTTATTMCCTATCATTTCTAGTACCCTGCTAGAAACTGATGATTAAGTTTCCTTCCTGCTGATGGTCAGTTTTGTATCTGTTTTTTTGCTCCTTTTCTGAAAGTGGACAGGAAAAGGAGGAAGAAGTGATTGTCCAGTATCACCTAATGGTTATTAAAAAATAATGTCAATATTTCTGTCAAAAAAAGTAAAGAACAAGGGCAGGAAGCATTTTTGTACTATAATACTTCTACCCTGTTACACTAAGWCAAAATGAGATCCTGTATCTACTTTCATCTTAGTGGACACGGATCTCATTGTATCAGCTTGGGCAGCAAATCTGTTAATGCTGTGTTGGAACCCATTGCAATTTGTTAGAGTTYGTAGATGCCAGAGTTTGAGTCCCTTGTATATCTCTCTTGATTAAGCAGACAGTATTTCAGGGCATTTTTTGTAAACTGGCTGCTTGCTATGGTGCTGCTGCAAATTGTATAATTAACAATCAAGTAGGCTATATTAGATGCTCAGTTTTGCTTATTTTAGGCTACTGATAAATGGAGCTAGTCTTTATACTTTGACTCTGGAAGTRAAGGCGAGCCAGTCTCTTCGAAAGTAACGAGAATGAAAATGCTACGCAGAGGCTGGTGTAGTCTTACTTCAAAATCTCAGAAGTGTGGCTAGAACTCTGTACCCATTTACAGCAGGTAAACTGAATATGTCTGTAATTTGCCAGTAACTGTGTAATTATTAAATGTGTAGCAAATATTTGACTGGGAACAATGATAATTGCTCTATAGCATAGCTCTGCTTTGCTGCAAAGTTCTTACATGTTCTTTAATTTGTTGCCTTGTGTTTAAAAGATCTGTGCGATGATTAGTATATGGTAGTTCCCATGGATGGATTTAATTTTTCATGTTCTTGTAGGTCCTGCAAGTATAGGCTTACTCAGCCCAGGCATATTGGAATATTTACTTCACAGCTTGGTAAGTGTCTTCAATCTTTTTGTGTGTATCCATACAYAGCAATTATAATGTAATTTATTTTTGTTATTATTGTGAAAAGGTAAGGTCATGTTTGGTAAATACTGGTAATGTATGTTATAGAAAGCTGAGATTCCAGAGAGTCTGCGGGATCTCCATCCTTGGAGATAATTAGAAGTCAATAGGACAAGGCATTGAGCAGCCTGATCTACTCGAACCAGCACTCCACRGGAGGGTGGGCTAGAGGAGCTCCGGAGGTCCCTTTCAACCTAAAGCATTCTGTGACAGACTAACAGCTTTTCCTATCCATCTGTGCTGGGTATTTATTTAATAACTTTTCTTACTGCCCATGTTTAGAACTTCGAGTCCCATCCGACAGTGATGCTTTTTGCACTAATAGCACTGGAGAAGTTTGCACAAACAAGTAAGTATTAGCCTGRTGCTGCTCTTAACAGTCATACTACGGCTTCTATGCGTGATTGTCACTTGCTTCATCTGATAACACTTGTGAGCATGAGAAGGACTGGACTGGTGGAAACACAAATATAGAAGAGAAATGTTTRTCCGCTTACAGGCAAGAAGAAATATTTATTGCTTTAGTGACATCCCTCTGCCCCTTAAAACCCTTGAGATATTTGCTGAAACTCAGTGCAGTCCTTCCCAATTAGAAATTGCTGTAGAAGGGCTTATGACATGAGGCCTTTGTCACTGAAATAAATCTGTATTAGAGATGGAGAACAGCTATGATTGGGTGTCTGCAGGCAGGAAAAAATATTTATTGCTTTAATGACAGCCCCACCCACAAACCCATAAGAGATTTGCTGAAACTCAGTCCTCCTCAGCTTAGAAATTGCTACATGAAGACTTAAACATGAGACCTTTGTTACTTGAAAAGAAATAAATCTGTATTGGGGAGATGGAGAACAGCCGTGATCTAATAGTCTCTTGATGATGCAGCTCTATGCTGAGAAGTGATGTATCTGAGTGCTAAGTTCATTTCACGTCTGCTTAGGGAAGAACTTCATGCTGTTTGTAATACTGAGGTTTAAAGGGGGYGGGGGGGAGGGTTTCTACTGCATTTGTAGAATGTTGCTATTTTTAACTACACTTATCCCTAGTTAATAGCAATTGCTCTTTTTTGCTCTTAAATTGCAGGTGAAAATAAAATGACAGTTTCTGAATCGTGCATTAGTGACCAACTGATCTTGCTAGAGAAATGGACAGATAACCCAGACTATTTAAAACGCCAGGTTGGATTCTGTGCCCAGTGGAGTTTAGACAATCTGTGTAGGTATAATGAAGGGATGGATTCATTTAATATCAAGCACTTCTCCAAAGAGATGGAGGACTATGTTGTGTTTGTTTTGTATAAGCGCTTATTGTAAATATACCTGACTGCATTTGTAATCACTCTCTTTCAAAAAAAAAAAAAAAAAAAAAGTGTGTGTGGGGGGGCAACTAAATCTAGTGTAATTGCATGGAAAGGAAATTTTGGCAAGGAAAATGTCTGTGAAAGGAAGTGGTTTGTACTCTGCAAGTCGGAGCTGCAATGAAAATTCTTCTTCGCACCGTGTTTCCTGTAACCCATGCTCCAGCAGATGTGCTGAGTAGCTAAATAGTGCAGCTCTGTGTGGAACAGCTGGATTACTGRCATATCCTTGGTGACAGTCACTACTGTGATCATACCCCAGCAGTGCACAGTCTCAAAGAATTATTAAAGACTTTTTAAAGTAAAGATATGGTCTTGCGATCAAAAGTGAAGTGTTTGACAAAGCACTTTACTAGATCTATCCTTTTGGATGACTAACAATCACCAAATTCGCTTGTTTAGTTGTGATTTTGAGGGTGCCGCAACTCTAGGGACCTTGTAGTTTCTAATGCCTTTTAGATAAATTTGGGTAAAAGGTCTTGTTGGGCTTTATGGGGCTTTAGCCAGCTTATGGAAGGCCAATGCCAGCTGTGTTTAGCAAACATCTGTATAAGTGTTGTAGCAAGTTTGTGATATATGAAGGGTTCTAAGATAAGATCTCTGATTTGTAAATTAACATGCATGTGTCAGCAGTTTGACAGCTGGCAAGATAAATGCTTCTCATCCTTCCATGCGAAAAGGGGATGCAAGGAGAAAGAGCTGCTTTGGCTCAGTTCAAGTTCATCACCTACCTGAAAATGAGAGAGTAAAAAACTTTAAATCTGTGTTTTCCCCATCCCCAAAATCTTTTCCACTGTGATGAATCAGAAAAACTCTGCCCAAGTGAATATACAAATACAATGGTAAATCCTGAAACAGTGGCATCTTGGTATGAACTKTGATGCCTTACGTTTGCTTGTGGGTTTCCTGAAAGTAGTAATTAGATTGTAGGAGCTCTAGTCAGAGGTATAGGTCATGTTCTCATGTTTAGAGGATATTTAACACACAGTGTATATGAAGTGATGCTGTTTTCATGCAGGCAAAATGTCAATATCTCGTTCAATCATGCCAAAAATTAACTGGATCCTAGAGAGATTGATTGCCACTGTGTGAAATGTTTAAAATAAAGTTTTGCTGCAGCAGTGATTAAAAATAGTTTTATTTTGCAGTTTTAAAAGAAGGCAGGCAGTTTACATATGAGAAGGTTGACTTGACCAACATTAGGGCTATGCTGAACAGTAACGATGTCAGTGAATACCTGAAGATCTCACCGCATGGATTAGAGGTAGGATATCATTTCATGATTTCAACCTAAAAAGGAGTCTGAAGAAAAAGGCGGGTTTCAACTATTTTTGTTTGCTACTTGCTCCTGTGATTTCTTAGAATGAATCAAAGTTCTCTCCCAGCTTTGCATAGGAAACTTGCTTTGTCAAAGGGTTGTAACATCGCTACACTGATCTCAACTGTAGAAATTCACACTAAAGTAACACCTGTATCTCTGCCCCAAAACTTCAGAAAAGTGAGGAGGATGCTTAAAAGTCAGCTGGCTTTTCACTCATTTTGACTAAAAAATGTTCACAAAGTATAATTCCTATTGTTTGTCCTGTCTAGTCTTGAAAAGCCCATAGCAGTAGGATTTTTGTCTCAGCCGTGTGGTGTGTTGGTTTTTTTTCCTTCCTCTGTTACTTTTTCTAAAAACTTGTTTGACTACTTATAGATTAATTTTCATGAATTAACACTGAATACCTCTCTGTCCTTCATACCAGGAGTCAGCTAACAACCAGTGACTTAGGTCTTCCTGTTTTGGTTGTCTTTGTCTTTAAATCTTTAAAAATAAATCTTTAAATTTACTCTGTCAATGTTCTACACCCCCACCCCCCCACAACCCCCCTGTGGCTTACCACTGAACAATTTTCAGTCTTGCCTACTCACTAGTTTGTGTGACAATTATTGCTATAAAGAGAGGTTGCTTTCTGTCTGAAGTGCCTCTAAAATTATGTTGGTGTATTCTTATATGCAAGAAACTTGATCCAGGGAAGAAAGGGGCTTGTTTGAATGCTAATTTTGTATAAACTTAATTTTTGGTTTGGTTTTGGTAGGCTCGATGTGATGCCTCATCCTTTGAAAGCGTTAGATGTACATTCTGTGTCGATTCTGGAGTTTGGTACTATGAAGTTACAGTCATTACTTCAGGAGTGATGCAGATAGGATGGGCTACCAAAGACAGCAAATTTCTCAATCATGTGAGTACATGTAATGTCATCTAGCCAATGATGTACCTTCAGTATTTTTCTACTTACAACACCTATGAAAATAGCTCTGGTTATTCTGTGGTAGTAACTGAGCACTTGCGTGTTTCCTTCAATTTTTCCGTACTTTCCTGAAGCTATTTTTGCTGAATTTAGTGGTACAAGAAAAGGCTGTATKGTCACTGCTACAGACTGACACTGTTCACACAAGTCAGGCATAGCTGCCAGCGGTGACAGCTTGTTATCTACTTGCTGTTGTCTGGAAGCTATGGGGAAATTATTTCTTATTTCTTGTGGCTTAGTCTCTTCTTGGAAATTTTTTAGTTAACAGCGGTGGTTAAACTGTTGTTTCTGGAAGTAAACAATTACTCACTAGGAACTAGCAGATTGTCGTGCACTCACTTTTATACAAGTCACCAAGCAGCCATTTGATTACCTTCTTTAACATACTTTCCTATTAAATTCACTTTCACAAGGGAAATAATTATTTAAATTGACTCTGGGATAGCAGGTCTTATGAGGAGCGGCTGAGGGAGCTGGGGGTGTTTAGCCTGGAGAAGAGGAGGCTGAGGGGAGACCTTATCGCTCTCTACAACTACCTGAAAGGAGGCTGTGGAGAGGCGGGTGTGGGTCTCTTCTCCCAAGTAACAAGCGATAGGACAAGAGGAAATGGCCTCAAGTTGCGCCAGGGGAGGTTTAGATTGGATATTAGGAAAAATTTCTTCACTGAAAGGGTAGTCAGGCACTGGAACAGGCTGCCCAGGGAAGTGGTGGAGTCACCATCCCTGGAGGTGTTCAAAAAACGTGTGGATGTGGCGCTTCGGGACATGGTTTAGTGGGCATGGGTGCTGGGTTGATGGTTGGACTTGATGATCTTAAAGGTCTTTTCCAACCTTAATGATTCTATGATTCTATGATTGGATCTACTGGTAGCAGCAATATGGCACAGTTTGGGTATGTGACAGCTTCTTTTTAATTGAAAATAAGGATTACAAAAAGATTAAACCCTCTACCTTCTTGCCTTTATTCTGATAATATAGAACAAGTACTCTGTCTTATTTTATAGTTTGCTTTGCTCTCCCTTTCATCCAGATAACTTAGTATCTTATTCTTAATTCTAAGTATTCTTCTTCCTACTATTTTACTTTTAAAATTATGTACTTACTAGCATTGAAGCAAAATGTGCCATGTGCACATGAAGTCCAAACCTATAGTCAAAGAATAAGCTTGAATGTTAGTAGAGATGTAACCAGAATTTCTTTCTTCTTAAATCTTCATGGTAACTCTGTACGGCTGTTGTAAACTCAGTATGCTGTAGCATAATTTGCTTCAGTATTTCCATAATACTAAGAAAGCATAATGATGATTACCCAGTAAACTTGTCTGCTTCAGCTTAGAGAGGACTTTCCATATTATCAGCCTTCCAAATTTTCATTAAAGTGCAAGCTAGAATTTTAGTACAAAAGGCATATATGGCCTAGCCTACCGCCACTGGCCAGGATGGAAATACAGCGCTGGGATTTTAAGCTGACACTTCTACTGAGCCTGAGGAAGAAATGTACCTGTAGCCCTTCTTTATTGTTGTAATTGCATGGCTTTCTGTTCCTATTTGGAATTTAGTTTAGGATAAGAATTTTTATATATATAAATATATATATATATATAAATATATATATATATATACACACACACACACATACTTAATATAGAGATAAGCAGTTAAAACTGCTCATTTCTGATTATTATAGAAAAAGTTAATTCTACAGCTGAGTCAAATGCAGAAGGCTATTATGAAGATAAACCAAATACATACATGTGAGTAAATATTGATGGTGGGGGTTATGAGAGAAATACATCAAGGAGATGAAACAAACACCAATGGCAAGAATCCCAACAGGAATGGGAGAGTAGCTTTTCTCACCATTTAACTTAAGTCTTCCTGTGAGTTCAGTGGTCTTGCTCCATTTCTTCTAATTATTGATGTAAATAGCATTGTCCTCTGCTGGTGTATAACATGCATATATCTCTACATCACATTTAAACTCCAGTCCCACATTTCTAGCATGGAATTGCAAGTGTGATTGAAATTAAAACAAAACAAAACAAACAAACAAAACCACCACCAAAAAAACCCAAACCAACCAAACAAAAAAACAACCCACCACCACCAAAACAAAGCCAAAAACCCACAACCAAATGTTGCAAATTAGTGGTTTAGAGGCCACTTAAAGAATCACCATCAAAGGTATTGGTAGAAAGTGATTTTAATAGAAATTTATAGAAGTGTGACTTAACAGAGTCTGATGGCAGGGTTCACTCTATCACTTACTACATGGATGAAGCATACAAAGGAAAATCGAGATTAGAATYGAACTAGAATGATTTATACGGAGACTGAGGATGGAAAAGGGTAAGGGAGACCCTCCTGTTGAGTCACGAGATTCAGAGAAGACGCCCTTGCTCTCTAAACACCTGATGGAGCTTAGGTGCGGCTGGATCCACTGCTAGTCCCGGGCTTGGTCAACGGTTTATGTCTAAGGGATTTCTTACAATGAGGGTGGTGAAACACYGGCACAGGTTGCCCAGAGAGGTGGYRGATGCCCCATCCCTGGAAACATTCAAGGTCAGGCTGGACGGGGCTCTGAGCAACCTGATCTAGCTGAAGATGTCCCTGCCCACTGCAGGGGGGKTGGACTAGAWGACCTTTAATGGTCCCTTCCAATCCAAACTATTCTATGATTATATGTGTTTAGCAGCAGTCTAAGRTTCATTCACAGTTTTAAGATAGATCATAAGATTTTAGTAGCAATTAATCATTGACTAATTTAACATTTACAAAGTAAGTTCATAGAGTCTACTACGACCACGACAGTGACTTAATTACAGATTCRCGATGGTAGTATTGATACTATACTTGCTAGTAGGTACCTCCATCAATTCACACGCACACAATCACAAAGATAGATAAATATACAAAGGTATACCTGTTAAAAATTCCCCTCAAGTCCACGGAAATATTCACGTGGAATGTCTCAGCATTTCTCAACAGGCAAGGGGTTGAGCCTCGAGGAGTGTTTCAGCCCAGRTCCCGTGGCAGTCAGCGATGGTCCTCCAAATATCGCARACTGGAGAGTTTGCGAGCTCTGAGAGGCGTCCCAGTCAGAGGGAGATGCTGGGYRCAGCCCRCTGCGGTCCAGGAGAGCTCAAAGGGCCTCACTTAGGACTGCTGTTTATAGCGTCACGAGATGATTGGCTTTAGTCATCCATGAAAAGTCTCAAGGTTTCAGTAACAATGGCATCGTTCCACTTGAGCTACCACTCAGATAAGGGTGTCAGGGGATGACGTATTATCCCCTCTCTCGTCCCCCACTTGSGCCAGGCAGCAGGAGTTCCTGGTACAGTCAGTACGTTCCCCCAYCTCAGCTATGCAAGAGTTCCTGATACGGTCAAGGGAYGCTTCACTGCCYGACTCATTACACCAAGGCCAAGGTTGAACGGGAGTTTCTGAGATCGTGGAGCGGCCGAGGAGGTGGGGGGGGTGGGAATGCACCACCACACCAAACAAAAATACCATACAAACCTGACCTGAGCACAGGCATTGTAGACATTGAGTGTAATGGAAACTGTTTGAAATAAAAGGCCGTCTGTCTGCCTTCAGACTGCTAAGAGGCTTAAAAGATTTTTCCCACTTATGTTAAGGAGCTTGGTGTATGTGCATTTTCCTGTCTGTGCTTCCTGTACATGGTATGAAAATAGGAGACGTCACATCTCTGAGCAGGATGATATTTCTGTTGCTACAACTGTTTTGCTGGTGGCTAAATGCTACTTAAGTTCACCAGGTGTCTACCTGAAACACAAAGATATTCTTTTCTGGGTATGTCAAAAACACAGTCATCAGAGTAGCYGTATGCTCTTCATTTACAGCATGTGTAACAAAAAGACTAGTCCTAAATATGACATTAAACACCCATTAGCTGGGCTTAGCTTTAATTTGGGACATCGGAGGCTTGTGTAATCAGACGCTGTCTAGTATTTGTACTCCAGACAAACCATGCTGAGCACGAGGAAGTTATCTTCCGTAGTGCTTTTGGGTTTCATGTTTGGGCTCTCGTACATGACAGATTCTTCTCCCACTCTGAAACTTTTAGTTTCGCATTTGTCTTGGACCTTGGGACTATCACTTGATAACCTTTTCACAAATTGAGGGAGGCTGGCACTAAAAGGGACACAACATGCAACAAATTTAGTGAACAAACTATGGGTTTGTTCTCTGTACTGTATGTTCTGGTGGGACTTGGGTATCTTGTGAGGGAGGGTATTAAAAGTCTGGTACTGGGACTTCAAGATAAGAGAGTGGTTACACTTCTATGTTGACTTTTTAAGATGCAAAAAGTTAGCTATTTGAGTACTAGCCTTCTGATTTTAAAATATTTTAATAGACAGGAGTGATTTGAGCTCACAGAGAATGAAAAACACTTTGGAGACAATATCCCCTCCTTCTCTCCTCCTCACCCCAACAAATTCCTTTTGATGTGAAAATGAAACTAAGACTAGTTTGAAAAAAAATTATCTTCATGGGGGTGGGAGAAACCCTTCCTGCTCTTGGATGAATGGTTTAGTTAAATAAAAATAAACTTTAGCCCTTCTGTGTGAGGAATGGCTGCAGACTGAAATGCTTTACTCTTTTTCTAAAGGAAGGTTATGGCATCGGGGACGATGAATACTCCTGTGCATACGATGGCTGCCGGCAGCTGATTTGGTATAATGCCAGAAGTAAACCACATTCCCATCCCTGTTGGAAAGAAGGTATTCAGTCCATCTTCTGCTATTTATCCAAACTGGATTTCTGCACAGGATTTTTTCCTCTTGCAGGTGTCTAGAAAACAGTTTGTTAGTGGCTGCCAACAGAGCAGTTACTGCCTAATCCTGATGATACTAAAGGTTTAATAATTATTGTGCCTTTACTAGTATTTGCRATGGTTTAAGTGTACCAAGTGAGCACCACACTCTTGTTCCACAATCTGTGTAAAGAGAATCTTGTTGGTTAAATGCTTTTTCTTTTCATAGGCAGAGTACAAATCATAGCACCAATTAACACTGCTGGACACTTAATCATAAGACTTTTTCTTAGATGTTTGTAGTGCTACAAACAGGRTTGAAATGTTCCTTTCTGGGTTGAAAGAGTTATTTTAGAGAAGTGGAAAAAACCTGTCCAATTTAGAGATCAAGGTTAAGGGGGAATTGTACTGTCTTGCTTGCTTTAAATTCTTGGATAACTACTTGGACAGCAAAATTCTGTTCTTGATCTCAGCTTTGAAATCTTGGTAGGAATCTGTGCATGCCATGCTTGTGTGAACTGTGCCGTCTTCTCTTCTATTAAAAATGTCTCCCAAGGATGGCTACATTAAAACGTCTCTTAAAAATAAGCATATGCACAAGCATATTAGAAGCTTAGACTTTAGCAAGCACGTGTTGTGAGGATATCTTCAACGGGTGTAAAATAGTCAAGGAGGGACAGAGTGCAGTTTTTTCTGRCTTTGGCAAATACTCTGCAATACTTCCACAACTATGTAGTATTAATGCTCTGGCAGACTGAAATATTTTTTTTTTTTTTTACTATTTTATCCTKTTTTTTTYCTTTAGTTACTGTCTCTATCAATATTTCTTCCTTTGCGTTTTTGCAAACAGTTCCTTTTAAGTGAGAAAACTCAGTGAGATATGTGATACTTAAAACAATAACTGTTTCAGCTGTTGGCATTTAACAGAAGTGAAATCTTTAAATTATATTTGTTTTGCATGTGAGGAGACACAATAGGATTTCTACTAGACTTGCAAGAAAAGCAAATGATCTTCTATTTAAATGGAAACCAGCTTCCYGCCGAGAAGCAAGTATTTTCATCTGCTGTGTAAGTATGTGCTCATTTGGAAGGACAGTGACCTGTATGGATAATTGTTTTAATTATATGAAGCGTTTCCCATTTGAGATGTAAATTCATATTTGCTTACCTGAAGCCATCATTAAGCAGACTTCCCAACTGAAAGTTGCTTAGAAATCGGTGAGAAGGATATAATTTTACAGGTGGATTTCAGGGTCCAAAATAAATACTTTGGACCTTCCAAATGTAGGTTCAACTTGATGCTTTCTACTGTCAAACTAGCACAGCAGTGAAATAGAATGAGGCTGTAGTGAAGATGAACAAATTTCTAGTAGTGCTTSAGGATTTTTTTGATTTCTTAAAAAATAAAGCCTCAGTCCTGTAAATGCTGAAGAGTACATATTAACTTGCTGCTGTTCACTGGGGCCAGTTCCTGTAGTAGTATATTGCATATTCATGGGAGGACATCTCTTGGCAGCATTGCAGAAAGGTGTTAGGCTTATTTTGCCAACTCTGTTAAAATCAACACATGGCTAATTCTTCTGACTCTCATGGAGAAGTTCAGCTTCTTATTTCTGAAAAGATAAGCTGGTGTGATACTTGAGAGAGAAACTATGCAGTTTAATTAAACGTTACAGTACTTTGTAAATGAATACTACTGTGCTAATAATTTCATTCATACTTTCTCTGCAAAGTGAAGTTCAAGATGCAAGCAAAGAATAGCTCAGTTTAAAGAGTGGCAGAGTATCTTGTCTATTCAGTACTCCGTTCTTCATGCGGAGTATGTCATTTATATACTTGACGGATTCTGTTACTTGGTTAGAACTTGGTATTAGTCAATTTGGGCCCTTTCAGTAAATAAAACTGAAAGAGGTCGTAGTTGTGGTGTTTTTACAAGGTGTCTGTGTGGCTGTGAAGAAGACAGCTGTCCTGAGGTAATCCTGCAAGGGCAAGGAGGAACAGATGGGCATTGGGCTAAGAGAGCTCAGACCTGGGTTCATCCTGCACGGGTCCCACACAACAAGTGTACGAGAGTTGCAAGTTCCCCAGATTTGTGCCTGCTCAAATAAAGCAGCAGGAGCGGTGGCCTTGGAGGTGTCCCTTGCAGTTGGTACTGCTCCTCACAACTCTGCTGAACAGCGGTTGTTTGGAAGAAAAATACTTTTTCCAGTGCTGAAGGAGACACCTGAGCTGATCAGCGTAAAGAGGATCAGGTTGTAGGCTGTTCAGATGTATGTATCTGCTCTTAGTTTAAGTGTGGCTAATCCTAGTTGTAGAGTAGGCAGCCTTTATTGGCTGACTCAGTAGTAAATTCAGATAAACCCTGATAGTAACTTCAGAAGTTGAGAACTAAACAAGGAAAGTATGTGCAGCTGAAACTGGATGTGTTAGAGGTTTTTCTCCCAATTAGCTGTAGAACACTTGAACACTTCTATTGAAGGAACTTGTCTCTTTGTTTCAGGGTATATTTTTGTCTGGTAATAGTAGTAACGTGTCTGGAAAGCTCTATTATTGTTTAAGTCATTCTGAAATGTCTGTTGCTCATCATATTGCAGRTCTGGCTTTTTTGCTGCAGCTAGTTTCATGTCCTATCAACAATGTGAGTTCAACTTTGGGGCAAAGCCTTTCAAGTACCCACCATCAATGAAGTTTAGTACCTTTAATGATTATGCCTTTCTGACAGCAGAAGAGAAAATCATTTTGCCCAGGTAATCCTCCTGTCTAGTTTGAGTGTGTTTGCGTACGGAGAAATAAAATGCTTAACTTCTGAGTTGCGTAGTCTTATGTTGTACTTGGCAAAGTTAATCTTTTATGGGGTCACGCTTCCATAGGTCTCTTTCAGAAAGGGATTAGACCATAGGCTCCAGTGCAACTTAWTGAGTAGGGCAGGAGATATACAACCCAAATCCATTAAATTAAAATATTTTTTTGTAATATTAAGCTAAATTAACATTAACTAGTACTGCACAGTAAACTGGTTTTAGTATAGGTGCCTCCTGCTGTCTAAGAATGATTAGGTTGGTTGAGGAGGTATAGTCTTAATTAAAAAAAGATGTCTTATTTAAAATTGACCTAATTTGTGATGTTTGCAGCATGGAGGTACTGGATGATTTTAAGACGTGAAGTTGTCCTGCTTTTCTGATGCAGATGAAAACTTCCCCGTTTGCGAATGATAGTACTGACAAAGGTTATTCAAATTTAGAAGTGCTTTCCCACCTAAATATAAATCAAGCCAGATAGAAACAGGTTTGGATATGTTTTTCCTTAACTTACCAAACTTCTGGCAGGAATGAAAACTAATAGCTTTTTCTGGCTTAGGTCACTAGTAATAATTTACTGGAACACAAACAGTAACAGTATACAGTGTAATCTGGGATACAGCGTACCCCAGATTTTCAACTTTGTCTAAAGATGGCCCTCTAGAGTGGTGCTGATGYGTGTGGCTGGAATAATCCTTTGTTGCATCTAATTAAGTGGGGGCAGGGGTTGTTGGAGGTGGGTACCCCTGGCTATAATAAAATTCAGAGACTGGTTTTGAATTATCTCGCTGTTTGATCAAGTGTACTTGAGGTACTTAAGTATCTTAGTGTTCAAAAAGAAGACAAAAAAAAATAGCTTACTCTTGGATCTGAGTTGCACATTGGCAAAGTTTGAGGCTTGTGATATTGTATTTATGCAACTTTCAAGACCGTTTTGTACTTACATATAGCCAGAGTAATTTACACCTGCACCTGCAGGTGCTTTAAGTGAGAGTCTGATTTAATCCCTTAAAATGATCTGTTAGTTATCATTCTCGGTCAGCCCCCTTTTCAAATCAAGTGTTCTTCTGTCTTATATAGTGTCATGCACTAGGTGAGGGGTTTTGCAGTTTTTAGCTGACGATCGGATGTGATTSTTATTGATGTCATTCTGGCACCGCTCTTGCGATGTTTAAGCATTAGCTGTGAGAGCTGTTATTTGATTGTGCCAAAAGGTGTAGAGAGAAACTGGGGGAAACTGGTTTCCTGTTGATGCCTGACTGGAGAAACTTGGCTGCCTGTGTTAGAGCCTATTTAATATGTGGTAGCACTGAAAGGCTCCATTCAAGGTTGGGCACTGTTGCTCTTTGTGTAAACAAAGATCATCCCTGCCCTACAGCCCGAACTGTTTGGAAATGATAGGCCAATCTTAAATTAAAAGATAGCTTTGATCTTAGAAGTGATAGGAAAAAAAAAAAGGCAAGGGCCTGAGTGGACCCTAATTATCCATCGCAGGAGTTAACAGAAACTTACGTAGAGTTGTGCTGAATTTAATGCRTCTAGTGTTGGGGCGTAGTCCGGGCTAGACATGTCACTGTGCCATTGAACAGTTTTGATGTGTAGTGTATGTGTTCCAAATTTGAAATGTCTTATTTCATCAAATGGGGGATTTTTCTATGCATGTACTCTGCCTTGTGGCAGTTGCCATACTGGGCTGTTGATTTTATTTTCAATTTCTATTCTTTTAAACTGTGCTACAGCATTATAGGGTTTCTGAATTTTGTTGATACATGGATTTGTGTGGTTTATTTGTGGGTTTTTTTCATAACTCTTAAAAGTACACAGTTACTAAAGAAGAAATCTTTTGAAGTGCTCAGCAGTGGGAGCTAGAAGAATTGTAATCTAACATCCTCTTTGTCCCTTCCTGACAGACCAGAACAGGGAGTCGAGGACTGTTCTGAACATCTCTGGGTGTGTTAATCCTTTTTTGTGGGAAGTTATGGTCGATGTTTATCAGCAGTAGTGTTGAGTAGCACAGGCAAGTGTTGCATTGGTCTTGATGCAATACTCAGAATAGTTATGAATCTGTCGTTTTGAGTCAAACTAATGGGGGGGGGGGGTGTGTGTTTCTCTTTCTTCAGACACAGGCGCCTGGCTTTGTTGAAGCAAGTGAGTATCCGAGAGAACTGCTGCACGCTTTGCTGTGATGAGGTAGCAGACACAGAACTCAGGCCATGTGGACACAGGTAAAACCTTAAGAACAACCCAAACCCAAAGAAACAGGAAAATGTGTGTGTTTGACATTCAGCTTCGGTGAGACCAGATGCAGTCCCTGCTTATCTTGATTGACTCCCCAGCATAAAAGAAATAACGCCTCCTTTTAAGGATGTGACAGATTGAGGTTAAGCGTAGTATTTCCACCGTTCCCCTCACTCTACCCCTGAGCAGATTTAATCCCTAATGGTGTGTGTGTTTGGGGTTGGAGAAGTACTGTGGCTACGTACGTATGCTACCCCTGGGCTACCGAGTCTTAATTCGCTGATATCAAAGGTTTTACTGATGCGTCCTTGTTTAGTACTGATGCTGTGCAATCCAGATCACATGAGGAGAGCAGAAAATACATTATATACTCAAATACTCATTAAATGTTCAACAAATGGATTGTCTGAAGTCACAAATTTCTCTAAAAGCTAAAAATGGGACAGCAGTATGAGTAATACCATAGTAGCACTTTCCTGCCTTTAAGCAGCCTGCTAGGAAATTAACCCAGTTAAGTCCAGTTCCTTAGTGTTTTTAGAGCACTCGTGTAAGCAGTCTTGCCATGGGTCTAGATGCTGGAAAGTTAAAAAGAGATGTGCCCGGTGTGTGTCAACAAGAAGTGGTGACAGCTTCACGCAGGGCACTGGGACTGCCGTTCTCCAGGCCAGAGCAAGCGCTAAGTTTAACAGAAGTGTGTGCAAGTGTAATCCCGACCAGCTGCACTAGCAGTTTCAGGTCTGTAAGAYGCTGAGCAGCAGGAGCTCCTCTCAAAGCCTGGGGATCCACAACACCTGACGTGCAATTCCTAATCTCCACACTGAAAGACTTATCTTGACTGTGTTTCTAGCAGGCTAACTAACCGCTTAGTGCTTGGATTTTTTTTCGTTTAGTTTTTCATACTGTAAATGCAGGCTTTAACTGATTTTTTTTTTTTTTTTTGTCCCCCCCCCTTCTCCTTCAGTGACCTGTGCATGGAGTGTGCCTTGCAACTGGAGACCTGCCCTTTGTGTCGACAGGAAATACAAACCCGAGTCAGACAGATCTCTCACATTTCATGACACCCGTGGAGAAATACCACAGACTTGKTTTTAACGAACTCCAACCAATACTGAAAGGGGAAAGCATCTCTAACCAATCTTTACGCACATAGAACCATAGCCATGGCCAGATTTCATGCTAAACCGTAATCTGTTTATCTTAAAAATGAAATCTTTAATAAGCTATTTCAAGTTGCCAGCAATGGGAACTGGTTTCAACAGTAAGGAGAGCTGGTAGGTCAGCGTGCTATGGCTATTGGTGCCTCCAAGCAAGACCATAGGAGAGTGTCTCTCTTCTTCCCCCTTTCCTTCTCGCCTGTCGCAAGTGCTGAACAAATTTGCACTGGAAGTACACRTACAATGCATTTTAGAAAAGAAGAGAAAAGAAGTAACTCCTAAAGCAGGGCCGTTCTGTCTTGTGCTCGAAAGTCTCTATTTTTGGCAGAAGTCAGTACTAAAAAGAGAATGCCAACGTTTTCCTGTTTAATGTAGCCTCCTGCTGGTCAGAGACTCTGTATCTTCCGACAGTGGATATTAAACTGCTCAAAGACTTAATCTGTACACAGACTGATTTGAAAAGACAGTGTGGAGACTGTAGAGAAACTCACGTTTTAATAACTTGGTGATTCCAAAGAATGTTCTGATTTGTTTTTAAACGTTAAAAGATGGGTGGTATTTTCAAGTACATAATGTTTCTGATGCTTTTAACTTCAGTACCCACATTTTTTTGTGAGGATATAATTTTCAGGAGGTATTCTTAACTAATTATAACTCTGGACTGGAATTAATTTGATATTCTGGGTATTTTTTAAGGTATCATCGAACATCTTTTTTTAATCAGTGTTGTTTTTGAAAGTTATGTTCACTTTGGAAATATTGAGCTATCTTAAAAGATTGGAGGAGAATTTGGGGCCAGTTTATTTAAAAAAATGTTATCTGGATAGCAAGTTCGGTCTTATTCTGTAACTCTTTAAAAATGCACCTTGCTTGCCACGTGTCAGTCCTGCTCTGAGCAGGTTTGGGGCCACACTTCATATTTTTGGTAGGGATCATACAGTGGGAATCTCTGCTCCACTTAATTACACATYTGTGACGTTTGTATGTTAAGGATGCATTTCAGTGGGCAGCTTTTGACTGTTTTACTAGGTTTCTACAAGGAATCAGGGTTCACAGCTGGTGTCAGTGAAGTAGCACAAAAATTGGTGGAGTTATGCTTATTTTGCACCAACGGAGGATATGACTCGGTCTCTTCCAAGACTTGTACAGGTTGCTTTTTTTAAATTATCTGGCTATATAGTAGAACTTTACAGTATTCACACACAACTTACACCAAAACCATCCCACCTCTTGGCAGTGATTCAACAGCAGAAGCTGTTGTAGTGAATTCTCATGCTGTGATATATCTTATTTTTGAAATCATTTATTATCTTTATTGTACTATCAAATACTAACAAAGCAGAGCTGAGGCTGCTGCTTCCTGCTGAGCACTCTTGCTTCCTACTGATCTAAATAGCAGCTGAGCTCTGCACACAGGTTCCASAATCAAGCTCTCTAGCAACTCCTTTCACCTTCTGCCTTTGCTAACTCAAGGGTGCTGATTTCATCCAGAGATTTTTTTTTWAAAAAAAAAAGTGTCTCCATTGAACCTCTGGAGTACAGTGTGTGAATTAGGAAAGTTCCATCCATCATTTTCTTGTTGACTTTTTTCCAAATATAGACTGAATCCAAAAACGGAGTGCTGGTTAGTCTTTTTGCTAAAATGCAAATTCTCTTCCACCTTGGACGCCTGTTTTGATTAAAGTCAGACTGGCAAATCTGTGCCACAGGGACCTCATTCCCTCACTGACTGTACTTCACAATGTTTTGCTGTAATCCAYGTTGCCAGTCAGGGCTGAGTCCCTTCCTGCTCGGTGCTGAACGAGCAAACGTGTGAACGCCATCACTGCCACAAGGATACTAGAATTTCAGAATCACTTGAAATGAAGTTTTAAATGCTTCCAAATGCAATGATTTGGTTTTTATCCCTAAGGTACAAAGATACAAACCATACTTTAGGGAAGAGGTGGGACAGAACCATTTTGAACTCTGCCTTAATAGATTCTAGTAACTTCAGGGCTTTGGTTTCCCTGGCCAGGATTAACTGAGGTAAAATTTTCAGAAGTGCCTAGGACTCCTGATTTCGTATCAACTGCTGTATGAGATTAAGCTCTTAAGGCCCAGGTCCACAACGGCTTCTAGGTGTCTAGTGTCCCTTGAAATGGAGGTGACCGAAGAGCTTCGCTGCCTTTGTGGACACGGGACTAAGTGCCTGCGTTCTTTGTTGAAAAGATGTGAATGCTTTGGAAAATTTTGCCCCAGACTGTCTTCCGTGCAGCTGGTGCTGGGCAGAGGAAGCCAACGGTGCCGGAGGAGGGAGCTGTGTTGCAGACAACTGTCCTGTTCATTTCACAAAGGGGAAGACTGTACAATTCGACTGGCTTTCTGCTGAAATCSGTGATGGGGGCGTCTTCGTAAAGCTCGATCCTCCATGACCGGTGCGGTGCCCTCCTCGGTCTCTGCAYGCCCCGAAGGCTCTGGGGCYGGGGAGGGGAGGCAGTGGCTCCACAGGCCCTCAGAAGGGGAAATGAATTGTAGCAAAGTTGTCCATTCAACAATAAAAATGTCTTGAAGGCGATTTGTTCTTTAATTCTTTCACTTCTGTTGAGAACCATGGTTACAAACGTTTTGGATCCGGGAGGTGATGCAGGCAGCCTGTGGAAGCGAACAAGAAGTTGGCTCTGAGGCAGAAAGGCGAGTCCGTGTGAAACACTGGAGACGAACCCCAATTATGAACCCCAATTACGAACCCCAATTACGCCCGGCCTAGGGCTTGCGCGCCTGCGGCCCTGCCCTGGGAAGCTGCCTGCCCTCTAGCCCTCGGGGCCCTGCTTTGGGAGGGGAAACCCGCTCTAATAACGGCGGGGGGGCCGCGGGCCTCATGCCGAAGCACGATACCTGTGGTTTATTTCCGTTTTCTGCCCAGRACAGCCCTTCGATGCCCGCACGCTGAACCCGGGCCCGGCGGCCCCTCACCGCAGCGAGCACCGCCTTCCCGCCCGGCCCCGCCCGCGCGCTCTCATTGGGCCTTCTGGGGGTGGGCGGGCCCTGCGCGGCAGCCTCGGCTCTCCGATTGGCYGCGGGCGGGGCGGAAGGAAGCGTTTCCCAGGAGACGGCCGGGCCGGAGGGGAAGGGGCGCGTGCGATGGGGAGACGCCGTGAGCGGCGGTAGGTGCGGGGCCGGGGCCGCCTCCCGGGGCCGGGGGGTGCCACGGGCCCTGCGCCCGTGTTCCTCGGGAAGGGGGGGGCTGGCAAGGGCGGGTCGCCTGGGCGCCCTGTGGAGAGGGAAGATGACGGCAGCCTGGGTCCCTCCGAGGAGGGGGAGGTGAGGCGGGCCGGGTGCCCCCTGGGCAGGGAGGGGGCCGGGGGCCTGGCTCCCCCCGGGGGCCGGCACTGAGGAGGCGGAGACGCGGGTAACGCTCATCGCCCCTCCTGTGCCGTGGGGTGCTGCCCCGGAGCTGGCTCCTGCCCTCGGGCCGCTGTGAAGGCCGGCGGTGGGTGTAACCCAGCGGGGGTGGCGGGAGCAGCGTGTCCCCGGCGCGCAGCCAGGAGCTGGCCCGTCTTCAGTGGCCCCGGGGTGCCGTGTGCCCTGTCCCGCGGGGTGGGCGGGTAACGGCTCCCGGGCCCCGGGGCTGGCCGGCACACAGACCAGCGCTGCCCGGAGTCCCTGGCCTGGCACGCGGGAGCGCTGTCCGGAGCCCGGCCTGTGAGCCCCGGCCTGTGAGCCCCGGCCTGTGAGCCCCGGCCTGTGAGCCCCGGCCTGTGAGCCCGCCGGGACACGCCGCACTGGCTGCTGCGTCTTAGCCGGCTTCATTTTCTCGTGTCTTTATAATAGTCGGTCATAGATGCTTCAGGAGGAAAGATGTAAAGGTCAGCTGAAACCCCTTACAGAGATTAACTGCAAGCGTGAGCAATTTTCAGCCTGTTCTCTGAGTGGGCAGAGAAAGTTCCTGGAGAATTTGGGTTATTACAGAAAAGAAGTASCAGTAACTTTAGAGGAACATGATTTTGAAATTCTTACATTTAAAAATTAAAAGGTTCTCTCCTGATCCGCTCTTTGAGAATTGTATGGTAACTTAATGATTGAATTTGTATTAATGCTAAGTCACGTGTTATTCCTTAGCACTTTGTCCAGAAAGGAGGAATAACCACTAACAGCAGCAGTAGAGCAGATTGCCTCTCCTCCAGTCTGGTTATGCAGTAACGATGGAGACTTCYGATGAAGAAAACTTTGGTGTAGCTGTGTGAGTACGCTACATTCTGTGTCAGATTTTCAATAAGTTATTTCCTAGCTAAAATATTTTAATAGGAATATAATTACACAAATGAATTTACACCACACTGATTAGCAGATTCTGCCTCTTAGGAGAAGAAGGGCGCAGAATGCAAAGCTCCAGGAGGGAATAACATCAGTTCAGAGTTTAGATGAAGTCAAACTGAATATAACTGCAATGAGTGTGGAGCCCGATAGCCCTGGCTGAGTGATCAAAATAAGCACTGTAAGGCTGAAAATTACTTTTTTGTGTTCATTTTAAATTCAAAATTTCTCTCTCCTTTTCAAGAGCGTATGTTGTCTTAGATCGTGGAGTCTAAGAAGAGACTATTCCTCTGTGTTTGAACGTTCTCCTTCTAGATGTGTGAGACCTTTTACAGGGGACCTCAACCAGCGTTTACACTGGTAGATGCTAGGACGCTGCTTTGCTCCACATTGGTCTGGCARACTCTTCTCCTAAAGCTTGTGGCCAAAGGGGACATGTGCCTGTGCCTCTGTCGCTCTAGTTCATAGATTTAGTTCTTTCAGTCTACAGACTCTCACAAATGGCCATGGGCTGCTTCAGCAGCACAGGTTGTGCTGGCCTAGACTAGACATGATGAGGTGACAAAGGCTTAAACCACAAGATTTGTGAGCGCGTGTTTCTTCAGGTGTGCGGCTGCAGGTGTGTCGTATAGAGAGATGGAATCACTGCTATTTTGGAACAGTTAAAATTCCATGATTTGTCTCACAAGCTTAAACGGGGGTTTAAATTAATACTTTCTGTTTTCTGTTGCTGTTAGAATAAGCTGTAAAACCAATAGTAGCACTGTTTTGGAGGGGGGGAAAAAAAGAGTGGAAATTATCTGTAGCAAAGTCTCCTGTCCTTGCATGTAAATGTCAAGCCATGAGCCCTACTGCCTGAAAGCCGAAGGGTGATGCTCAGCGTATGTAATGCTTCAACTGTGCTGAGCCAGCTCCTCTCCTGGTGGTGTCGTGCCCTCTGGTGGAAAAAGCACGCTTTTCCAGTCCCTTGGCTTGGCTTTCCTCATCTCCCAAGGCTTAACAGATCAGAAGTGTTGCTAGAACATCACTTGGTGATCGRACGCCTTTTTAAATCAAATATATTTTCATTTTTCCTGGTCAGAATGAGCCCTATGGCTCACTATAGTTAAACTGTTGGTTAAATGTTGTTGGATTAATTTCACTGGACTATTATTCAGTAGCAAAATAACTTTAATGAGTTTTTTAAAACTTAGACTGAAAGAGTGTTCTGCTCTGTTTGCTGAAGAGAAATTTGAAGGAGAAATAGAGAGAGATTTAATTAAATTTAAATAGTRCTTTCGCTGATCAAAGAACTTTTTCCTTAAAGACAAATGTCCTGTGAGGCTTGTTTCCCTCATGTGTGAGAAAAGCCTGTCTTTCACCTCCTGGAGAATATAGGAAGAGTTCATCCCCCCCCACTAAAGATGAGCTCTGAATGCCAAGGCCAAGGAGATCCTGTGGATTATCTAATGTGCCTGAACAAGCTACACAGCAATAGATTTAGCAGAGGGATCCAGAGTCCTGAAATGCTAGTACCAAAGGTTTCTTCCCTGGATGACTTCAGATCCATAATGGTATTTAATATTTGCTCATGATYGAATGACCTTGGGAGATTATGCCATTTATTTGTAGCATGCAGGGATGTTTCTTGCATAAGAAAAATATTTAAGTTTCTTCAGTTATATAATRCTGTGTATACACTGAGTTTAAGTGGTTCCACAAGACCAAGTGTTTCAAAATATTCTCTAGAGTGTCTAGAGTTCTGCGATCACCATGTAGAGTTATGCAGGGAAGAGAGCAGAAGGAAAGCTAGTGGTGGCAGCTGGGATTTGTGAGTTGGAAAATGCTTAATTTGCTGTTCTAATTACACTCTTTACATCCTTCTACACCAGGACTGGAATTACCTTGACAGTAATGGCAGTAAAACAACATTTATTTTTTTTCACTTAGGCACATTATTGGGGGGAAATACAGTAGAGGCCTGATGAGAATCCCCATGAAGCAGTCTTATCAKCAGTGTCGTGGGTTATTTTGTAGGCTGAAACTAGGAAATTATTCACTTATCTTGTAATTACTGGGCTTATTTGTGCCTAGGCTTTTGTTAACACTTTTTAATTTTAACTTCTATTTCTGCTGTGGTTGAAATATATATTTATGCAGTATCGTCTTTCTTTGCTTTCAGCTCCTCCCCTTCTGATGCAGAGTTTGATGCAGTTGTTGGGTATCTGGAGGATATTATAATGGGTAAGCTCTGCAAGTAGTTATAGATGACAAGATGAGTGCTAAACGTATTGCAAGCTGCTCTTCTGTTAGCAGACATACAGAGCCAAAATAGCCCCTTGCCTGCTTCATGGAAGCTTTCCATCCTTTGTTCCTGTGACCCCTAACCTGGTAGTGTAATAAAAATATACACAAAAGTCTTTTGTGTGCTGTTTGCATGACAGTGTGCTTATGAGTCTTGAAAATTATTCTCTGCACCACTGCAATACACTCCTTCATAAATAAACAGTAAAGACACTTGTAGACCTCGCATAGAAACCAAAGCTGTCTGGAATCTTTATACCCTTTTATCAAGGGGATGGAAGAGGCTGTGAGAGGCAGCCTTCCTTCCCCAGCTCTGCCTAAACCTCTCCTAGCGTCTTTGTCAGGATATTCTTAGAAGCTGCCGTGGTTTGTCCAGGCAATTTGCTGTAGTGCCTAGCTGTTGCTACTGCAGGCGGCCTTTCATAATCTGTAATATAAAGTGCCTGTGCTGCAGTTTAAGCGTGATGTCCCCTGTCCTGTCTCTGCTGAACACAAAGAATGGTTTMTTTCCTCTGTCTGCAGCAGCCTTGCATAACTGGAGATGGGTGTCATCATGTCTTGCCACTTCTCGCTTTTTGAGACTATCCTTCCGAGTTGATTTTGTTGCGTGTAACTTGCATGTGTGCATACAGCTGTAACGTGGCGGGACCTGGTCATAGCAGGAATGTTGAATGGCGCCAATGTCACCGTGTGAGCTTAGGCAATAAAAGGTGCTAAATTCTCAGGACCGTAATTTTAACTGAGAAGCCAGTGTGCAAGGAAGTAGTTTACAAGATRCCAAGACAGAATTCATGCTAATTGGCCATCAGCTGCTTCGTAAGAGCAGCATATAATCTTTTTGACCACATCGTTCCCAGAGAGATGTAGATTCTGCAGCCTCAGTTTGCCTGGTGATGTAGTCGAATCTGGAGAAACGCTAACTAAACTAATTTTGAATATGTTAAGGTTTAGAAAGCTGAGACTGGTGTATTTTAACACTGTGTATAAGTAAACTTTATATTTGTACCTGTTCTGTTGAATTTGGTGTGTCTAGGGTGTCTAGAGTTCTGCGACGACCATGTAGAGTTATGCAGGGAAGAGAGCAGAAGGAAAGCTAGTGGTGGCAGCTGGGACCTACCGTGTTCATTTTTACTTTTGTTTTCTTCCACAACTGGAAAAAAAATCCTCAGCTGTTGAAAACAAATCTCAGAGTTTCACTAATATTTTTGAATTCAAGTAAAAAAAAAATATTTTGAATTCTTGTAGAGAAGAGGTAATCACTTTTGCTGACTTGAGAGCCTGAACAAAAAGGGATTCGGAATAAATAACCTTACTACTAAAGCGTAAAGCAGGAGGACTTTTTTGCTAATACTAAGCGTAAACGAAACTTAGAAGAAGTAATTGTAGACCTTGCTAGGTGGATGCGTTCATCGCGTTCCGTTCTGAATACACAGCTGCTGTCAAAGTGCAGGCTGATGAGCTGCTGCTCTGTCGATTCGGCTCCCGTAACTGAAGTAGCGCTGCTCAGCGGCAGCTGCGGTGCTGGTGGGACTGACTGCACGTGTGCAGGGCTCCATGGTTACCTCAGCGAAGCGAAGGACTAGTGAATGTGGGGTTTGTGTTACAAAAAGAATGACTAAACTTGTAACTGTATGATGCATTTGTGTTGTGGCCCAGATGATGATTTCCAGTTGATACAGAGGACTTTTATGGAGAAGCACTACCAGGAGTTTGATGACTCAGAAGAAAACAAGCTCATCTATACTTCTATTTTTAATGAATATGTAAGATACTTTTTCCTATTTTTTGCATGTATTACTTTTTGGGGTTTTTTTTAAGGCCAGCATCAGGTCCTGTATTACCCCCCTGTATAAAATACTGGAGAGAGCCAACATACTGCCTGCTGTACTGCTTGCTGTCTCTTTCATGATCTGTGAGCAAGAAAGATGTTTTCTGGATCTCTAGGTTCCTTTCTCTTTGTTTCACCTGAAAACTTCTACAGACGTTTTGTTCTCACCCAGCAAAAATGTTCCAGCTCTTCCCAGCAAAAATGTTCAGCTCAGTGCCTCAGCGGTGGTGTGAATAATGGAACTGGCATCGCCCAGCTAAGGAATCAGTTTGCTGAGGAACGCAGTTGTTTGCCCAGTGAGGATAATACAAAGTGTCACTAAGGTGTCAGTGTAAGGAAGATGGACTGTTTTGAAATCTGCTCCTGAAATTTGTTATGATGTTGTTGGGGTGGTTTGTTTGTTTTTCGCAGATCTCTCTAGTAGAAAAATACATCGAAGAAAAATTGCTTGATCGGATTCCTGGTTTTAATATGACTGCTTTCACAATGTCATTGCAGTAAGTCTCTGCTTTGCTTTTAGTTGGGAGGCAGGTTATGTGCTTCTCAATTAACTCCCTTTATSTAGATTAAAACTTTGGTCTGACAGTTCTCCCTTTAGAAAGAGGTTCCTCTTTAATTAAAAAAAAAGTGTTCATGCATGCAACGACTGACCACTTTTCTTGCCTTCAGCATGTTGTGCTGCTCTAAATTTCTGAGCTGTTATGCTGAAATATATTGGGGTTCAAGGGGTAGGAAGAGAAATCAGAATGAGAACGCTGAAGGGTTTTCTCCATCATTGTCACTTTGAAGCCAGACCCTTAAAAGGTTGGGTCTCATCTATCTCTTTCAGGCTCTGTGTTGGATGCTTAAATAGCCTGGTAGTGTTTCAACAGTCATGTGATATAATGTCTTTATTGTAATTTTTGTAGAAAGCATTCAGAGAAAAGTTTGATTTGTCTTAAGCTTTTGCATTTGGTCACTTTAGCTTAACCAACTTTATRAAGAGGTCACTTTTGAAGCATCACTGGTTTTCCCCTTGAATAAGAAAATCAAGTCTTATTGGGAACTGAATATCTTAGAATATCTAAAACAAAACATTGGGAAGTTACTGTGAATACACATAGTATGCTTAAAAGATAGACTGTTTAAGGTAAAGCTCCTTCTGATAAGAATTAAATAATTAAAAGAAAACCAACCCAACCCTTGACTGTTAAAGCCTTGTTGAAATATGCCGATATGGGAGCACAGAGTCTTTTTTTCAAAATGTTTTCACCAAAAGCCCGCTACCAAGTATTGTCAGTACAGTCCCTCATTCTTGAGGGATATGTGTGCGCATTCTGTGCCTCTCCCCAACATTTCTCACCTTCCAAGGGACTGTCTAGCTGTTTCAGTGCTCAAGATAAATGAATAGATAAATGCTAGTTGAGTGTTACTTCTGTGGACTTACAGGTCAGTGTCTTTGTCTGGCTTTCAAGGACTGATGTGATACTCTTACATCTTGGATTTAGGTAATACAATATATTAATGTACTTGGATTGGGAATACTACAAGGTAGTATTTGGCTAAAGTTTTGCTTTACAAAAGACCTATAATAACATTCTTGTTTAAATTTTGATATTATTCTATTTGTCCTGGTATCCTTTTGACCTCATACCATTTTAAAATACGAGTTTATTTACCGTACAGTTTTCTAATTCCACAACTACTTCTTTCTACAGACAGCACAAAGATGAAATGGCAGGTGATATATTTGATATGCTTCTCACGTTTACTGACTTTCTGGCTTTCAAAGAAATGTTCTTGGATTACAGAGCTGTAAGTATGTCACATTGTTTATTTTAATTGGCATAATGGCTAATGTTTTTGTGTAGCTCTGCCTGAGAGTACCAAAGGCAGTGTTACTACAGTAGGTAGTAGCATTTATTCAAAGGCTATACAGGGTCAAAAGGAAAATAACTTCACTGGGTGGCTATTTAAACTCAAAATGCACATTTAATAATTTCTGGAAAACATGAGTGAAGCTGGCATGTGGAGCAGTTCTTCAGAAACACACGCTTTCTGCGTCTTTGAACATTGATTTCCAACGGAGCATAAGGGGACACTTTTTTACTGTGTGGGTGACTGCRCGCTGGCACAGGTTGCCCAGACAAGTTGTGGAGTCTCCATCCTTGAACATATTCAAAAGTCATCTGGACGTGGTCCTGAGAGGCTCTGCTTGAGCAGGGGGTTTGGACCAGGTGACCTCCAGAGATCCCTTCCCACCTTGACATTCTGGGATTCTGTGATACGTTTTCTTAATTTTTATTTTTTTTCCCCAGCCAATCCAAAATTAGCTTTTTAAGCTTATTCCGTTTGTATTTCTCCTCCTTTCTGTCCAGGCTAGAGAAACAAACACACAGAAGTATTTAAGGTTTTTGAATGAGCTTTTTCCTAGGGAAATGAAACACATGTAAGCACTCCCCAGTGTCTGTCCAGTCACATTTGACAAAGGAGCAAAAGAGCCAAAGTTGTTGTCAGAGTTGTTTTGTCCTGTGCCGCCTCACGCCAGCCCTTTAAGTTTTGTGAAAATAGGGGGAGGCTGAGGAGAAAGAGACAGTCCGTGTCTCAGCAGCAGGAATAGTTTCAGCTGGGTTTTGCACCTTTGGGGTCCCCTGAGAGGCAAACCACAGAAGCTAGATTTCACTAGTTCCTTGAGCCCTGGGCGAGCCTGCTGGCTGGCGGTTCTTGACCAGATGTCAGCAAAACTCTGCTCTCGCCTGGACGTGCCGCTGGCAGAGCGATAGCGACCTCACTCCGGGGATTCCTGCRCAACGTCTTCTGGAGGTTTGGGTTCACCTACAGATAGGAGTGGGAGAAAATAAATGCTCTGCTAGACATTTTCAAGTCTCACAGCAAGCTGCATGCAATCATAGATGCTCAGGTAACGTGTAGTTTTCTGTTGATGTGATGTAACAAACAGAACATGAATTGCCTGTTTCTTTTTTTTTTTTTTCAACTGCTTATTCTAAAACAGCATTGAGTCAAGGATTTATTTTTCTTCCATTTTTCTAGGAAAAAGAAGGTCGAGGTCTGGATTTAAGCAGTGGGTTAGTGGTGACTTCATTAAACAAATCATCGATATCCTCCTCCTAGAACAGTTTATGCACTGCTTTCCTTCTCCAGATGAGTACTGCTGCTTTCATTTGGACATTAAAACACTACAGGTCATGAGAATCAAGGTGCTTTCACATGATGAACACTCATTCACTCTCCCGACTATACCTTCAGAGGCCTGATCCTAGAAGCATCTGTTTGTGAATTCTGGTTGGTATTCAGTGACCACAGAAGAAGAAGTTTTCAACATTACCRGAGTAATTGTTTTTAATAAATACACAGTATTTGTACACCAGCCTAACCGTTGCGCGTGCTGAGAAGCCCATCACACCGAGAGGGCAATAAAAAGGCCTGTGCATGTGTTACTTGGGTTGGCACCTTCACCATCTCCCCAACACACAGAACTTTTCAGAATCAAGATGAGTATGTCCTTCCCTATGTGAAAAGAGTACGTCCCTCCGGCTCTTTTAAGGACAGGTGCGAATACATAACCTCTGAGTTCCTCCCTTCCTTTTGGGATTTTTATAAATACTTTAATATGATCTTAAGTGCTACAGCTTTCTAATGGAAGAGTATGTTTTAATATGTAAATGTTCTAGCATAAGAATGTCTCTCAGCTGTGACAGTTGATAGTTGATATGTTAGTGTGTAAATCTGTCTGCTCTCTGGCTTTTATAAGTCTCATCCTTMATGTGCAAAGTTCTCTGATTCACTTTTGTTCAGGCCCCAGCTATTCTACGTTGGGAAAAATAACCACAATAAACGGAAATCTGGCCTATGTATGCGATTTCTTTCTTTTCGGCAGTGGCACAGCTGCATTAAGCTTGACAGTAGGTTGGGCACAGATGTGTGTACCACCATGTCATTGACTGCTCTAAATAGCATGCGGATTAAAAGGTGTGGTTTTGCTATTACACGGTTAGCAAYGTTAGTGCAGCAGTGCATTTTTCAGCATCCATTGAAAAACAGCCGAGGGGCTTGCTGGTGGAGCTGTAGCCATACGCCTGTCAGAAAACCCCAGGCGCGTCTCTGTTGGCGGTTGGAATTAAAATGCACTTGGAGCTACAGGGACCCTCTGTTCTTACGCTGTTCAGACACGTTAATCTGCTGCTTAATGACGTGCTCAGGCAACGCGAGTACATCTTTAAAAGCCTAAGAGTAGATAGAAACACGGGGTGGTGAGCAGAACGCTCCGCTCTGTCCCACACCAGGTTGATGCAGCAGGGGAGATGCCCTTCAGCAGCGGTGACGGTGTTGATCGGTGGCTGTCACCTGGTGAGAACCTACCCTAGGCAAAGGAAAACTATGGCTGGGCCATTACAAATTTTTGTTTGTGGACAAGACATGTCGTACAGGAATGAACAAGATGAAATCCTGTTCCTATTGAGGTCTGACAGTGATTTTAACAGTACTGGGACTTTGTTCTTCAGCTGAAATAGTTTTTGAATACCAGTCAAGACTCCTAGCTGTGCAGGCAAAAATAGGCCATACTTACACTACAAAACATGGTAACATTAAACAGGTTTRTGGACAGACCATACTGGCTTTTAAAGGCTGGCTAGCAATGCTAAGTGTAGTGCTGTAGTATTTTGACTCTGCATATACCATATTTGTGAGTGTTGCAGTAATTAATCTCATTAAGTTTCTAGTATGTTGTGCTCATGGCTCTGCAGTTTTTTGTCTGGAATTATTCTAGTATGTTGAAATCTCCCTTATAAGTGCACACACCCAGATATACACACACTTCCTTTTAAAAAAAAAAAAAAAAAAAGAACACAAAAAACAACACCAAACTATTCCTTCAGAATTTTTTTTAATCTCCTTCAATAAATTGATGCTTGTCAGATTTAAATAATAAACGCCAGAAGCTGAAGCAAAATTAAAAATTACAAGAAATGTCTTTGGGTTTTTTCCTTTTTTTTTTTTTTTTTTTTTAAAGGGGGTTAGAAATCCTTCTGGGTGTGTTCTGATCAAACGCGGTTTTGTAGGCTTTCTGGTCCGGTGCACACCGCACAAGCTCATTTTGGTTCTCTTGTCAGCAGCAGTACCCTGCTAAGGCAATGGGAGTACATCCCTGCGAGTGCTGAGCTGCCAGGCCGTGGTTTGAAATGCGCGTTCCCGACCCTGCTGACAGCAGCGGTGTTCAGTGGGGTCGTCCCACCAGGACCGAGGGGTTTGGGCAGCTCTGCCTGCCCCTGTGCCGCAAGGAGCAGCTTCTCCCGTGGGCGCCGACGTGGTGCTCGGGCGTGCACGGGCAGTCACTTAGCGAGCAGAGGTGATGCTCCGGGATGTTTATTCCCAGAAAAAAAATTATGAAAACAGTGGGTCGTGTTCTTAATACAAACTAGATGCAGCTCTCCTGCCATGTGAATCCTGAGGTTAACATCAGGGAAATTTAAGACTTAAAATCTAGTTGTTATTCTACTGACAGTGTTTAACTTCTCATCTGTTTATATAATGTTGACTTCTTAATGTCAGCAACAGATTTGATCAAATTTTAAAAGAATCCTGTTGACATATTTTAATTGTTAATTGTTGAGCTAAAATAATTATTTGCAGCTAAAACTAAAAATATCCCAGTCATTTTTTTTTACTGAGAAAAGTTTTCATTCTTTTCCTATTATAATTGTTTCAATTAATTACTTAAACTAATGGCAGTATAAGTGAGTACCTCAGGCAGTTATTTTCTGAAGGCAGTTCTGTTGTATTTTAAGCAAGGTCTCTTGTCATTTCGGAGGCTACAAGGCACGGTTGGGGATGGATCCTTGTTTTGGTGGGGAATTGTCTCTGTGTTTCCTGCCGTACCTTTCTGCCCCTGTGCCGCCCTCCTCTGTGTGTTTTCTGTGGGCTGCTGCTCCCAGAATGACTCGTCCCTGCTTCGATGCATTTTCCATCAGGCAGAGGGGCTCTTTAAAGAGATTAAATTTCTCTATATAATGGACTATCTGTGTGCAAGTCTGACCTCACATTTTAAGAGTTTTAACATTGTCACAACAATGCATGAAGAGGCTCATTTTCTTACTGATTTTTATAAATATATGCATAGTTGTGGAAACTTGACCCTTCGTTTAGCTCACTGACAGCCACATAAAGGCAGATCTGCTGGGGGCTAACACAGTTTGTCTAGTCCTTTTCAATTGACACCTTCCATTAATGCAGTTTAATTTCCTGAGCCTCTGTAGACACGTTGCTAAAACTTTTCCCATGCAGAGCATGCGGTAAATTTTGCGGCGTAGCTCGCTGTGCACCAGCTTTCCTGCGTAGAAATATCCGGAAATAAATTTAACCCATTTCATCTGTTTTTATTAGCTTGTACAAGGAGGGTGTGAAAGGAAGAGTTGTTGTGTCGGGCAGGGCGTCCCTTCTAGTTCTGACAAACGCCAGCCCGTGTCCCCAGGAAATAAAAGCTGAATGTGTCGACTGCAGCGTGGGGGAGCACCCGAGGCGCTGACCCTGGTGTGTTCCCAGAGCATTTGCAGACTTAGGTTTCATTTTTGAAGACCACCTGTAGCTAACATGCAAAGTCAACTTGCCGGTCAGAAGGTGGTCCTAGTAACTCCRCGGCGTGTTCGGTGCCGAGGCCGCAGGAGGGAGCGCAGCGAAGCCTCGGCACCTCTTCCGTGCTCTCGCAGTACTGGATGCACGCTGTCTGTGCGCACGTCTGTCGGGGTGTGCACGGGTGGAAAGCAAAGCAAGGTGAACCCCGTGGACTCGGCACCTCCTCCCTTGGGCCAGGCTGTCATGCCCATAGGCAGTGGGAAGGGGCAGCCACCTCTGCCGGTGACATCTCTGCCCTCCGTGMCATGCTCTATGTGTGCCTTCTGGCAAGACAAACCTTTTTCTTGACAGACTCCACTGCTGGATKTAGGAAGATTTTTATTTAAAGCATAAAATTTGTTCTTCAAAGCGTTAGAAATCAATACAAGAACAGTTTAGACTGCTTCCTTAGCCTTCRTCTTCCAGCTCTGCCACCCTTTATGTATCGCATTAATTGCCATTACTTACACTGTAGCTGTGAATGACCAGAGACAGGAGCCTGGGCTTGGTTTAGTGAATTTTAGTATTGGAGTGTGCCAAATTGGCTGAGCCCCCTCAGCAGAGCTGCTCCGGCGAGGATCTGGATGAACCCCAAGGACGAGCAGGAGCTTCAGCCTCCAGCGAGTCCACGTCCCCCCGGCAAGGCTGCGAGTGACAGCGCCGGTGGGTTTGTGCTGTGGGCACGTCAGCTGGAAGCATCATCAGAGACCACAGAGCAGCGTCCACGCGGCCTGGTACCAACCATCCCTGCCGGCACAGGTTGGTCCAAGAACGAGACCTGGTGGCACGTGAGGCTCCGAGCCACCGAGCCCGGCATGAGCTGACCCAGGGTGGCCCAGGGCTGGGCTCTGCTGTCCGCTCCTTACGCGCGGTCAGTCACTTGGCTGGTGGCCGCGTTGCTGCCGAGTCCTTTCCAGGCGCGGAAGCTGAAGAAGGTACTCGCCACGTAGGAGATCATCACGAGGCAGGCGAAGAACTGGAAGAGGAGCACACCCTGCACGTGAGCACGGCGGCTGCCCCAGCCCCGTGGCCCCCGCCCGCCCACCGCTACTTACGGACGCCGCGGCTCTCCGGTTGTAATCCCACTGCCGCCACGACGTAGGCTGGACGGCAGCCGCGCAGGTTACGAAGGCGGTGATGTACAGGACGGTTGCCACAGCGTTGAAGATCATCAGCTGGGGAAGGCAAAGAGCAGGTCGTGAGGTCTGGGCTCAGACTCGTGCGCCCTGGGATGAGGGACGGGCAAAAGGCTCAGTCTGACGTTCCTCCCTCTTCCCCAGGAGAACCAGAGGAAGAAGGTCCAGCCCCTCACGCTGAGAGCAAACCTCAGGYTAACATCTCATTAAATGCGCCCCAGGTTGCGCTGAGAGGTTTCTGACGCCACGACTGCAGCAGTGACGCGGTGGCTGTAACTTTCTGGATTGATACAGGGCTCCCCGTTTTGAAAATTTTCTAAGCAATTGAGGGGCAGAATGAAACTGTCATTGTGCAAAGTGCAGGGGACTTTGTTCCATCAGCCCAGGGAAGCCTGAAGCCCTGGTCCTCTCGGAGCATCTCCTCAGGATGTTTCCCACTTGGGACCCCCCCCTTGCTCTCTCTCGCGTACGTACCACAAGGGGCCAGGGGATCATGTAGAACTTCAGCTGAAGCTGCAGGAGGTAAGCCACGAAGAAAAGGACTGTTACTATCCAGAAGAAGATGGACACGAACATCACCCAGCCGTATGCTGCGTGGAGGTGGTACGTTGTGTCGGCGATGAGAGCCCACACCAGTAAGCCGAGCACCTGCGGGGTGAAATGGGGAACATGTTCAGGTGGTGGTCCCTGCAGGGGGAAAGCAGAGCATCGCCCACGAGCCCAGGCTCAGCAGACCCTCGCTGCTCCGGCATGGGCTCATCCCCAGTACTGCTGCCCCAGGAGCCGGTACAGGGATGTCCTGCAAGGCAGGACGGGTGAAACCTGGGCATCCTCGCCACCAAAGGTCCCTTCTCAACCAAGAAGTGCCCATGCCCAGGGCCAGTCTCTGCAGATGCTGGCTCGGTGTTAGGGACATCTCATGGGCTGGATGGCAGCTGGATGGGGGGGCTCCTGGGGCCCCACCTCAGCCTTGACCTCCTCCAGGTGCAGCATCATTTTAAAAAAAAAAAAAAAGGAAAAAAACAAGCTTCTCAGCTTCTCTCCACTGGTTAGGTCTGGTCTGGTCTGGTCTGGTCTGGTCAGGTTTATACCTCCTGTATGTACAGCTTCTAGGGCTCACCTTTCACTGTTAAGCAGGTTTAACTACATCACAATTGCAGCATCATGTGTCTGCAGAGTGAGCCACAAAAAAACAGGTAGGTGAGTCTGTTTCTGGGTCTGCTCRAGGAGAAATAAGCCGAGCCAGGGCAGAGCCCACAGGGCAGAGGTCGCGGCAGGGAGCGGGTCTCTGCCCTTGGCTCCCTGGCAGGCAGGGATGGAAGAGCCCAGCCCAGGGTGGCGTTTCATTTATTCTTATTTTTTTTTCTTTCCCTTCCCTGTGCTGTGTCCTCCCCTGATCTTTGGACTCTGGAGGAGTCGCTTCACCCACAGCGATGCAGCCAGGGAGCAGCCGCCTTCTCCAGCATCCCCTCCCCGGGGAACTCGCTGGAGCAGCCGCGGCAGCAAGCRTACATGTATTTTTCTATTTTGAAGGCCCCTAAAYCCATGATGGAGCAAGCAGAGGATGRGACACCAGCATATATCGATGGYGCCTGGAAAAGAAAGGCTGTTGCAAAGCAAATGGCACTTTCTGTGATTTGCCCTGTTTGTTCTGCAGCCCCAACCGCAGCCCGGGCACTGGGACACGGAGCCGGCCGGGTGCTGGTGGGCTCTGCTTCACCGTCCTTCTTCGCCTCCCGGCTGGACCAGAGCAAAGCAGGGAGCCTCAAACCCCCTCCCCCGGGGAGCAAGAAGGYTCCAGCCCTGCACCCTCCGTGTTTCCCAGCATCCCCAGGAGATCCCCACGGCAAGGCTGGGGTGAGAACGTGCCCCAAATGCAGCTGCGGYATCTTCTGTTTCCCAGCGGGGGTTGAGATCTCTTTGGGCAGAGCTGGTGAAGCTGCCAGCMCCGCCCAGCTCCTGCCCTCACCTCTGCTTTGGCAGGGGAACCGCAGAGTCATCTCCCACCRGTGGGGAGGAGAAGGGCTCTTTGGAAAGCCGCTCTGCCCCTGCGTAAGCCCTCATTGCTTATTGTCACGGAAGAAACACAACGGCCTTTGTCCTGCCGGAGTACAACGCCCTGGTGCACAGCTGCCCTGACAATGCCTCCTTGTCTGTCACATCCATTTCTAACACTCGTGATCACAAAATATGCGTCGGGGAGAAATACGTAAAGGAAAAAGCCTGGTGTGCTGCGGGAGCGGGAGGTGGCATGTGCGAGCTGCCCTGCTCYGGCTGCTGGGGGGAGAAAAGCCCTTAGGAGAGGTCGTGGGGAGCAGCGGGTCTTGGTGGATGGGAGCTGTGCCAGGGTTAACGCTGCTGCCAAAGGAAACGGTACAAGCAGGGGCACCGATGGGCTGGAGAGGTGGGACCAGGCATGGGGCTGAAGGGTCCCTTCTCCTGCTCTTGGCTCCATCTTTCCTTCTTTAGACACCCCCCGGCAGCAGCGCTCCCCGACCCTTCCCTGAGCGTTTGTTCCCGTGTCACAACCAGCACAGCTGTGCCCTGGGGTCAAAATCTGGAGCAGGGAGCCAGGTCTACACCGGGTGTTTCACAGCGGCTGCTCAGGGCACGTCCCGCTGCCGCCCCCCACAACCCTGCCCCGGAGAGAGGGCACGAGCAAACAGGCTCCCCGCTGCAGTGGGGCAGCGGCGTGGGCAAACACCGGGGCAGGTCACGCGTGGCCCCGTATGCAGCTGAACGCCCACCCCTACACACACAACGCTGCACCCGAGGTCCCAGGTACCRGGAGAGAGCAGCAGCAGGAGTTTATTCTGCGGTTGCCTCCGACGCTGAAGCAATGGAGCGATGATGCTCGTTTTGACAGTACAAAGACCCTTGGGCTTGTCTGAGAGCGGCTGCCAAAGCCTGACCTCCGGGGAGGACAACCTGGAGGACTGGGAGTGCGAGAGCCCCGCGGGCACCCCAGGAGCAGCCCCAACACACTTCGGTGGGGGTCACCATGCTTCCACAGCCCCCCGGACCCACAGGCTTTTACCCCAGGGGGATGCCCGTGTGGATCGGCCCATGCCCAGYGCTGGGAGCTGCCAGGCGTCGAGCCGAGTTACAACCGGCAAAGGGCATGAGGACGAGCAGCCAAATTTTCCTCTGGCTTTAGAAAGGGAAGGAGGGGAGAGGGGGGCTGCGGGATCGCAGGGTTAGAGATGAATTAGGGTTAGAGAGTGAGGATGGGGTAGGGATCAAAGGGAAACCTGCCTGTTTCTGGCCAGGGCAACGAAGAAAAGCATTCAAGGTGGGTGCTGCGCTCGGACGGCCGCCCCGGCAGCCGAGCCCCCCCCGGTGCCCCCTCCCCGGTACTCACGGCCTGGGCGCCCATCAGCCCTCCGAGCGGCGAGCGGAGGAAGGCGCAGTCCAGGGCGGGCAGGGCGGCGGAGGGGCCCGGGGAGCCGCTCCGGGTCCGTGGGGCGCCGGGCAGCCCCGCCATGCCGCGGGTACCGGCACCGGCACGGCCCCGGGCCGCCTCCCGCCCCTCCCCGGGCGGAGCGCAGGGCCGGCCCCGCCGCCTCCCCCGGCCGTCGCGGGTGGGTCCTCCCCATCCCCACGCAGCGGGCTGAGCCCCCGCGGCTGCCCCAGCCCCTCCTCCCCGGGGAGCTGCTGCGTCCCGTGTACCGGGGAGCCCAGCACCGGACCCGGCGCTCCAGGGGCGGCCCCGACAGTGGCCGGACCCCCCCCCCCCTCCGGGCAGTGCTCTGCCCAAGGCAGCCCCGGGCACCACGAGTCTTCTTTGCAGCTCCCGTTCAGAGGGGTGTCCGCCAGCACCCCCCGGCCTTTTTGTGGTCCCCGGGGCCTTTTTGTGGTCCCCAGCGCGTCCCGCTGCCCGGGGTTGYTCCTCYGCAGGGGCAGGACTTCGCAGGTCTCCTTGCTGAGCGTCAGGAGGCTCCTGCCAGCCCATTTCTCCAGCCTGTCCAGGTCSCTCCGGACGGCAGCACGACCCTCYGGGTATCACCCACTCCTCCCGGTTTGGTGTCATCTGCAAACCTGCTGAGGGTGCGCCCTGCCCCGCCATCCAGATCGCTAATGAAGATGTTTAACAGGCCTGGACCCAGTATTGRCCCCTGGGGTACACCACTGGTTACTGGCCTCCAACTAGACTTTGTGCCCGGACATCAACAGCTTGTCTAGGGGGACCTTACAGGAGATGGTGTCAAAGGCAAAACTGCAGTCTAGGTGGACGGTATCAGCTGCTCTCCCCTCTCTTGCCAGGCCCATAATTTCATCCTAGAAGTTTATCGAGCTGGTCTCTTCCCCCAGGAGAAGCCACGCTGGCTGCTCCTGGTGACCTTCATCTGCCTGCGGATGGTTCCCGGGGGGTTCCACCACCTTCCCAGGGGTGGGGGTGAGGCTGACCGGCCCGTAGCTCCCCGGCTGCCCTTTGCAAGTCGGGGTGACGCGCTTTCCCGCGGGCATCTCCCCCCGCTCCCCGGGACGATGGCGAAGGGCCCGGCGGAGGCRGCGGAGGAAGGCGGCGGCGGGGGCGCCTGCGCCGGCAGGTCAGGATGGCCGAGCGGTCTAAGGCGCTGCGTTCAGGTCGCAGTCTCCCCTGGAGGCGTGGGTTCGAATCCCACTTCTGACAGCTCCCTTTTGCGCCGCCCGGCGACCGCTCCTCGCTCGGAGGGGGCGGGGGCCGATCAAAAATCCCGCTCCAATTAAAGGCAATTAACGAATTAACTTTAATTAAAGCTAAAAGCCGACGGTCTCGCAAAAAAGTTGTAACTTGTCAGAAGTGGGATTCGAACCCACGCCTCCAGGGGAGACTGCGACCTGAACGCAGCGCCTTAGACCGCTCGGCCATCCTGACAGCTCCGTGCGCTGTTTTCCGCCCCGCGCTACGGTGCCCGCAGCCGGCCGCTGTGGCGAGCCGCCGCCCTCGGGGGTCCCGGGCGAGGCCGCGGGCGCCGGGCCCCGCCGGCGGGGCTCCCCGCGGCTCCCTCCGTGGTTCCGCGGCCGCCGGGGGCCTGCACCTCCCTCCCGCCGGGCCCGGGGGCCGCGGGTGAGGGGCCGGCTGCCCTCCTGCACGCAGGCCGCGGTGGCGGCACCGGGGGGCGTCTGTACCCCACCTTGTCCGTACCTTGGGCGTTTGTGACAARTTCTCCACGGCAAAAAGCTTCCCGCGGGCGTAAACTTGCTGCCGCTGCCCCGGTCAAGTCTCACGAGCCAGCCGTGCTCCCCACACGGGGGAAACCGCCACGGCCGTGCCCAGGGAAGAAGYGCAGCGGGCTAAATCGGGAGGGCGAGCTCACCCGCCGCCTCCGCCCGGCAGAAACACCCCGGGGAAGTCCCGCCGGGGCGGGGAAGGGGCCGCAGGGGCCAGCCCGGCCGGTGACAGGAGCAGGGGGTCGGGGAGGGACACGGCGCGGGCCGCACAATGGCGGGAAGCGTGAGTCAGCGTCCCACGCTGGGCCGCCATCGCAGCGCGTCGGGAGGCGCGAGGAGGAGAGGAAACGTGGCGAGCCTTCACATTGTACGCCTGCTTATTTATAGATTAAAAAAGGGACCAGAAATAGCCGAGGGTGTCCCTCTGAGGRTGTGATGGAGGACGTCTTCTCTACGCGGGCTGGTTGCAGAGAAGTCAGCGCTTGGAATTCTCTCAGAAAAACACAAGCCCTCTCAGCACCTCTCGGCAGCTTCTGCTGCTGCTCTGGAGTATATTTAATATTGGTTTTATACGCAATGTTGTGTTATGTATCCCAGAGAAGTGAGGACTGCTAGAGCGCTGAAGGAGGTGCCAGGACACCTGGCACGGGACCGGACCGGGGCGGGACGGGGGGTGCCGCATGGTCTCGGTTGCACGTCCCACCTGGAGCTGCTGCAGCTGAAACCCCCTCGGCCGCTGCTGAGCCCCAGAGGGTGATCCGAGGCCGGGGTCTGGCCGCCGGCTGTGCGCTCCCCAGGGCTTGATTTAACCCTTCCCCAGAAATGGCTTTTGCTTGAAATACTTCAGCTGGAGAAAGATCTGTACTGAGCCGGCCTGCAGCTTCCTACCCTGCCTGCCCATGGTTACAGCTCGGAGTTGTTGTTCTTGGCCGTCTTTGCATGAGCTGTTGCTACGAAAGCAAGCTGGGAGAGCAGCCAGAAGAGGGAGAAGTGAATGGGGGGGCAGAAAGGGAAAAAGCCACATCCAGAGCGACATAAACAGCCAGCAGATAAACTATTTTTTGAATCTTTAGGTCAGCCCATTGTYCTGGAGTGAAAGTCCCGGCAGCTTCCGAGCAGAGATGTTTATCTGTGTCCACGTGCTGCATCTCAACTGGCAGGAAATGATACAGCAGCGCTGAAATCATCTCCTCCACGTGGCCCCTCGAGGCGTGGGTCCAGCTCCTGYGTGGCATCCGTGGGAGCCTGGTACCTCCAATGGGCTGGGCTTGTCCCAGGAGGTCCCTCTCCTGCCCCGCGGGAGGAGCCCAGCCTCTGGAGGTGCCCAGGACCCGCAGGGAGGTCGGTGTTTGGGAGCCCTGGTCCACCCATACGGGCTCCGAGTTACCAGCACCCAGCTACGGGATCTCCTTGTGGAGACACTTGGGCAGGGCAGAGGGGTTTGC
Source organism: Oceanodroma leucorhoa (assembly GCA_030449065.1). Classification (NCBI taxonomy): domain Eukaryota; kingdom Metazoa; phylum Chordata; class Aves; order Procellariiformes; genus Oceanodroma; species Oceanodroma leucorhoa. Next base: position 1,584,627 of record JASVER010000137.1, on the reverse strand, counting down.
TAATTAACTCCGGGGCGGAAGCGGCAATTTTTAGCGTGGATGCTTCAGCCGAGGAAGTAATAACCGCCGCACGATGGCATTGTCTGCTGCAGCAAGAGGCAGAGGCCCTTCCAGCTCAGGAAACTCCGCAGGAGCCTTCCCCAGGGGCAGAGCGCGGTGTGAGCTCCTGGGGCCAGCGGGACCCTTTCAAAGAGCAGGAAAGGACGCGTGTCCCTTCCTCRTGGCCCCTGTCACCCTTGGGCTGGCGGGGCCAGCGAGGGGCCCTGGCTGCGGGCCCGGTGCTGGGGGCACCTTGGGTGTTTGGTTTTTTTGTTATCAGCCATCCGGTGAGTGCCCAGGGGAAGCGGCGCATCCTTTGCTGATGGGGGTCTTTCCTCTCGGCGGATGCCTGTGGGTGGTGGCCGGGGGGCTCACGGGGGCCGGCTGCGCCACTGCCCTGCACTCCTCCTGGAGGGAACCTTTGCTCTAGCACTTGCTGGTGCTCCCCCATCCCCTCTGTCACAGCTCTGGGGGTCCTCGGGGGGGTCTTGCAGCCTGCAGTCGGGCTGTTCCCTTAATTTCACCCTGCTGGCCTGGAGCGGGTGAACCTGYGGTGCTCTGGAGGTGTGGGCCAGGGCTGGGCGGGGAGGACGCCCGCGGGGAGGCCTCTGGGCTGCCGTCCAGCTCAGCGAGAAGGGGCACGGGCATGCCAGCGCTTGCAGCAGACGGTTCGTTTTGCTTTGGCACACAGGTGTGAGCAGGACTGCCTTCAGTCACAAGCCCTGGTTTGAGATCGGCTCTGTCCTGGGSGAGATTTGTTCCCCAAATAGCATTTTGAATCCCAGACATGCCTCATCTCTGCTTTCTTCAATTCTCCCCTGCTGCCTCCTCAGGAAGAATCATGGCCCAGACAGGAATCTCCCTTACCCTTACCCCCAGCAACCCCTTTCTTAACTATCCCCGGCCAACACCGAAATGCTAATGGCCAGCATCTGTAGCCTGTTGCTCTGTTTGGAGGTGAAACAGCTGCACTGATCTTAAAAATACACCCCACAGCCACCACAGCTGATTCCCCAGCTGACCTCTTGTATCAGGTGGTGAGGTAGGCGTGATGCTCCCAGAAAGAAAGTTTGGGTAAGGCAAAAGCGTGTTTCCGTGGGATCAAGCTGGTGAAGGAGCAGGTCAYGAGTGGGGTTATAGCTGAAACTCGGCAGGAGCGTGGAGGCTCTGGGCAAAAACAGACGAGAAGGAGACACCCTGTTCTTACAATGTGGGGTGCAGAAAAGCTGGGGTGGGAGAGTGAAGGGGTATGGTGACCCCCTGGTCTCTCAGTTGAGCCACCAAGGCTTGAAAAGGGTTAAGAACTTGGGCAGAGAAATGTGCGTCTGGGTTTGTTTCCCTGCCCTGCCCGTGTGTTTATTCTGCCAGTTCATGTAAAGGCTTGTTGGGTGTTGGAAGCCTGCGGGCTCCTGGGGCTGTTTGCTGTGGCTCGCGGGTGTCCCTGGGCACCGGYGGGGAGCTCGGCACGTGCCCGCGGCCGAGGCTTGGCAGAAAGGGCTGGTTGAATGAGCGGGGTGACAGCTCTGGTCTGGTGGTCTGTGATGTCCCATTTGTGGAAGAGACTGTCAGGGATCTGAAAGCTTGTGGGACGGGAGGGCTCAGCTCAGACYGGGGGGTGCCAATGCCCCCAGCACAGCCATGTCTAGCAGGTCATAGCACTGCACGAGGCAGCTCGTCCTGCCCTTTGGGGCTGGCCCGCAGGTGCCACCGGCTCTCACGGAGACACCGTTGGGGGTCAGCCCCAGCGGCACCGCTGGAGAGAGGTTTTCTGGATCTCTCCTTCACCCACCATCACGGCTTAACGATAAGCTCAGTCAAACTGGTCCCGCAGATGCTGTTGGAAGGCACACAGCCTTCTCCTGCCCTAAGGAGRTGGGAAGAGGTGAGCCTTTCCGAGAAGGCAATAAGCGGAGCTGCTTCTGGTAAGCTCCTTTCCTGGAGACTGGCAGCATTCGTGTKCGAACATGTTGGACAGAGAAGTGGGAAGCGGGGACGTGGAGAGGTGATGACTGCGCTGGCCCACGCATGCCGTTGGATGGGGCCGAAGGGCTGGGTCTGCGGCAGGTGGGATCTCCCTGCGCCCCTGAGCAAAGGGCCGGGGCCAGGACCTGGCCGTTCCTGCCAGGAGAAGGACCCCCCCCAGGATGGGGGGAGTAACTGGGGCTGCTGCAAAGAGGCACATGCCCCATCCTCTTCCTCAGCCAGGGCAGCAGGCACTAGCCTGGCCCTGGGCTCTGGTAGAGGTAAAATAGCAGAGCCGTGGCACTTTTCCTGCTCCCCACCTTCTGCCTGTTCCCACAGTGGCCCTGGTAGGACCCTTTTCYAGGATGCGAAGGAGGGGAGACCCCTCCGTGTAGCACCCCGGGGTGAGGCACAGCCCAGCCACCCCTGCGCCAAGGGAAAGCCTGCCAGCAGCCGCTGCGGCAGCAGCTATGGTCTCCTGTGGCGCACGGAGGTTCCTGTCATACCCATCCTGACCAGACCTGCTGCCGCTCTCCCCTCTCTTCCCTGCAGTGCAGTGGTGGGAGACCGCCCTTTCGGGGGTCATCTGGCACTCCTTCATCATGCCAGCTCCGTGGAAATGTTGCCTTCGGGGCCTGCAGCTATGCAGAAGGATTGCAACATCATCTCTCCAGCTCCGCAGGGACTTAGCAGGGCCCAGGGGCACGATGTGCTCAGGCAAGCCCGTTCTGGTGGAGTCTGTTCCTTCCCCGTATCTTCTCCTTCCCCTTATCTGCAAAGCTGCCCCGATTTCATCTGTGCCATCCAGAAGAGCCTTCCCCGTCCCCTGTCCTAGGGAAGAGCTTGTGCCCGGTGGCTGCGTTGCTCTGCGGGGGCCAAGTGACTCTTCTCYGCTTAGGAAGAGCTTAACTGTGTTGCAGGCTAAACAGCTCCGTGTTTGTTTCTTTGCACGCAATATTTTCAACCAACTTAAATCACGTTTATTGCAGCAGCCATTGCAGTCCTTGGCAGTCTCCATGGGACAGTCGCAGCATGAGTTGTCCTCAGTTCTGGCTGCTCCGGCTGCCGAGGAGAGGCACCAGTTCCCACTGCAGGTATGCACCTTTCCGTGTAATGTCCCACTGGGATCAGCCACCAGCTTGCAGCTCAGATGTGATGCTGCCRGGGGAAAAGCCGTGTCCCGCAGCCRGGCTGGCTTGGGATGCTGACCGGTAGCTGTGGGCTGCCTCGCTGTGGAAAAACAGAGAGCATCAGCATTTTGCACTGTGCTGGAGCCCAAATTTGTTCTTATTCACAAGGAAGGAGGAAGCCGTTGTGTTCAGAGAAGTGAAAGCCCGTCTGATGTTCTCTGCTATTTTTGAAAAAGTTTTCTATGTAAAGGAGTTTCTTAAAAACACAAGCCCTGCACTGGTTGATACTTCCCAAATAGGAGTTGTTCCATCCCCTGTAGAGAYGCTGGCTGCAGACAGCCCCAGACATCTGCTCCTCATTTCCTGCCTTTTTCTTTAATGTGAGAAAATTCAGTGTCGTGCAGTGCCAAACAGATTTTCTGGATCCCTGTCATTTAATTCTCTCTCTTATTACACCAAYGGCTCAAGAGTTCTACATTAAGCATAAGCTGAGGGCATCTCCAAAATGAGAGGCCACCTTTGGCTCTAAGGAACCATCTCCTGAGGCTGACACTGGTTGCCCTGGCCAGGAGAGAGGAGGTTGTTGGGTCGGTTCTGGACTGCTCTGGGCCATACCACCCAGTGCCGTGTCACTGGAAAAGCCCTCGAGGTTTCTCCAAACTTAAGYCTGGGAATGTGGTCCCACACGTCGGGGACCGGCTGCACGCGCTGGCTTCATCYGCAGTACGTGCACCGCCGGTCTCCCATGTCCTGGCTCATGGACCTTGCTGCATGTGCGTTCCTCAAGAGAAGCTGGAGGAGGCCAGTTCTGGTGGGTGTGGAAGYTCTGCCGCAGTGGTGGTGCTTGAGCTGCCTTGAGTCTAACGCTCTTGGGCTGCMGTAAAGGGGGATTGTATCAGAGCGGTGGCTGAGCTGCCAACCCCACTGAGGAGAGGTGGGCGTAGCGTGAGGATGAGCTGCCRCAAGGCAGCTCGGAGCTGGAAGCATTAGCAGGGGAAAGAGAATCTCATCGTACGTCCTGAGTTGGAGTCCTGGGTCAGCCTGTCTCCTTTGCAGCATCAAGACCAGCTGGGTCTTCCCAAAAGCTATGTGTTCCTGCTGCCTCTTTCCAGCAAGCCTCTGGGACAGAGATCACRGACAACATTGTGGACAGCAAAGGATGCTGTTAATACCTGCTACCAGGGGTGCTGGGCTTCCCTGCTCCAGGAAGACCAACTCCTGAGGTCTTGAGAGCTCCTGAACAGACCATGCCATGGAAATCATCAGCATTCTCATCTGATCAGCTTGGGCATCTCTTTCTTCCAGGTCACATACAGCCTCCTAGGCCTCACTGACTTCTTTTTGTCYAGTCACCACCTGATTTCCTGGAAGACAAACCTACTGTAACAAACAGCGCACAGTCCTTGCACGAGGAACCAAGAATAGCCCAGGAGCATAGATTTCTAGCATGGAAACACCCTGTAGGAGACGGGCCATGTTCTGGGGCCATTTCCTGTTTGTTTAGGACACAGCCCTTGTTCTCTTTGCATATTGTTTTGCATATTGCCTTTGCAGGGTCAAGCTGCTTTTAGCCTTCAAGAGCAGTTCTCCTGGCATTAGTCATACATTCCTTCCACCTGTGAGGACCTTGACCCTGTGCACAGCTGGAGCACCTGCCTGTGAACAGCCCCAGCAAAGCTGCAGTGGGTGGGAAATGCTGGAGCTGCTTTTGGGTCTCTCATGGGGAAGATGGGATCTGGCCCTTTGGTCAGTGGTATCCGTAGTTTGGAGCAATAAGCCAAGCTCCCGGCTAATGGTTGCCAATGAGCAACCAAAGGTTAGGGGTATGGCATGAGACCAGGCTTCTGAGCATGCCTTGTGCCGTCACCAACATCCAGTCCACACCAGACCTTGTTCTCCCTTTCTCCACAGCAGAGCCAGCATTGAAGWAGCAGGACATCCATTCTGATAGGAAACTGTCCTTAGAGCAGAGCAGGAACCGGAGCCAGACAGCCCAGACTCCAGCCTCRACACCGAACTGTCTGGCAGGAGCCACAGAGTCCTTCTGGGAGTGCTGAGGGTCAAACCTGGAGCTGTGTTAGGTGGCCCAGAGGTTACAGTCCCAGCCCCAGCTGCAGGGTGCCCTGTGCATGGTCCCTCTGCCCACACTCGAGAGCAGGTGCACAGACCTGTGTTTGCTCATGTTTTTTCCTTGTCCATGTTTCAGATCAGCCTGAGGGCCTTCTTCGTTCATACTACAGTTAGAGTTTTACAGGGGGAAAAAAACCAACCCTCTTCCTAGTACCTTCTGCTTTTCTTTGGTGCCACACCGCACCTTCAGAGAGCCTTTGGGTGCTAAGGGTAACCTCAAGAAGCTTCCTTCCAGTCCTCCTAAGGAATAATGGGGAAGGACTGTGATGAGCTGCCCTAGCCTGCGGTGTTCGCTGGAAGGATGTGACGGTCATGGTGGGCTTTCTTCCTCCTCAGTCTTGGTCTGCTTGGTTTCATTTTCATCCCTTTTCTTAGCACAGTCTGTGTTCCCTGGTTCCCAGTTACTCAGTTTTTCTGCTCTTTGTTTCCTTGAAAGCCGGTTGTCCCTGACTCACAGGGTTGCACACTCCATTGCTTGGGTGCTGTGATGCGTGTTTATGGACTGGGACTGCTGGTGTCCTCCTCTGCCTGCCCTCATCCACATCACAGTTTAATTTACAGTCCCAGACCCACACTGAATAACTACTTGCTATTCCTAGAAACTAAAGCAAAACTAAATCAAATTAAGACAACAGCAATTGCCTAGGCAATTTCTATCGTAACTAAAGAAGCTAAATCAGCTGAAGCCAAGATGAGCCCAGAGAAGTCCTGAGATCCTTCACTGTCAGATCAATACAATGCCTATGGTTTATTGCTAGTTACAGCAGAAATATCTCCTGGGCTACGGCAGGTCCCCTAACTTTGGGTTTTTCCATGCTGCAAGACCTAAAAGAAGTGCAGTAAGCGGCTGGCASTGGTGTGCTGGAGGGGCAGATGTGCAATGGGATGGGGAGGGTGGTATGGGAAGCGGGTTGGGAGCGACGATGCCGGTTTTCCGCCAGCTGCAGCCCAGGTTTGTCACCGCTCATTGGAGCTGCCCGTTCCCGTCGGAGCTGATTGCTGTGCCTCTGTTYCCCTCTTTTGGTGGGAACTGCAGGGCTTGCTGGTGGCTTAGACCCACGCCGCTGCTGGCACTTGAAGGCTTGCTGTGTCCCGCGGAGCTGCACCTCCACCCTCCTGCTGCGGGATTTCCTTGTGCCACCTCCAAATCCAGCTGCCGAGCTCACTGGGAGCACAGGGAGGTCTCCGAGGGTGTCCTGGAGGAGTCCCCTACCAGGTAAAACACCACCAGCCCAGCCTGCGCCGSAAAAGCAGCTGCGTTACCCTGCCAAAGAGCTGTTTGTGCCCTAAAACAACAGCGCCTGTGGCAAGTCGTGCCTTTGGCAAACAAAGCGCTCACCCTCCCACTTCATGTGCGTGCTGGAGCCCTTCCGCAGTTTTATCCATCGCTGGCAGCAAACCCTTAGCAGAAGAAGGAGAACCTGTTTCTTCAGGGGAGATGTGAGCATGTATGGGCTGTGCCATCTCTTCCAGAGCCAAGGCGCCCAACGGCCTCGGGTAATGCCAGTTCCAGGAATAAAAGTTTCCTGTAAGGCTCTGCCCGGCCTGAGAAAACACCGTTTGGGGAAGGGGCCAGAAAACATSCCAGCAGACACAGCATGTTCTGTTCTGGCTGGATCAAACAGACTATTTCAAGGTCTTAATTTCTATTTTATTTTACTTCCTTGAAATGGGTTTTATCTTTTATTACAATATAAGCAAAGGGTGAATTTACAGGCTGGGAGTTTCACCAAATGTTTTAAAAATGCATCATATGGAAGCCTGGGGGTTTTCACTCTTTAGGAATAAAATCCTAACTGGAACTGTTGGAATTTCCCACAGTACAGAGAAGCCAGGTTTCCACCAGCCCTAAGAAGACTCTGGTGAAAAAAGATTTTAAGGGCAGCCACACTGTCTCAGTCTTATCTTCATCTTTCAGCTGAGGGAGTTGGCAGGGGAAAATTGTTATGTATTCTGCTGGGACCTGAGATGAAAGAGAAAGTAAAGGTGCAGGATGTGACCGCCGTGTTGGTATGTCCGCTTCAGACCTGGCTTTGTGCTGGTGCTGGGAAGCCCCCCAGCCGGCCTGGGTGCTTGCAGATCTGGGGGCCTCGTCCTCCTGCTCTCAGCATCAGCAGGACCCCAATGGCTGAGACCCTGCCGTATTCCAAAAGCCAGGGCTGCAGTAACAAGCACACRCTGCAGACAACATGCCCAGGGAACAAGGAGCTGCCTGGGGAGGCCGCTGGGTCCCCGCTCACCCCTTGCCTTGGTGATGCTCCTAGGAGGCAGCCTGGCCTCAGCTCACCAGTCTAGCTGATGAACTTGTGATCTTGATTAGATGGACTTGTGATCTTGATTAGCAAATGCTGCCTAACGACCAGTGCTGCTGTTATGAGATGGCTGCCAAAAAGGAAGGGAATAGCTGCTTTTGCATTGGGGGTAGATCATGAGCTTAATGTGCATCGGGGAGCTGCAGGTCGGCGGTTGGGAGAGCTTCACAAGCCTAAGGACAGTGGTGCCATAGCATAGGCTGGCTGGCCAAGAGACACATCGGTGGGAGAGGAGGATGGAGCAGCTGACTCCTGAAAGTCCCTGCCTGAATAATTTGCCAAGGAGGCTGGAGCTGCTCTGCGTGCGCTAAGAAAAGCTCATGTACGTGCAGCTGGGGAATTCCGGGAGCCGTCTAGCTCCGGAGCAGGCGGTATTCCCTCCCCTGTCCCGCTCTTCCCTCCGCCTCCTGTCGTCACCCTGAGACGCGTGCRGGGGAGCTGAATAACAACTGAAACCCCGTCTCAGGGCTTCATAATCCTGGAATGAGCTGCAGCAACTGTGTTGTTCTGGAGGATGCAATAAGCAGTTGGAAGCGGGAAATACTGCCTATAATCCTTCCCTGCCTACCCTTCCTACTGCCRACCAGGGAACATGAAGGCTGTTTCTCTCCAGGTCCTGTTTGTGCTGAGGCTCTTGTGCCTGGCGACCCTGGCTGCAGGTGAGCCACAGCTCCGCTTGCCACCCGCTGGGCTCCCCAGGGGAGCAGCGAGGTTCGGGAGGGCTGGTGAAGTGGGGGGGGGGAAGGCGATGCTGGATCGGGCTACGGGCACCAAGGGACCTTCGTGGGCTGTGGGAGATGCCGCAGCAGGATCAGGCTGGGTTTGGGAAGGGGCAGGGGGAGCCTACAGCGGCAATTGTGGCAGCGGGGAAGTCCGAGCAGCCCCGTGATGGCTTTTGTCACTCCTGAGGGTAGGCGGGGAGAGCGTCGGAGAGACTTTCTGATGATCCGTATTAGAAAAGAAGCGTAATGCACTTCTCCCCTTTTTTCATGTCCCCACGGGCAGACCGCAGCCTGGCCAAGGATGGATGTCTGTCCGCACAGGCTCCCTGTCCTGAGGATGCCGGTGCTCCCATCGCTGGGAGGGGGGGGTGCTGTCCCCCGCAGCTCCAGTGCCGGTGCAGTGTGTGTGTGTGCACGGGTGGGAAACGCTCTCCTCTTTGCTGGATAAAGATCTTTGCGTGCTCGGGGGTGATGCTGAGCGGGGCCGGAGGACCGGGAGGAGGTGGGCGCACCTTTCCCTGGGCTGGTCTCGAGTTAAGTCRCCTATGGCACAGATCAGTGATTGCTGCCCAAGGCAGCACCCCAATTAAGCAGGGTGGGTTGCCAGGCTGGCAGCCAGCTTCTGGGCAGCGCAAGCAAAGCTGGACTTCGCCCAGGACAAAGGGATGATCTATTCCCACCATGGGAAGGGAGAGAGGCAAAGAGCCCTTAAGATCTGTGCCCTGCTGCCACCAGACGGGAGGAGTGAGGACAGCAAGGGCAGCTGGGGATGGAGCTTCCTCCTCTCCCCACACCTCCGGGCACGTTCTCCAGGGCTGGCCTCAGTAAAGTGGGCAACGGGGACGCTGGGCAGCTTCCCCTGCCCTGGGACCCGCTGCCTGCTTTGGCACTGCCTAGCTCTGCTCACCGGTGGCCAAGCGTCCATCTCCTCTAAAGTGATGAAATCGGGCTGGCTCTGCAGAAGGAAAGGCTGGTGGTGYTCCCTGGCCAGGGTCTCTTGAGGAACCGTGCTGAAAAGCAGGTACCAATGGCTCCCAGGAGCGGTGGTCCCAGATGGATCAACACCCAGATCCCAGGTGTCCCTGAGGCCCCTTTCGTTCAGATGCAGCTTGGAGAAGCAGAGTTGCATGCCCCAGGAGGAGGGGGACCACCAGGTCTGGCTCTGTGGTCCTTGTGACTCYGCTCTCTCCTTGGAAGGTGCTTTCCAAGCTCTTCCATTCTGGGAAGAATGCATCAGGAGTTCAGCTAATTGCAAACCATTTATTTATGRTGCCAATAATTGGAAAATCAGTTAACGGTTATCAGAGAGCCTTTGGGAGCAGACCCTGCCCACTCCCTGCCATGCACCTCCCCAACTGTCCACAGGGATGGATCTGACCCTCTTGTTGCTGTGCCTGTTTTGTTGAACAGTGCTCCTGAGAGTGGAGGACACCAGCAGTATGTCCTCTGGCTAATGAGAGTTAATTGGGAAGTCAGTCACCCCTGGGCGGTATTCTTGACCCTAAAGTGCCACAGAAGACATTATTGTGTGAACAAAGAGTTTTGCTTTAACATTACAGAGACCTAGAGATTGAAATGTGCTTCTGTAGAGGGACCACAGGAGTGTTTGCTTGGGATTCCTTTGCAACCATGGGTTTCCCCAGGAAATGGATCAAAAGAGCTGAGGGTGCTCCTGTGGTGATGCTCATTCTTGCACCCATGGCTGGATCATTCCCAAATGAACTGCATCAAATTCACCAAATTCATTTGGGAATCTGAGACAGCATTTTGTAGAGACTGCATGATCTAAATGAGACTCCAGCTCCTTTCTTCACAGGGGGCCTCGGATAAATCAGGGCTTGTTTTTCTAAGTCTTGCCCCCTGGGACATCAGAAACAAGCTGATGTTTGTTTGTTGTTTGTTTGTTGCACAGGCTGCGCTGTGCAACCTCCCCTCACTTGGCAAACGCCTGTTGTTGGAGGCTGGGGGTAGGTGCAGGAGTGAAGCATCCCCAGTGGTGTGACTGGCTTCGCCCTTTGAAGGGGTCAAGTGGGGTTTTGTTTTTACACTTTGCAAAATGAAAACCGTATCTTCTGGTGGAGATGGAAAAGAGATGTTTGGTGAGAAACTGTGCTGTGAAGCTGGGCTGCTGAGATATCTACGGGAGCAATGTATCGTTCACCAAAAGGTCCTTGCTCTGTGCCCTTTCTCTGAATCCAAGTGGCKTTCAGAGACCACATGCCAGCAAACAGAGAGGCAGGATGCTCGCCTGGAAGGGAACTTCAACAGGAGGAGGAGGTATGACTGATCCAGATAAGGAGGGACAAGCATCCTGCCCTCTGATCTGCACTGCCTGCACCAGGAGCYCCTTGGTGATGGTTGCAAGCAGGTCTTTTGGGGATGAAGAAATGTGTCTTCTGGGCASCGTGCTGAGAGCAGTCCTCCTGTGACCCAAAGGGGAGAGGACCTGCAGGTCCAGTTGCTCGCACAAAGGACCCCCAGCCAGTGCTTGCACATCCTATGAGGCAAGCTGCAACGGTGTCCCAAGAGCCCCACAATTTTCACAGTGCTTTTTTGCAGTTTTCTGGGTATCATATCGCCTGTTTGGGTGATCCAAACAATCATGGCCCTGGCGGGATTTGTCTTCATAGAGGCATCTCATTTTAGCAGGGACTGGAAACTTGCATGGCMAGCTTCAGACCCCTTCTCCCCAGAGAAGGGGAAAAAGAAAGTGCTGGGTTTTATTGTACCTAATAAAAAGCCAACATTTAATAAGTTGAAAACTTTATTTCAGGGCAACCCAAAGCACCTCTGAAGTGTTCAATAGAGTGCGGYGGTTTTACACCTGGGATCGCGGCGAAGCGGATAAGGAGCTACCGCAGGACGGAACCCCGCTGCGCCAAACAAGCCGTCATGTAAGCGCTGCCCCACCGCCTGCCGCCTTGCCGTGTGCCCTCCGACACCGGTTAAACATTAACCTGTCAGCAAACGCCCTTGCTTTGGAGCAAGGAGCAAYCCAGAAACAGAGCGAACGCTGGTATTTATTTAGGGTGGGTGGGGTTTTTTCCCTATTTAAAGGCTGACAGCCTCCAAGTGAGATCACGGGCTCGCACGCCGAGTGAGACAGGGATAAAGGGATGGGGAAAGGGACTGACGGACGTACCTGCTGGCAGAACGGGGCAGTGGAAGCACGCAGGGCGAGAGCTTACGTGTTTCTGGGAGAGCAGGTATTTTCTCTGGAAGCAGATTCAGACTTGTGAGCTTGACTGGATGAGAAAAACTGCATTTTTTTCCCCAGAATAATTGTTGGTTTTGACTTACCATGGAGGTGAGGCACCATCGAGACCACTTTACTGCAGCCCAGGAGGTTGCTCCAAAATGAACCTGCTGCGCTGACCCTGGAAAGTCTCACCTCACTCAGTAAATCAGAGGGTTTTGTCTTCATGGACGCTTGCCCCTGGGCAGCTGGTGCCTGCAGAGTTTCCTGCTCTGAGTGCTGGAGGCAAACACTGTGTCCAAATGTCAGGACCATGCTTTCAAATGGGAAAAACTTCTTAGGGGGAAACCCGTCACCCATGAGTCATGTTCAGCTGCTCCTCATTCAGTCAGATTTCAGAGGCACCTGCCCTTCCTGATATAAGTAATCCATCCAACCTGGTGGTGTTTACTACAGGCTTGAGAGAGTCAGTGTTGCTTTCTGCATGCCTTCCCTACTATGCTGATCATCTAAAACAGTGTTTTCTTTATCCAGTAAGTGATCCCTTTTTATTTTCAGATTTATTACTCTGAAGTCTGTGGAGATTTGTGCAGATCCAGAGGCAGAGTGGGTGAAGAAGATCGTAGAGAAACTGGACCAGAAAAAGGCTGCAGCCTCCCCACTTCCACGTGATGCCACCTCAGCAGCGGCRCCAGAAGAGCCTGGTGTTTTTCAGAAACACGTTGGTCTTACAGTAACGGCTCCATCTCAAGCCACTRCTCCAGCTAGTTTCTTCCAAGGGACTGGCACAACAGTTTTGGAGAAAATACATGTTCCTGCTGCCAGGATGGAGGCATCCAGCAAGTCCCCACCAGCCATGCAGGACACCACCCAGCTCCCTGCAGGATCATCCCCAATGATACGGGAAGTTCCTGCCCGCTCTGAAGTCACTCCAGAAACAAACAGAGATTCCTTAAAATCACCTGCACYTTCAACAGCTTTTGCAGCAGGCATGGTCTCGAGCCAGCCCACCCCATATCCCAYGGCTCTTGTGCATGGCTTTGACAATGCCATAGGATCTACAGAAGAACCTGTAGGACATACTGCAAATGCTACGGCTGATGTTCGAGACACGACTTCTCCTAGCTCGAATTCAGACCCCATGGCTATTCCTAAAGGATCAGGCCATCCTGTACCTTCTACAAAAGAATCCTGGGATGGTACAAGTGCAAGAGCCAACACACCAGACCCTGCTTCTAGCAGTTTTAGTTCAGATCTCCCCTCCATCCTGGGCAGCATGGAGATCGCCACGGTCCCAGCCACACCAGTTCCACCAGAGAGTATTTCAGTTTCTACTCTAAACCTCACAACTGCCAYAGACAGAGGTCCTTCTGTCCATACCAACAAAGTTGTCAGTTCCTCTGCAGATGCCTTTGGTACTAGAACAGTTGATTATTCATTGCCTGTAGGAAAGCAAGATCCTTCAGATACGTTAGTTTTTACCAGTCAAGCATTCTCAGGCCAAGCCAGAGTGCAGATGCCTACAGAAAGACCAAATGATCTGCCTCTTCCCAGCTTCTTGTCAAGATCTCAAATGCACTTTGTCATCCCAGTTTCTGTGGTAGGTGGTCTGATGGCTTGCAGTGTTGCTGTTGTATGGCTATATCTAAAATTTGGAGTCAAAACAGAAGAAATGTCAAGAGAAATGGTACAGGGCTTGCTCTACCAGAAGGAGGGACATCAAAACAATGTCTATCCAATGGAAGTAATCTGAATGCTTTACGGTGTGGACATTTTTGGCCTAAACTATACGTGTGTTGCWGCAGGAAAGCTAAGTTCATGCTGAACTGGTGACCAGTACGAAGCAAGGCAGGGAATAAAAATACCAGAGAAAACTGATTTTTTTGCAGAGCAGAATGTCCAAAAATATATCTAAGTCGTCATTGACCARTGATGGCATTTTGTAAATAAATGAGACTCTCTTTCTTTCTGGCACTGTTACGTACAAAGGCTATTGCTGTTCTAGAGCTGCTTGGTGGCTCTCTGCCAGGTGGTGGGCAGAAGTGAATTTCCAACTTGCTGTTGGGAATTTTTCTGCGTTTCATCACGGCCTAGCTGAGAAGCCACTCACTCGCCCACACTGCTGGACTCGGGCTCAGCCACCTTGAGCAATCTTAACACCAAAACAACACGATTTGCACTTAAACTMTCTGCTGCTTCTGTCTTTGCACTTCAGGTCACTGCTCTGTCAGACCAAGACCGATGCTGGTGGTCAGCTGGGTGCTGGCTCTCCTTGGGCTGATCAAATACTCTGTTTACTCCTGCTGGAGACATGGGGGGTAGTCCAGCTTTTCAGACAGGTGATGAAAACTACATCTGACTCAGGGACTGAAGGTCAGTGCTCCAGATTTCACGTTCAGAGGARCTGGCAACCCACAATCTATCTCCCCCTTGAAATCAGACCACCTTTCTCTCCAACAACTGTGGGCATTTCTTCTTGCAGATTTAGTCTGAGACCTGGTTCTTGGCAAACCAAGTGCAATAAAACCCTTCTGCCAGCTGATGCGCCCTGTGTCCAGCTGCGTCCAACACCAGGGCAGGATAGTGTGGCTGAGCCTTTGCAAATGGGAGAAAACGAGAAGTCACCCAATAATTTTGCTACTCCTGCGATAACCCTGACTGGAGGGTTTTTGCTGTTCTCTGCAAGAACAAAACCCAGGAAATATTCTGCTGGAGGAGCTAAATGCAATTCTGGATTTAGTCATGTAGGAATTACTCCGCCACAGCAGACGTACCATCCTTCTGGTCCCATATTCTCTCTAGAAATAAGCACGTTTGCTGATCCACAAAAAAGCACAAAATTCCAGGTCATGGTCCTACACTTCAGCTGCATTTTAGTTTTTCTTTTTTGTACAGCACTGTTCACCAGGCTATTAAAGCACCGTAACAGTAGCAGGCTTTTTTTAACCCACGTTGATTTTGATTTTTACGCATCTAGACGTTGCTGTATGTAAGCCTTATCTTTTATCTGTGGTCAGTTCCTGAAAGCCCTTATTAAACATTGACTCCAGTATGAATTCTGCTGGAGTGTGCAAAGGTCTTCACGATATGATGCTTTGTAGGTAGAGATACTTATCARGGGTCAGATCCTCCTCTAACCAATGCCAGTGGATGAGATCCTGAAGTATAAATATGCATGTAGAAAAAAGAGAGCAAAACAGATAATAAGCAAGATAATCAAAGCAAAAATGACAGGCCAGCTGTAAAGCAGAGCTGTAAAGCCTGTTAGATCCATCAGATTGCACCTTCAGGGCATCCATCCAGCCCTGGAGGTGGATGGACTGCAGCCGAGTTTGTTGTCTGCCATCATTCAACCCCTTATTTCTGCATTTTGTTGACTTGAGAGAGGGGAGCCAGAGATTCACCTCAGGCTTTGCAAGTACAGAATGCAGTCAGATTAACTGTAATGAGGAGTTTGGGGTGATGATACCCCTCCTCGTGCAGCAGCCCAGCTGCCTAACACTGGCTGGGGTTGATTTACCCGGAGGGTACATCAGGGGCTGTCAGCGCCGCCTSCCCACCCGCCCCGCTCCCGCACGGCTGGGGCTCCGTGGCCCCGCGGTTCCTGAGGTGGTGTGCTATGGCRTTATTATTGTATGAAACACTAGAAATGTTATTTTTGTAGTGAAGTTTTGTAGCCATTTGAATGTATGTAATGTCCTGACCTTGCTACTGGCGCATCGCAGAGTCGAGAGCTTCCTAGGTGGAAAACACTGTGCCTTGTCTATTTTCTTGCTGSTCTTGGATGGCCTGTGTGTGTGCATGGGAGCTGGGTCGCTCTCCAGGCACTACACAAACGGAGTGGACGCTTGTCTTGTCTAGCTACGGGTGAAGTCCTCGGCTTTGAGCGGTGCTGGGGAGATGAATGTGCACCAGGCAGATCTGGTCGAGTCCCACCACGGTATTTGTGAGGACACCGGTTTCGCCTCCACGGCCAGCTCCTACAGTCCTCCAGCTGCCATGGTCACGCTGGCACGCATCAGGAGGAGCTGCTCCTCCAGCCTGGATCCGTCCCTGTGCTCGCCTTGCTCCCTCTCCTGTTTGCAGGCTGTTAGCAGGCAGGGCGCTGGCACCCTCATGGGGGGCAATTAAAACCCCGCGGGGGGGGGGACACACTGCTGTTCCTCCTTGCTTTACGCTGTGCGGTGGGCAGTCTGGGACAGCACAAGGTGAATGCCGGTGCAGAAGGACGGAGCCTGTGGGTGTCACAGGTTCCTGGGGCTTAAAATGTCATTTGCTGTAGAGCGCAGTGACTGTTACAAGCTCTGATTCATTTGTGTATCATCGAGTGTGTGTGAGATATATGTTCTGTACCTTTTTTTAGAAGTAAAAGTAATAAAGTCCCTATGTTAAAAACTTGTCCTCAGGGGATTCAGCCCAAGGCWGCGTGACCAAGCCTGGTGGCTGCAGAGGTGTGGAGATGAACGCATGTGATTAAGCACCGTGGGGGGTGCCAAGAGACCGCAAAGCCGATGCAGCTGATGCGGCCGGGCTATTGCTCCACCTCTGCTCTGTGTAAGGGCTTCGCTCTTGCCAAAAATTTGCAGGGAATATATTTTCTCACAGGGAGTCACATTTCCCATCCCGTTAAGGCAATACTGAAAAAAAAACCAGCCAGGTTTTTGCTTTGTTTAAGCAAARCTACAACCAAACAGCAACCCACAGAAAACAAACGTTACGCTCCAAGTCTGTTCTGTAAGGGGGCAAGAGGCAAAGGGCTGAGCTCGCACCTCTCCCACCCCAGCCAGGGCTTGGGCTGCCCTTGTGTGCTCCTCTCTGGTGTCGGGGAGGAGAGGTGGGAAAGGCAAGGCAGGACAAGAGTCAGTGCCCAGGGACTTGCCTGGAGTGGGGAGCTGGAAGGGTCAGGGACGAGCATCTCCCCCACATCCCAGGAGCCCTTGTCCCGGCCATGCCGTGCTGCCGCCCTGCCCCGTGCTCCGGCACCGACGGCATGCTGGGGAGATGGKGAGGTCTGTGAAAACTCCCCCCAGATGAATCACCAGACCAGAAAGGTCATTTTGGGGCTAAGAATCTCTGTGGAAAGGAAAGCACTTCTTTTCTTTTCTCTTCTCTTCTCTTCTCTGTTATGGGGAGAGGGTGGGCGAGGGAGGGGGAGGCTGTGTAAACAAGTCAGCCCCGACAGTGATGAATCATTTCCGACCCGCAGAGCGAGCGCGGGCGCCAGCGTGGGGCCATTCGGGGGCTGCGGCTCCGGAGCACCAAGGGAGCTTTTGGATGCCTGGTCCTTCGGCCGGCTGGTGGCACACGCTCGCCGGCTTTGCTGCTGCTCCCTGGCTTCTCTATGTCCGACAGTGCAGGGAAAGACCTTGTGCGAAGGATGTCCAACCGTGCACCTTCCTGTGCTCCTCCTGAAGGTCCGTGGGCTGCCTCAGGTGTCGAGTTTGGCCCAAGAGATAACTAATGCCAAGTCTGTCATGCTCAGGTGGGACAAGGCTTGCCTTCTGCACCTAGTGTGCAAGACACGAGCTTCTGCCTCGAGGTTTCCCCCTAACCCGCAGGAGACATGGGGCCCATGGTCATGGTGGGTCCCTTCTGGTCCCTTGCCGACACACATCTTTGGTTTCCAACTCCACATCAGTGCAAACCCTCTTCACCACTTCGTTAGCCAGCTGTTTTGATTGTCCTTATGAGAACAAGGAGTCACTGGGACTCCACACAGGCTCACCCCCATGCCTTCACATCCCCACAGGATCCATCAGATGGCACGGTGGCAGGCCTTGAGGGCACTAATTGGCCTTAATCACCCCGATGAGCCTCACCTATGGATGGACTCACCCCTCATACACACACACACCCCTCCTCTGCCCAAAGCCCAGGAGCCCCATTTAAGCTCAGGCTTGAGCCTCTAGTCACTGCTTTGGATGTGATCTAAGAGTGCTGGTCTGATGTCTTGGCTCTGGCCCTGTCTCTCGGATAGACCTTGGACCTATGCTGTAGCTATCTTGTCTCCTGGCTGGATGGACCTTTTGCTGTTGTAGCCCTGTCTCTGTCCCCATCTCCCGCTGCTGCTGAATGGATGGCCCCTAACCCTCCCAAATGGATCCTGGATCACTTTGGTGGTTCTGGGACCGTTGATGGACCCTGTTACCAGCACCTGGCTCTGCCCCCCAAGCTCAGACCCTGTGGGACCTCACCTCACTGGTGAGGACACTGCCTGTGCTGCGGTCACCCTTGGCTCCTGGCTTGTCCCCTCTCACTGCTCCCTGCAGTCTGGACCCGGCAGTGAGACACCTCTGCCATTGTCTCCTCCAAGCCCTGACTTCTCTCCAGGGTGATGTGTGAGGGGCACAGTTATTTCTGTGAAGCAGAGACCCTGCAGTCTCCATCCTCTCTGGTTTGAGACTTGCATTGTGACTTATGAAAAGTCTGTCCCTGCTTGGCGTGGTGGTTTTTCTATGACATGTCGCRTAAGCACGCTCGTGCTTAGGGAGGCCTCTGGTCAAGCTAACGTACCGCCACTTCCATAATGCTGGCTTAGCAGAATGCGGGATGTCCCCTTGGCTGCTTTGGCTCTCCGGTTGCACAGCCGCGGTTCTGCTGAGGAGCTGTGGTTCTTCCATGCTTTGCGTTTGCTTAATCTCCATTTTTATGAGGATTGTGTCCCTGTTCACATCACAGGGGCTGCTCTTGTGGCTGAACTCCCCCTTGGGGACAGAGGTTGTCAGGACCCTCCAGGGTCATACCTCTTCAGTGACCATCTCGGGTGATGCAGGAAGCTT
Organism: Oceanodroma leucorhoa; assembly: GCA_030449065.1. Classification (NCBI taxonomy): domain Eukaryota; kingdom Metazoa; phylum Chordata; class Aves; order Procellariiformes; genus Oceanodroma; species Oceanodroma leucorhoa. The sequence continues at coordinate 1,566,357 of JASVER010000137.1, read as the reverse complement.
CATTTCTGAAGCACCCTTGAATTCTGCCAGGTGAGCTACAAGGCCACAAAGCAAATAATTAAAAAAAAATAATAGAAAGAAGTGAGAGGAGCCCTCCAAGGAGGGATGTGATGTCAGCTTGCCAACTCAAACCATAGTTGGCACAAATACTTTTGTATTACAGTATCTAGGAACCTTAATGTATCTTTCTCATCACATTCTTTCAACTGAATTTATTTTTCTGATTGCTGAGTTTTATCCTAATCAAACACTAAGGAACAAGTAAATTCATAACTTGTTCTACTGCCTCCTTGGAGTTATCAGGACTAAATATATTCAGAATTAAATCACTAAAAATTAGTCTGAAATTGCTTCCATGTCCTATTCTTTTTCTGTTATCACAGCTTTGCGTTAAAAGCTGAGCTGAAGCAGCTCCACTGCTGTCTTTAACTCTAGGAGCTCAAAAAAGGTCAAGGTTGAAAAAAGGAGGCTGAAGTCCTCAGCAAGCATCATTTCTCCTGATTGCTACCTGACACAGAAGCTTCCCCAGCACAGAGTCTCCATGGGGAGCAGCAGCTCCTCCTGACACCCCAGATCCATCCTTCACTTAACCTCGAGGCAGCTGATCAACCTCACTGGAGAAAAATGGCAAAATATCTCCTTTTCAGTGCATTTGAGAAAACTGGCATCACTTCTTTTCTCTTCCTTAGTGAAGTGGTCCCTTCCAGCTTCTGGTCCAGGCGCATCCACCGCTGCCTCTCTGCTTGGCCATCGTGGTGAGGGTTCCCTGCCCGGCCGCGCTGGGTTTCTGCTCTATCCCCTGCACCGGTGGGCGAGCTTGCCCGGTGGCTGGGTGCAGATAATYCCCTGGGAAGGGGCTGCTGGACACATCCTTCCTGCAGCCTCCGTGTCTCGTGACGCCAGGCAGGACTTACCGCACAGGATGCGGCTTGGTTCACCAGCTTCCAGTACTTGGTGGTCCCCAGTGTCCAGCCGTAGGAAGCAGGTTTTGGGAGAGACTCTCATTTTCCTCTTTTTAAAGTGTCTTTCCAGGCTGTAGGACCTGGCACGGTCGTACCTGGAGTCGCAGGGTGAGCGCTGACTCCGGGAAGGAACGAGAGCATCACCTTGGGTTTGTGATTCTATCCTGAGTCAGCCAAAGCTTCAAAATGGAGGTGGGAAGACCCTTGAGCGAGCACCCCAAAGAAATGTGGACGGACTTTACATTCAGAAAGCTGAGGTTTTAATAGAAGAAAAACTAGAATGTTTCATATTGTAAATGGAGAAGACTCAAAGTGACTGGGTAGAACAGAAGATAATAGGGGAAAGCTTATTCCTAACCCTCCCACCCCTCCTCGGGGACAGTTTTCAGGCACCCGGTGATGCCCAGGTGATGCTCAGCCACCTCTCTCCTGCCTCGGCAGCCCAGCTGCTTTTGCAGCGCAGAGCCTGTGCTGTCCCCAGCAGCACGATGACCGTGTGGCTGTGTKTTCCGGCACAGCTGGGTGTGCTCAGTTATCTGCTGAGACCCCATTTCCAAGCGTGGGACTTGTTCTGCCCAGCTCCTTCCTCCCCACGCTGGCACCATTGCTGGCAAAGGTTGTACCTAAGGTGTCCCCCAAGCTTCCCTCCTCYTCCTCTTGCAGAATCAAGAGGATGCTGTTTATTTTTTATGTAAACAAGCAAATTCTCCAGAGCCTATTCAAATGAAAAGGGAACTTGGGCCAGCAGTGGGGCTTTCCAGCACTCATCAGTTAATGACTGCACATCAGCCTTTCCCTTCCCAAAAAGTAAAAGAATAAACATCAAAGGGTCTCCAGGGAGTCGTGGATCATCTGGCTGCAATAGCGATGGCTTGAAAACCTGAGAAAGGGGAAGCAGAACATCCCAGGCCRGATATTCTGCCAGATAAGCAAGCACAATTCTGCAGAAGCAGGCCCCCCACTAGTATATTCACTTCTCAAGGTCCTCGCCATCCAGAGCAGTCTCTTCCCTCTTCCCTGACCCTGGCTGCTGGGTGCCCCCGTACTTGTTCAGCCACCAGCACTATGTGCTGCCCTGGCCGCCCACCCAAAGCATCCCCCATAGCTGAGGAGTGGTCAGGTGAAGCCCCAGGCCATGGGGAGACATGCCGTGGACTTGCAGCAAGACCGTGCCTATCCATCCCCAAAATCCTTCTGCATTGATCAGGGTCCAGCCCTGGGATGGTGGCTTGGCCCCAGGCATGGTTAGGGCAGGCTGTGCGCTCCCTKGGTCCGTGGCTGCAGAGGAGCCTGCGTTCCCCCAGCTTGAGGACATCTGCCATGGGTACGACAGCGTCGTGCCACCTGCGCTTGGTGGCCCTGCTCCTGTGCACGCCACAGGCAAGCCACAAATGCATCGGGAGCAGCAATATGGCCCATGTCCCCAGCTCAGCGTTGCCAGTTTGGCTGCAGCTCGCAGAGTGTTGTGGTCTCCAAACACGGGACAGTCTCCATGGGATGGGAGGCTACTCTGGTCCCAGCAGCCACGGCCCAGGTTTGGGGAGAGGCTCCTGGAGAGGCACGGGAATCTGCAAGAAAGGGAGGCTGGGGCAGAGCAGAGGTGGGGAGGTGGCTGAGAAGGGAAGGGAGCACCTGCAAAGCTGTAGGAGAAAGGAAAGATGCTTTTGGGGCTCAGCAGGAGGGCACAAGGAGTTTATTACAGCCCAGGGAGACACCGAGTCGCTGGGTTGAACACACGCAGGAAGGAATGGCACTGTCCTTAGCGGTTGTGGGGCCTGTTTAGAAATGGTTTATTTTTAGTCCTCTGGTGGCTACACAGCATGGGTGGCTTCATGCCAGCTCCTCCTGGGCCAAGTCATGCTTTTGAGACATAGRGACTCCATCTCTCCACAGGACCTAAGCCAAAGCACAGCAGCTACAGAGGTTTGCGTATGTATTTTAATCGTTTCTGCTAGGTTGGGAGGAGCCTTGGCATACCCCGCCTGAGCTCCTTGAGCCTTCAGCAGCAGGAGATGTGTCTCCTACTGCAGCTGGGGTTGAGGAGACCTGGGCATGACCAAAGCAGTTCTCAGCAATGGGTGGTTTTCCCCCAAGTTTTTTAAAAGGCACCCGGGGATGACACAATCCCAGGCATAATGTCCTGCTCCAAAGGGGCAGAGGGTGGCTGGGGGGTGTCAATGTGAAGAAGAGCTTGAGGTGGCCCCTTGGGTAGCTCACAGTGGATGAGGGGAGACCGTGGTACCCCGGGGATCTGCATGGGACCCTGCTGCTCCATGCATCCACTTACAGCCTCGGAAAAAAGAGGGAACGGGGAAATAATAAGCTTCAGAGCAGGGGCTGTGGCGTGACTGGCAAGGACCTGCAGAAGGGTCTGGTGGTCTGAGGGGCCGGGTGAGGAAGGGGGAGTCGAGCACAGTGGGGAGAAGCTGTCCCCAGGTTAACAGAGAGAGGCTGACCCCCTTTCTGCAGGTCCCTGCAGGACCTGGGAGGCTTCAAGGCGGCAAAGGGAGGAAGATGTTGGAAAAACACCCAAGAACTTTGAACACCAACTTTTCCTTCCACTGCCCTCAGCCCGATTCAGGCTCCTGCCCTGAAGCCAAGGGGCTAAGCCAGCCTCATCTGCAAGGGAGGGCTCGGCTGCACCCCTTCTTCCCCCTTCACCCCACACTTCCCAGCTATAAACAGGGTTTTTTGGTGGAACACTTGTGTTCCTCTCCATAGGAACAGATGGAATGTGATGCAATTTCTGGCAGTATTTGACATCTTGCAGCTTTCGAGCCGCAGAGGGCTGGTGGCAGCAGCGGTCACTGCGTTTCTGCTTAATGCTCCCCAGGAAGTTCACGAGCCACCCAACCGTCTCCAGCACGTTTATGTTGGCTCTGGGGCTGAAAAGGGACTTTGCACAGAAAGCTGGGCTTTGCATTTCCTATTGCTGCGAATCCCCTCTCCGTGGGTTTGGGAGCCCTCAAGTTTACGCCTCTGCGGAGGAGGATTTCACTTCCCTCATGGACCCTGTGGCTTTCCCACAGACCCGTCTCGATGAACACAGAAGTTGCCGAAGTCTGTCCAGTCTTTCTAATTATCGTCTCGGTTAGTAACCCTGAAGATCCCACGTGACATGGAAATCCCCTCAGACGAAGAAAACATACAGGTCTTTCGCTTGAATTTGGTCAAAATTCTTTGGAAAAAGGGCTAATGTGGGGAGGGGATGGAGAGGATAAATTGCAGCACCTCCTCGCCCGAGCTCACAGTTGAGCTCTTCCAAAGACGCAGAGCAGCACCCTGCGAGGAAGAGCCCTCACGCAGCCACCATGCTCGCTGCGAGGACGGTCCTGCTGCTCGCGACGCTACTCACCCTCTCCCCACGCTGTGATGCAGGTAAGGCACCTCCTGGGCCACCTGGGTTGGGGCTCAGGGTCGTCCCGTTGGGGAGGTCAGGCAAGAAACCCCGTCGTGGAGCGGGGACGGTGCTGCTGGCAGGAGGAGCAACCCCCTGGTCGGGGCAGGGCGGCACGACCTGCGGTGCGGGGAAGGATGGCGACTGCTCCCGGGGCCGGGTGGCTTTGGCAAAGCCGGCTGCAGGGCTGTTGGTGCTGGACGGTAACCGGGAGCATCCTCCTGCCCCGGGAAGGAAGGAAGGCACCTGGGGCTCCTCATGGCAGCATCTGCAGAACTTGGGGGATGTTATGTGTGTCAGCCTTGTCATGGGGGAAGGTCTTAAAGACTGCTTTCCAAACTCAGTGTTCACCATCTCTCTTTGTCTTCTCCAGCCCCTTACGCASCGTCCGAGTGCTGCTTCGGTTACATAAAGTCCCCTCCCCGGCTGGCTAACCTGAAGCGTTTCTACGTAACTCCGAAGGAGTGTTTTTCCCCAGCAATTGTGTAAGTCCTGGTAATTTCCCCACCACTGTGCTGTCTCCTGGGCTACCACAGGTTCAGTTCATCCATCCCATCTGGGGACAGGACTGGGCCAGGTCTGTGTGGCCTCCACGAGTGGCTGTCTTCCAGCATGAAGAGGGGAGGACATGACTATCTGTCCACTTTGACAGGGCAGAGTTAAGGACACAAGTCGATCGCAGCTCCTGAAGGCTCTGCACAGGCTCTAGAGGCACTGGGCTGCAGGATGAGCTGCTTGTAGGACACCAAGTACCCAGGGCCAGTGTGCAGGGCCAAAGGGAAAGGAGGAGGAGTGCAGGGAAGGGAGGATGGCATGGGACACAAGCTGTCATTTCTCACCAAGCTTCACCTTTCATCTCGGCAGGTTTGAGACCAGGAATGGGACCAAGGTCTGCGCCAACCCAGAGATGACTTGGGTAGAGAAAGCAGTTAAGAAGCTTCAAAAACGGAAAGGACTTCGTGCCTCGTGATATTGAGCAGATGCCCTGGTTCAGGCTACCCAACGTCCTGGTGGGAAGGAAGGTTTATAGTCACCCTCCTGGAAAGCCCTGCGGAGGACCCCGATGCTGCGGGATGGCACTGACTCCCCAGAGCCCTGCGCCACATCGACCAGCTGGGCACCAGCTCCTGGGGTGCTGCTGGCCCTGCCAGCACCTGCCCGCTCAGCACAGCCACAAAATAAAGGTTTTCTGCTTGTGGTATTGGAGAGCGGTGTCCTTTCTTCTCCCAGCTCCAGCAACTGTGCTGCTGCCAGCTGGTCAAGGCATGGAACCGACCAAGGGGGCTGGGGTGGGATGGGGGYTCTTCCCACTCCCTCCCGAAACTTCATGGGTCTCACTGGGGCAGGCAGGGAGCGGGACGGGGGGGTGCTGCATGGATGCTCTGGGCATTTGGGTACTTGCTTCAAGGGGACTCAAAAGGGCCTGAAGACTGCTTTGAGGGCTTTTAGRTGCAAAACTGCCACCGGTTTTGGGCTTAGAGCTTTCAGCTTGTCCCTTGCACTGCCCCGTGCATGCCAGGCAGGAGCACAGCCCRGCTGCCACATCTTCCCCAGGACTTCGGTGTATCTGAGCTGTGCTGCAGGGGAAGGATTTCTCTGCAGAGCTCCCTGGGCAGCTGGAGCAGACAGGGGATGCTGAAGCAGACAAGGGATTCACCCACTTACAGCCGCGGAAATCCCCTCCATGCCAGGGCCAGGGGAGCTCACCAGTGATCCCCTCAGGGTTTTGGGATRGGGAGGAGAACTGGAAGGGCAGAAGTGAGAAAACTCGTGGGTTGAGGTAAAGACARTTTAATAGGKAAAGCAAAAGCTGCACACACAAGCACAGCGAAATAAGGGATTCATTCACTCCTTCCCACCGTCGGGCAGGAGTTCAGCCATCGCCAGAGCAGGGCTCCATCACCCGTAACGGTGACTTGGGAAGACAAGTGCTATAACTCCGAACGGCCACCCACGTCCTCGTTCTTTCCCCTGAGCCAGTTTAATAAGGGGAAAAAAACAGAAAACCAACCAACCGAAAAAGAAAACCACCAAAAAACCACCACCAAGTGATGAAAAAAACATCACTTGCCACCAGTCAGGCAATGCCCAGCCAGTCCCTGAGCAACAGCCACCCTGACAGCCCTGCTGCTGGCACCCCCAGCTCCTGGGGAACGGGATTTCGGCTGCAGCAYCTCCAAGGATGCTTTCCTGGCAGAGGCAAAACCCATCCAGGGTGAGGGATGACCCTGACACACTGTGGGTCTGGGARCCAGAGGTCTCATGGGCACCAAGAAGCAGGTGGAGATCTCTGGGATGCACCAGGARGTGCTTCAGCTTGAGGAAGCCTTTTAAAYTGTTGSCTTTACTCTTGAGRAGCCTTCAGMCCATGGAGACACCCTGTTTGCTTGTGCTTGGTGCCCTCTCCTGATGGCTGTGGCATGGATACAGCACAGACCCCAGGGCTCCGGCTGGWTGGGGAGGTCCAGCCAGGCACCGTGCAGGGGGTGAGCGCAGCGTGCCCAGGAGCCTAGAGCCGAGCGGGGCCTCACCTCCATCCTGGTCCTTCATCCGCCTTCTCCAGTGTCACCTCCCAGCAGAGACCTGGTGGCACAGAACCAGCATCACCATGACCTTGGCTCCAGCTGAGCCCATCAAGAGGCCTCTTGCCCTGCSCCACAGTGCATGTGGGTCCCACCAGCCCCTGCCCCATGGCACATGTGGGTCCCTGCCACCTCCCTGGCCAGGGGCCGTCCTGCTGAGCAGGAGCAGGTCCCTGCAGGACCTTGCCCTGCCAGGCTCCCCRGGAAGGACTGGCCCGGAGCATCCCTCCTACCCGTTGGCATGGGCTGGAGGTGCTGCGCCAGCAGCGCAGGRCGGCCCAGGCCACCAGCAGCAGGAGGAAGCTGGGGCAGAGGAAGAAGMAGCAGCTGGTGCCCCTGAGCAGGGAGAGCTCTGATCCCCTCCGAGCAGGGTCCRTGGAACCGGAGAATGGACACAGCAGGGACACTTGGGACCCCAGGGCAGCCTTTATACTTGTGTACTAAAGAGTTGCTTATCTTCTGTTTCAATTTCTTTTTCTCTTCCGTGCGATTGCATTGCTATCAGCTTTATCTCCTGCTGAGTAATTGCCYGCTGCTTAGACACATGATCTCAGCACAATCAATAATTAATTGAGCAATCACATAGGTTACTATTATAGCCATTAGCCCTATACCTATAGATTTGAACAATGTTTTAAGTACRTTTCCAAACCATCTGCCAATCTCTGGTGTCCAGCCCCACCCGTCAAAAGGGGTGGKTTTTTTTTTCATTTTATGAAAAACCTTTAGGTGGCTTTGGATTGTCATTACATCTGTTGCTATTCTTTTGTCTTGGTCTACACAGAAACCACAACTGGTGTTAATGAGAGTACAAACCCCTCCTTTGGCCTCTAATAGATCATCTAATGCTAATTGGTTTTGTATCACCATTTGAGATCTAGATTTGACCTCCTTTTGTTAGGTCTTTTTGCTATCATCTACCATAGTGTTTGTAATACTATTTCCCTCGAYACATTTACTATCGCCTTTTCCAACTCTATTATTCCTAGCCATGGCAAGAAGGCTCTGGGGAATTTTTGAAAGTCGGTTATTGTTATAGTTTTGCCTTTGCCTTTTTGGCCATGGTTGAYGGTTGAAGGCTTCCTCCAGAGAGGGTTTTGATGGCATCAGTGTCAGGGACCAGCATCCCCAGTGTGCAAGTGCCTTGTGCTCTTCCATTTTCTTTGGCATTTATCATATGGAGAGGATTYACATACCCTGTTAAACTATTAATTTTTATGATTACCTACTCAAAAATCAAAACACTGTATGAGTTTTAGCCAATATTTTCCATCTCTACATTGGTGCTTTTTTGTCTGTGCCTACCCATTTTAATTTCTAAAGCAGGGTTTTTCCTCAGTCAAAAATTTCATATTCAATTATAAATTATAGTGAAGTTGCAGTTGGTCTGGACACCAATAAAATCATGTGCACAGCCTGTCCCTCCTCTTCTCTCTATGCAGATGGCTGCTTGCCTTTGCATTTGCCTAACTGGCCAAAGCTGGGAGAGGCCCTGGAGCTCCACACCTGGAGAAGAGGCTGTGCCACCAGTGGGGATGACCAGGGAGGTCACCGGGAGCACCCCGGGCACGGGGAGAAGACTAAAGCCAAGCCCAAAGGTCCACTGCTGGGACAGGGACACAGAGGAAAGCCTCATGGGGCCTCTCCAGGCCTCCAAATACCCACATGCACTGATTTGCTTCATGAAGAGCATTCAATGGAGGCATCTACTAATGCTTCTGATGGGACCGGGAACACKATTAATTAGCTAGGGGAAAGGGGGAACGACCGTGTGCCTCAGAGAAGCCTGAAAAGGGAGCTTAGAGTTTGGCACATGAGGTTTTCTGTGTGAGGACATGTTGGCTGGAAAAAGCCATTAGCTCAGTTCTCCCTTAATTACAGCCCTTAACTGATGTCTAGGAGGTGGCGTGACCCAGTGGCTTGTTGGGCTCGAGGGTCTGTACATCGGGGACAGTGGTAGGAGCTGCAAAAGGGGATGTGGGRGAGCCGGAGGGGGATGCAGACTGTAGAAGGGGGCTCAGGGGCTGTGTRTCGGGTGTTTTCTTCCTGCAGAGCCCTTTCCTGGGGAAAGTGGCATTAGAAACCAGCGGTGCCGTGCCCAGCTCTCCACATGGCCACCCYGCCGCCGTGCCAGGCCACCAGACCCAATGTCCTGCAGACCACATCTTCCAAACCAGAGTCGTCAGCAYATTTGATTTGTTTCCTTCTCCTTTCTTCTTCCAGAGAAGTCGTGCAAACATGAGATRATCTTCAAGGAAGTCCACCTCCACCTTCCTTCTCCTCCAAGAAGCCCTGGCTTGCCTCATCCCCAAGCCACAGCCAGGTCCCCTCCCATGCTCCCACTCACCATCGTCCCACGTGGGTTCCCACCGGGTCCTCACCCCCTCCTGGCACGCAGACCGCAGCTGCATCTCGCCTTCCCGGGGAGCAGATCTCTGCATGGAAGCTGGGCTGATGTCCACCAGTGCTCCGTGGTGCTGCCGTGGGGGTCTGTGCCACCCACCCCTCCTGCCCTCGGGGTCCTGTCTGGGGTCTGCGATGACTCTCTCGGGGTTATGTTAGGGTTTGTCCAGTCTCCCTGCAGAAATGACCCATCTGTGGACTGACGACCCCAAGCCTCCATCCCTCTGACCCTCTCATTTCGATCCCATCGCTGGTGTGGGAGGCAGAGGCAATGCTTGGGTCAGACTTGGGATCAGACCCAGACTCTCCTCAGACGCCCTGCTGCCGTTACCCCATTTCTTCCTCCTCTATAAAATCTCCTGAACCCACCTGTATTGGGTTTGTGTGGCCAGGTTTTGGTAGCAGGGGGGCTACAGGGTGGCTTCTGTGAGAAGATGCCAGAAGCTTCCTCCATGTCTGACAGAGCCACYGCCAGCCGGCTCAAGATGGACCTGCTGCTGGCCAAGGCCGAGCCCATCAGCAACAGTGGTAGCGCCTCTGGGATATTAAGAAGAGGGAAAAAAAACCTGCAGAATTGCAGCCAGAGAGAGGAGTGAGAGTATATGAGAGAAACAGCCCTGCAGACACCCAGTCAGTGAGGGAGGGGGAGGAGGTGCTCCAGGTGCTGGAGCAGATTCCCCTGCAGCCCGCGGGGAAGACCATGGTGAGGCAGCCTGTCCCCTGCAGCCCATGGAGGTCCACGGTGGAGCAGATATCCACCTGCAGCCCATGGAGGTCCACGGTGGAGCAGATATCCACCTGCAGCCCATGGAGGTCCACGGTGGAGCAGATATCCACCTGCAGCCCRTGGAGGTCCAYGGTGGAGCAGATAKCCACCTGCAGCCCATGGAGGTCCATGGTGGAGCAGATACCCACCTGCAGCCCATGGAGGACCCCACGCTGGAGCAGGGGGATGCCTGAAGGAGGCTGTGACCCTGTGGAGAGCCCAGGCTGGAGCAGGCTCCTGGCAGGACCTGTGGCCCCAAGGAGAGGAGCCCACACTGGAGCAGGTTTGCTGGCAGGACTTGTGAGCCCGCGGGGGACCCAGGCTGGAGCAGTCTGTTCCTGAAGGACTGCACCCYGCGGAAAGGACCYRYGCTGGAGCAGTTATTGAAGAACTGCAGCCCATGGGAAGGACCCACATTGAAGAAGTTCATGGAGGACTGTCTCCCAGGAGTGGGACCCCATGCTGGAGCAGGGGAAGAGTGTGAGGAGGAAGGAGCGGCAGAGACAATGCGTAATGAACTGACCGCAGCCCCCATTCCCTGTCCCCCCGCGCCACTCGGGGGGGAGGTAGAGAAAATCAGGAGTGAAGTTGGGCCCGAGAAGAAGGGAGGGGTGGGGGGAAGGTGTTTTAAGATTTAGTTTTTATTTCTCGTTATCCTACTCTGATTTGATTGGTAAAAAATTAAACTAATTTCCCCAAGTCGAGTCTGTTTTGCCCATGACGGTAATTGCTGAGTGATCTCCCTGTCCTTATCTCGACCCATGAGCCTTTTGTTCTATTTTCTCTCCCCTGTCCCGCTGAGGAGGAGAGTGACAGAGTGGCTTTGGTGGGTGCCTGGCGTCCAGCCAGGGTCAACCCACCACACCTCCAAAAGCATCTCTGCCACCCCCTGCTCTGGGGTCCCTCCTAGTTTGGTCGAGTGTGGCTTTTTCCACCTGACAACATCCCATGCCATGCCATGCCATGCCATGCCATGCCATGCCATGCCATGCCATGCCATCCCATCCCATCCCATGCTGAGTGCTTCACTGCCTAACCCTTGGTATGGCCAGGGTGGTTGGGGAGGCCGGTTTGGAGGGGACTCGTTAGTCACTTGCCTTTGACAACTCAGGCAAACCAGCTAAACCCATCAATGACCTGTTCCTGCTCAGAGATTTTGGGTTGTGTCTCCTGTTAGAAATAAACAGGCAAGCATTAGACTTTATGTCTTGCCTTCACAGAAAGTTGGTTTTAATCTACATTCCTGGGTAACTTTCGGTTCCCCCAAAGCCTCCTGGAAGGCCCTCGCCGCCTTGCTACTCTTCCGCAGAAAGCAGAAGTGTCTGCCCCACTCCTCGGCCTCTTCCGCCCGCCGCTGGATGTGCCCCAAAATTAGACGACGACAGAAATCCCCTTGTCCCTGGGAAGAGACTTCTTAGAACATGTCTGAAATTTTTGGAAAAGCGGTGAAAGTGGGTGGCATGCAGAGGATAAATTATGGTGCGGCGAGAGCCAAAGCCACGGACACCGGGCAGGGTGGCACGAAGCAGGACGGAGGAAGAGCCCTCACGCAGCCACCATGCTCGCTGCAAGGACGGTCCTGCTGCTCGCCCTGCTCCTCTCCTTCTCCCTGCACCGTGCTGCAGGTAAGGCACCTCCTGGGCCACCGCTGCGRGTCGGGGCTCAGGGTCCCCACTGGGGACCTCCCCAACGGGAGGTCAGGCAGGAAACCCCGGCGTGGAGCGGGGACGGTGCTGCTGGCAGGAGGAGCAACCCCCCGGTCGGGGCAGGGCAGCACGTCCCGGGGTGCGGGGAAGGATGGAGAGGGTGGAGAGGGTGCCGGGTGGCCTCAGCAAAGCTGGCTGCGGGGCTGGTGGCGTGGGGTGAGCTGTGGCCTTGCAAAATAGAGAGGTTCCTCTGCAGAGGAGACCTCAGGGGCTTGGGGACATCCTGCAGGAGCTTGGAGGAGACTCTGGCAGCCGTTCCCAAGGTCTCAGCTGGATGAGCAAGTGGTTGGAGGAGGGGAGCATGTGCAGCTGTTTGGAGCCTCCCAAAACACCCTGCAAGTTGTGCCCCTGCCTTGGAAACCCCCAAAACCTCATCCCCAGACCGAGCACCCCGATCTCACCGTGCACTTTGGCAGCTGCAGCAATGCGGGCTGTGGGGTGCCGGGTCCCACGCCATTCCCCGCCCCACCGCTGTCCACGTTTCCCAGTCCTGTGCTTGCTGCCATGAAGGGAAACGAATCCCTGCCGTGGGATGCTGTGGGAGCTGCTGAGAAGCTCCGTGGCCTCCATCCTGTGTTCGATATCCTGCGGTGTCATTGTCTGGCGATGCAATTAGTTGCAAAATGGTGCCAAGGGCGTTCACAATGTCTCTCCCTTCCCTTCACAGCCCACTTCCCGCCCACCGAATGCTGCTTCGAGTACGCACAGAAACCCATCCGACACATGCGGAGTTTCTATGAGACGCCCAGGGACTGCTCCTTGCCCGCAGTTGTGTGAGTAGCCCTGGGGTTTGCCTCCCACGTTGGGACCTAGAGCAACTCCCCCCATCCCATCCTGCCCCGCAGACAGCTCGGTCCCAGCTGGGAGCACGTGCCTGGCGGGGGGCTGTGGTAGGAAAGTAGCTCTGTGGGGTGGGAAGAGGGGGAAAAAAATTAGGTTTTGGTGCTTTCTGCTAATGCCAGTGGTCTGGGAAGACTCAGACACGCACCGACAGCCCGGGCTGACGGGCTGCTGGAGACGGATCCAAGCATCCATCCAGGATGGGGCTGCGCACAGGGAGGGGAGAAGCAGTGSATGGGAAGGGAATGGCTCACGGTTCATGTTTTCACTCTCTTTCYTCACTTTCTTGCTGCAGGATTGTGGCTGCCACCGGTGCCGAGGTCTGCGCCGACCCCAAGAAGCCCTGGGTGAAGAGAGCCATGAAGAAACTTCGAAGGAAAAAATGAAATCCTCCTTCTGCCATCCACACTCCTACCCACATGTCCAGTCCTCCCATCTCCCGAGGGAGCAGACAGCTCTCGCTGCACTTCTCCGAAGGGTCCGGTGGCGGTGGGGGCCAGCGCCGCAGGCAGAGCCAGCCTGTGCCCCGGCGGGACCGGGTGTCACAGYGGCATGGAGCAGCCGGCCACCGAGTCCCTCCTGCCATCACTGCCCTGCCAGGATGTGCCCAGTGGAGCAAATATTTATAATAAAGACTCATTTCCACAAGCTGCTCTTTTAATTTTTCCTGATTCTTCAGCCCAAGGAGCAGATCCTTCAAGCCCAGGGCATGGCACGACTGAAAAAACCCTTTACCACGAGCACATGTTTCTCCAGGCTTGGAGCAAACTGTGCCTGGTCACAGTGTGCTTCATTGGGAACATGATAGTGGGGCCAGGTCTTGACCCCATAGGTCAAGGACCTATAGGTGAGGTTACCCTTAGTCATAGGTAAGGCTATACGTCCTTAGGGCATGCTCTCAGCGGGTGCTCCAAAATTAGGTGGATGGGAGTGGAGGGTTCAGGGAGGAGATACTGATCTGTCAAATCCTTAATACCTTGTCAGCCTCCAAATACGCTGGTGACCACTGCGAAACAAGTGAGGGAGATGAAAAACAATGTCCACAGTGCCAGGAGGGTGAGGACACAACCCCCTTCAGCTGGGCGGGAGAAGAGGTGCCCCGGCTGCAGACCCCGTGCGGGCTGGGAGGGGTGGGAGCAGCAGGGGACCCCGGCTGTGAACACCAGGCTGATGGTCCATCATTTCACGTGAGAGGCGCGAAGCGTGCATGGGAAAACCTCAGAAAGGTGAAGGCACGTGTCACGTCCCGCCTGTGCGGAGGGACAGGTGACTCAGATCTGTAAATTCCCTCCGTGTGGATTAAGGTGAAACGACACCAAGGTCCGTACAAAACAAAAACTTTTATTTCAAAACGAGGCTCATTAGTAAATAATTGGGTGGCAGAGAGCTTATGACTCTCCACTGCTGTGGGGGTTTATGCCTTGCGTTACTTATTAGGAAAAGGTAAAGAATAAAAGAAAAGGAAAAAGAGAGAGAAAGAAAGAGATCACCGGTCCTGGTTCCAGCGTTGGTCCAGCCAACAGGGTCACCGGCTTGTAGGAGCGCTCGTCCAGAAGTTCCCACCCCACGGTATTTGCCTCCCCCTTCCATGTCCGCTGTTCGCTCCAAGCTGCCCCTCTGCTACGGTGGCAGATTCGTCGTTTGCCTCTACTGGGTCTTGTACGCCCCGTCTTCACTTAACGTTAGCGTGTCCTTTCTTTCTACTGCGCATATTCAGTGGGGAAGGGGCTTTGTGGAGCAGGGGGCTTCTCCTGCTGGTGGGTGGTTTTCTTACTATGCTAACTGGGATAGTTCGCCCGTAGTTCAAGTAGTTGTTTCTTTTTCTGTTCTTTTAGTGCTTAACTTGGTACTCCCTTCTTTGGCCGATGTATGGTGCCATCCCCCAAGGCCATGTCCAGCTAACTCCCTACAGAGGTTGAATAATGTCTCTTGGTGCGTTCCCTTCTCTCACCAGAGCCCTCCTGGGACTCGTCATCCCCCAGTCCTGCGAGTGGCTGAGAGGTGTGTGGGACAGGCCCGGGGGATCTCCACCCCCTGCTCCCTGTCTCCTGTCCCTGTCTGCACCAAGCAGTCCTTCGTTCCAGGGGACTGCAAGTTAGCCTCCGTGTTAGACTGTTTGTTCTTCCGTTCGGTCTCCTACAGCATGAAACGTATTAAGTGCTATAGGCTGATCCTCAACGTAAAGCACCATCAGTGTTTCATGCTCACGATTAGAAAACAGAGCAGGGCTGTATTTTCTAGGATACTGAATGTAGGCAGGGGACAGGAAAAAACATCCCAAATGGTATTTTTGCCCGCGAATCATAAGCACCATGGGAGAAGCAGCGGTGGAAAGAAAAGCTGAAGCAGAATCGGATTTTGGGGGACAAACGTCTCGTGGATTGTGCTTGGCTGTTTACAGAGACAAGTTCCAGGGTTACACCTTCACAGCACATAACACCGAGGGCTACGATGGCCATGGTGACTTCCAAAAGAAAAAATGGATGTGCAAGTAGCCACACAAGGTGGTAAGCTCGTGGACAGACAGCCCCAATCTGTATTTCAGAGACTCTTGAAACATTTTACTCACTAAGCAGCCTTCCCCAATCATTCCAATTTGAGGGTTGCAAAGATTATTTCTCCCAATTTTTTTAAACGCCACTGAAAATCAAAATCATGGAGGCCCACAACCAGAATATTACGAGTAGACAACACGATGCTCAAGGAGAAAAAGCAATTCTTGCCACGGCACACAGCCGATCTGGAAATATTTGACCTGCAAAAAGAACCGTGTCCACAAGATGTGAAAGGTGTTACAAGATGCTATTGCCAACAAGAGATGAAAATATTGAGGAAGACCAGCAGATCATCCAGGAATATTATGGGAATGGCACATCGCACCCTCCATGAGAAAGGTGGTGATGGAAATGTGGGACAAATGCCGTCTGCCCATACTACAGAGCAGCCCCTGATGAAAAAAAAATCATTATTATGATTTTACTAGTCTCTATCCCTTCATTAGCAAAATAAAATGACACTCCATTGGGCACGCCAATGTTATTCCTGAGGATTTTATCACCCCGATGGCATGTTCTGGGCGACGAGCAATGGAGTTGCGGTGCCGTTCAGGGCTCATCCAGACCCCAGGGACCACTCCTGCGAGCTGAGGAGCGAGCTGCTGCCAGCTGGGAACGCTGCTGAACTCGTGGCACCAGGACCCGAGATGCAGGAGGTGGTCTGTGAAGAAAGGGCACCGATGACTGAACATTTCCAGGGTCTGCCCTGGGGGTTCGATCACAAGCCTGCGCTGGAAGCATCGCTTTTCCACTGCTCCTGGCAGGGCTTAGCAACCGTGGAGAAGCTGTTTTGTGAGAAGTTTTGTAGAACAGCCACCATGTGCTTTCTGCTGTGCTGAGAAAATGGTATAGTGGAAATATATATAGGTGTCAGTGGAAATATATACAGGTGTCGGCAGCTGCTGCGTCATGAACTGCCCCTTAAATACCCTGTTATCAAAGCTGGGTAGGACTCACCTGAAAGTCTCAGTGGTAATTGCTTGTTTCCCTCTAATAATTGTACGTGAGGCAGCAATGCCCGAGCCGAGAGCCTGCCCTGACCGCCAAGGGACCCGCGTAACAACAGGGACACGCTTCTGCTGGCGTCTGCTCACCCCTGGACGGGGAAAACTGATCCTGGAGCCAGCTCATCCTTGTTGTCCTTCCTCCGAGCGGTCCCAGGGTCGATGCCTCCCCAGCTGCGGGGCACGGCTGCCCTAACCACCCCGTGGCCCTGCCCGCGGGCAGGCAGCCCCGCTCCGGCGGGGCCGGACCCCAGCCCGTGGCGGAGGGGACACAAGCTGCGGCTCCGCCGCTCGCCCTCCCCAGCGCAACTCCAGCGAGCAGAGGCTGACAAAGGACACGGCTCCACGCTAGCTCTCGCACATGGATGTGTATTTTAATAAAAATAATTCTGTCAATATACAGCAGAACGTCGATTTCTTTACCATATTTCCAGTATATTTTCATAGGCTTTTTCTCAGTTAAAATCCCCCCCTCCCCTTTTTGAAGTTTTCATGCGAAGCATCAGATAACTTAATTCACAAATACTAAGCTTAGACTGAACCAATGTGCACAATTTGTGTAATGTCCATTTAGCCGATGTCGTCCCAAAGAGGAGAACCCCCCCCTCCACAGGCGATGAGAAGCCCGGAGCGGCAGAGGGAGGTCGGCTCTGTCGCAGCCCAACGGCGGCCGTTCCTCCAGGGCTGGTTGGAAACCTGCAAAGACCTCGCACCCCATGCTCCAGCCGAGCATTTCATACCTGAGTTTTGAGCAACCAGCAGAAGTTAACTGCGTGGTGGGCAGGTCCTGGGGCTTGCACCGCCGAACAGGTTGCGTGCAAGAGCTTCGGGTGCCGGCAGCCTCCTCCTGCCTCCCCTGGCTGGAGAGCCATGAAGAGCGTGCACAGGGAGGACCGAGAGAGACCATCCCAATCAAAGGCCTGTGCAGAGTCCTTGATCTGGAAGAGTCACCACACTTGTATTTTTAAAATTTTCTTTAAAATCCTGATTATCCCCAGAGCTGCTGCTGCTTCTCCTTTCTCCAAGTTTGAGCTTGTGAGAAGCCCAGCCTGCAAAACCCCCCGTGCTCCCTCCCGGGGGAAGGATGCAGCTAAAGCCCCCCTGAGCAAAGGGGTCAGAGCACGTGCCTGGACCCAAGTGGAGTGACCAGAGAAAAGGTGTCTGCCTGGCCAGGGGAAGTTCAACAAGGAGCAGAGGTCTGCATGGCCTCCAGGAACGTTTCTGCCGTGATGTGAGTGTAAATCCCACACGGGACTCAGCTTCTGGTGAGCAGGAGAGAGTTAAGCCTCCCTCTTGGAAATAGAACAGCTGACAAGAGGTGCTCCTCAAGCCTGGATGAACCCTCGGCTTGAGGGCACCGCTACAGCTCAAGGCTGCAGGCGCTGAGCTCTGGCGTGGGATGCAGGGAGAGGGACAGACACGCCACGTTCACTCAGCCATCACCTGCCACCTCTTGTTGCCGGGAAGGATGGTGGAGAGCAGCCAGTGCTTCCTCTGGAAGAGGCTTCCAGGCTCTCAACCGCTCCCCTTTCCTCCCCAAATCTGCTGCAGCTGCCCCCCCACACACCCCGCCAACACTTCCTCCAGCTCTCTGACCTACACAGCAGATGGGACATGGCTCACAGCCCGCTTGTGGCTCCGAGTAGGAGCTGCTGCACTGCAGTTCCCTCCATCACTCATTCTTCTGGGGCAGGAGGGTCCCAGCAGCACACAGCTCATGTCCCCTGTCACGTCACCCTCCAGCCCTTTTGCAGAAACATCTAGGGACAGAGATGTACAGCTGGAGTCCCAACACCAGCTCTCTACAAGAGACTGACTCCCCTCCGGATCCACCACTCAGGCTGCCCTAACACAGGCAGGGTTTGAAGGAAGTTGCTCCTTCTTGCAGAGGGAACTCCCGGGTGGACCAGGACCACCCTTCCAAGGAACGTGTTCCTTGTCTCATGCTGTGACCAGCTCCAAGGGGCCTCAATGCGCCCAGGACTGAAGCGTGATGGACCTCTCCGCTTGCTGCCCTGTGGGGCAGTCGAAGACTACACACTGCTKCTTCATGGAAAGAACTTCCCAATACCGTGCTGTGCACCGTGTAGCTCCATGGCATTTACACACTGCTACGTAGCCTGGCTACCACAGTTCACCTTCTCAGTCAGAAGGAACCCTGAAACTTGCACCTAAGCAACACGTGCTACGTGAGTATTAAGGTACCAAAGCACAGCAGCATCGCAATCCAACAAGGTTTGCTTTGCTGGAGAAGGAGACAGTTCATCATGCCTGATGCCTGAGGAGGAAAATGATAAATTCAATCCCCAGAGTTAGGTACACCCGCCCTGCTTGTTCCAGTTGTTCAAGGGAGCCTCAAGAACAAAGCTATTTAAAGAATGGTAAAGATGCCTTCATTAAGACTATGTGAAAAATAAGGACACAGCTTGAGGACAGGTAGAGATGTCACTGTAAAAAAACAGAAGGAATAAGGAAGCAGATGGGAAAATCCTAAGTGTACACAACCAGGAGGAACGATACTCCCGAAGGGGCCCATTCTCCACACCAGTCACGGCTGCATCTCCTGGTGTCCAAATCAGGTTGGCAGCAGCGCGGCGAGCACCACCAGGATGTTGGAAGTAGAAACAGGCTATAGCACCAACAACCACACATCTTCCATGTACCCCAAAGCAATGAGCTACAGTTCTGGTTCACATGGAGGGCTGGAGGGGAGGGAGAGCAGCCACTGGACAACCTCCCCCAACCGCGGGATGCTGCGTAGCCAGTGCTTCAACTCTGGAGGACCSTCTCCATTCTGCTGGCCACAAGCAAAGGTTTAATTTCTAACCAGACTCCAAAAGAATGGCAGAAGTGCTACAGCCAGCCCAGCTGCAGGGTGACGGGATCCTGTGTGGTGACAAAAAGGGATCGTCCCACACAGATCTGCCCCTTTAGGCCAGTGCAGCAGAAGCAAGCCCAGGAAGAGCACTTGGAGTTSCCATGTCCATGCTCGACAAACACGCTGTCGGCACGGGCCACAGAGCTGACCCTGGTCCCAAAGCAGCTCCTGCAGCGCCAAACACTGCAGATAGCACTTCTGGTGGTCACACAGGTGGGAGAATACCGGGATCGTGGGAGGCAAAGGAGCAAGAAGGGAGACCTGGTAGCAGGGATAAGTTTTCCCAAGACAAGCTGGCTCTGAGAGCACAACTAAGGATGCATGAGAAATAAGACTGCTGCCCTCCATGCTCACAGGAGACCTTGACTGAGCTCACTCAACCCTGTAAGTCTTGAATTGGCTTTTGTTAAACACCTGCTAGGATAGGATCATGGAGCAGCAAGAGGAGTCATCTGGAACAAGATGGTTCCAAAAGGAACAAGAGGAACCAAGAGGAACAAGATTTGGCTCCCCTGGTACAGGAGAGATGTCCACAAACTGGAATGCAGCCAGCAGAGGCCACTAAGATGGTCAGAGGCTGGAGTGCAAGGTGTATGAGGTGGATACACCTCCCAGAAACACTTATCCCAGCTACTCCAATGCCTCCAACTCCCGAATCGATCCCTCATCTCACTCTGAAGTTCTCTYATGTTACTGTTGATGTGACTGCTCTGGCTCACTGCTTGTGGGGACAGCAGGAACCCTTGTCCATGGYGAGAAAAGCCTGGCGATGGAATTCAGCTCCATGAAGCTCTCTGCAGAACCACTGAAGGACACTTTAACCAAGGCTGTAGGTCTGGAGTTCCCAAAATATTAACAGGCAGAGCAYTGGGCTCAAAACCAAAGCCCACGATGTGCAGGGCTGCAGTTCACCACCCTTGAAAGCAGGTTTCCACCAGGTCCCTGTGAAATGYTATCCTTCTGAGGGGCCCTTGCTGCAACGCTGGGTTCGAGGAAGGCAGGTGGACTGGTTGGTGTCCAGAGTACAGCTGGAGGGTGCCTCCCACTGTGCCGATTACCGCTCTTTGGTGGTGACACTGCACTGATCAGCTGAGACCCTATGATTGTGTAGACACGGCAGAGCTGGAAGAGGTTTAGTTGTTACAGCCGCAGCATTTCACAGGTCCTGGGAAGGAGGCCACAGCTAGAAAGCCTCTCTTGGGGCTGCACAGTGAGAAATGTTGCTCGTGAACAGTGTCTGGCTGTGGTTTGGAAAACCTTCTAGGATCTGAAGTCAGCCCAGCAGAGAGCAACCTACAGGTCAACCTCATGTGATGGAAGTCCTATATCCAATGCCATCAGCGTTACAATGCAGGGCCATAGCTGAGACCTTGTCACCCTCTCCAAGAAATGGAAGCCAGCAGTTTCTACTGCGGGCTACACAATCGTTTACATGGCTTTACTGAAGGACTCCTGGGAGGAGTGACACTGTGAGGGACTGCCCAGACGAAGCAGTGTCTCAGCTGGGGTGTTCTTACCTCATCTGTTTCTGAGCAAAGCATGAGGCACTTGGAACAACAAATCCCGAATCACTTTTATAAAAGTAATTTTTAAACTGCATGAAGCCTCTGGTTAGGTGTACAACCACATTCAAAGTTAAAGACCTCAATTCAATTTAGTTCTGTTCGTTTTTTAAAGTGACCGCAACAATTCAAACCAGGTCTCAGCTGAGATGAACCATCACGGAGCAGCCAGGGACACTCAAAGACCAAGAGGCTTTGAAAAATAACCTGGGAAAACCAAGTCAGAAATCTCATCTAGGAATCAGTGGTAGATTGAAGCCTACACCTCCATCACACACCGCAAACACATTTCTCTTCCCCACACTGAGTCRTGACCACATTAGTCAGAATCTGAGCACAACAAGCAGAAACCACTAGTGAAACCGCAAGAACACTTGAAATGAAAAGAAACAAGCAACAGGTATGGGACAGATATGTCATAGCAGAAAAGCCTTTGCACTCCCCAAAAACCAGAATCAGGACACCAGGTACAAGAGCTGGCGAGCACCAGAAGTGGAAAGCCTCACTGCTGTCTAGTCTGCAGGGATCTACTGCCACTATGTGATGCACATTGTCAGGGGCAGGGAGAGTGACTCAGCCCTGCTACATGCAATTAATCATCATTAAGAGTGTGGCCTTTCAGCCCTGACGTTGACACAACAGCAAGATGGTTTCTACCACAGGGATGGTCTCCATGAGAAGCCAGAGAGACYATCACATCACGCGTTTCTTGGCACCAGAAGAACCAGGTATCTAGGAGCATCTCTAGGGGTTTTTTGTAGCKAAAGGGAAACCAAAACAAAAAAAATGCTCTAGGACAGTCAGCACAGCTTTGCTAAGAGACCAAGTGGGGCATTAATATGACACAAGACGAAGAGACTTGGCTTAAAGGAACCACAAAGAAAAGGAACAAAGAAAACTCAGAAAGACATAAAGATGGTGTTGCTACAAAGATGAAAGACAGGTCCGACTGCAGGCAGACAGCAGCAAGCTAAATGGTGACCAACAGCAGAGGAAGTCGCCAAATGTGAAAGGCAAAGCCAGGTACTAGAGTATTTCCAACCTAAGTACCCACAATCAGCCCATCAGTGTGCCCGAAGCCCGGGTCTAAGAAATGGCGAGCCCACAGAAGAACCTCTCACCAGGGCGAGTTCACWCGCTGCCTCGGGCTCAGCAGCAGCAGCGGGCACAGCGGGCCAGGCTGGGCAGGCTGGCAGGTCCAGCATCACAGGCTCCTGAAAGGAAGCCTGCCCACTGAGTTAAAGTGTCTCCGCAATTGCAGCGAGGCAAGGACTGGGGTAATATCCATCSCTAGGACAACGAGGAGAGTTGAAAATCAATAGTTGAGCTTTCAGGCACGAGTTGTTTCCCAGAATTGAAACAGAAGCCCCAGATTTGCAAGGTAAATTCTTCTGCTTAGTGCAGACATCTGCTTCTGTCCGCCCAGAAGAAAGGCTTCGGTTCACAGAGCTCCCTCTGCTTTTTTCAACTATACGAGTTGATCTAATAAAAATAYCTCCATCTCTAAACCTCGCGTTGCGTGTTTATCATAGACCACCACGGCTCTAGCACTGCTTCAAAACCTTCACCAAAAGGTGGTGATAGGCATTCCCAACCACCTCCAACACCACCTGCACGTTCACTGCCACAGTCTTCTGCAGTGCAGGGGACACCTGCTCTGCCTTGACTTCAGACCTCACGTTCCAGCTGCAAATCAAGCCTGCAAATGCAGCAAGTCCTTAAAGCTCTGGGCTACTGCACAGAGGTCACACACCACCTTCCTTTCTTCAGTGGCACACAAGCTCTCTTGCTGCCTGAAGCCCTGGCACAGGCTAACCTCCATTTTAAGGGYAAACTTCAACACAATCTGTTCATCTTTCATTGAGCCTTCCAAAAAACCATAAAATTCAAGAACAGCAGTAAAACACAAGTTGGGTCTGAGCTYCCCTGGGTCCTCCTCAGAGCTACTGGCCTGAAACTCATTTGGTGCAGAATTACAGTTCCTCCCGTGCAGGCAGACGGAACCTGAAGCCTCCTAAGGGCGCAGCAGAGGATGCGCAGCATGCGGTCCTGCTGCACGGCCTCACCGGTTCAAAGCACACGCTCAGAAACACTTACAGGTAGATGCTTTGAATGCCAAAAGCTTAGCAGCACTTGAGTCCCTGGGCCCGAYACGTACTGCAGCAGTGACACATTAGTCCATCTTACTTGGAGGTTACTCACCACAGACCCTTGTTGGTCACTTTTGGACCTGAAACTAAAATAATTTTCTTAGTAATCCTTAACGAAACATTGCTGCTCCCTTCTGACCAGCTCAGAGCTTGCAAAGYTAGTACTGACCCTAACCCGCAACCTGATCTTGGCATGGGCAACCTGCAAGGGTGAGCACATACACACTAGTGTCCTCCAGACACTTCCAAAATTTAGAAGTGCTCCTTTAGATCAATGTTATGTGGAGGGGTCAGTAAATACTATTATTATTGAGTCTTAGTGACAGACGACTCCTATATGGAGAAAAAGGGGGATTTGTGATTTAACACAAAAACTGACAGCCCAACCGGGCAGCACCCACGGACGTTTCTTGCAGGCTAACATGACCTGCTTCTACCAATACAGTGGTAGATGACTTCATATTCGTCAGTCCTACCCCTCTAGCTGCTGCGAGAGCTGGATTTACCTGTTTCTCAGGGCTGTGAGATGCTTCTACARTGCAGCCACTAACATAGGCAATGTCAAGTCTTCTACTCTTCCCACTCACAAAGACAAGCGTTTGAGAGCCTTGTGCTCTCAGAGAGGCATGCACCGTGAAGGACCAAGCTCCTCCAGTTCCCATCATTAGTGTGTGACAGGACCTACCTCACCAGGTCTCCTGCGGGGCTGTATGATGTATATGGCTGGCACTGAGTCTGTGGGCAATAAATACATCAATGACTTTGTGGAGGTGGAAGAGACCTTTTTAATAAACAGGATTCAAATAAAATAAAAAAAATCCCTCTGAACTGCCACTGCGAGAAGAGTTCAGATAACTAGCACAGAAGATGATGCTGTATGTGCACGATGGAGGGAGAAGGGAAGAAAAGAACAAGCTGTGACCAACTTGATGAGCTTCCTCAGTAAATCAGCAGAAACCAGCTCAGCAAAACTCTCCAGATAAAATACTGGTGGATCCATGAGAAACAACTCAAATCAAAATAAAGAGAAATCCCTACATCGGAAGGCGCTACATTAGAATAACCAGCGAAATACTGAGTGCCGCTGGAGCTGCAGCAATGGCAGGGAGACAGGTAAGATCTGCCAGTCGTTCCTGGGGTCAGGAATAGCCACACAGTGAGGGACTCACTCAATCCTTTCACAGGCAGTGTGTGAGTGTGTGCTAGAGGGGGTGTTGGTGGCAGGGAGGTCAGGCTATCGAACGAGGTGGTGGTGTAGAGTGGCAGCAACGGAGGGTGAAGGGCAGCACTCAACGATGTCAACTCCATCTTGCTCTGGTGGCTAGTGCAAATAGTCGTCTACTCTGGCAAAGGAGCAGGAGCCCAAGCCCACGCGAGCCATGAGCCGCAAACACTCCGAGGCCTGGCCCAGGGCAAGCATCAGCGGGGGCTGCTTTGGCAGGTTCTGAGATTCTGTGGGGGCAAAAAAAGAAATCCGTTTAGTAGAGGCGTCCTGGCTGCGTGCCTGCTCACCTGCACTTGGGTCCCTCTCAGTCCCACCTGGGCACCAAGCCCAGCACCCCTGGCAGAAGGCGCTGGCTCTGGAAGGAAGCTACTCCTGAGTAATGCTGGCTCTGCACCGCTGCTCCTCCGCACACCCCACCACCCATGACACGTCCCACGTGGGGCCACAGCTCAGCAGGGCCTTTGAGAAAGTGCTGCTGTGGTGGCCAGAGCAAGAAAAAGGCAGTGGAGCTCCTGCTGCCTCAGCGTCTGCCAGAAAACCCTCAAAGCATGAGAGGTCAAAGCATGGAAGAAGAAGGAAAGGCAGGAGAAATTGGCACCAAGTGAGAGGCAACCTCTCCATCTCTCGCACTTGTGCAAGTCTACACAGTAGTCCAAGCTCTAGACAGACTCACTCACTGGTCACTGCTTCTCTTCAGCTTCATGTTTGCTATGTATGCAAGAGGGAATCCTCAGCTGAGCTAGACAAGGTGTCTTGTGACCTGTGTGACAAAGCATGTCCAGACACCACTTTTCACGTCTCCCTGGTGACAACCCTCAAGCACTGGACAAACAACGGCTGAACTGCTGGACACGTGSCCATGCTGACTGTCAGGGGAAGGGACTCTCCATCCCAAACCATATCATTTCTGTTCCTTTACTCAGACAGAACAGAAGCCCTCACAGGTTAGTCCATCAAGCTTTTCCTGCCCCTAGAAGATAATCTCTAAATCTCTTTCTGGCACACTCAAGGTGAGGTGCACAGACCCACTAGGAAATACCTCTGGGCACAACGAGCTAGACTGTGCAGAGGAGTCAAGCATGGCCTTCCGAGGCAGAGAAGCTGTCCAGCGGACAGCGTTTGGCCAGCTGTGGATGGACTGAGCTAACCCAGACCGGGGAGTGTCCTGTGAAGTTACCTGAGCAATGACACAGCATGTGCAGGGTCTGGTGACAGGATCAAGGGCCCTGCCTAGAATGAAACAATCCCTTTCTCACAGACCGGTTGCAGACCTCATTATCACTATACCCATTTCTCCACCACGGGATTTTCTGTAGCTGAAGATGCCAGGAGGGTCAGCAATGACATGGCAACTCATTGATTGCAAGCACAAGACTTCCATCAGGGAAAGCTACTGCATTTACTACACCAGGTTCAAGACAGGAGAGTAAATGACAACAAGCTGTTGGGCCAAGGAACATGCTTGTTTATGGAACATGGAAGAGCAGGCATAAACATTCAGCTCTGAGGACACAGGAGGGCAAGAGACTCCTCATACCTGGATCCAACCATGACCCATCCTGCTGACACAAAGAGCAAAGCTCATCAGAAAAAGAGGAGCTGTCTTGCTAACTGAAGAGAACCAACCTATAACCAGATCTCTGCACAGAGCAGGGTCCTCTCAGCACAGTTACGACAAGAAGGGAAAGGGCAACAGGGCTGGACCATTACCACAGCCYCAATTTCAGCACTGGACTGCAGGCAGCCAGGCTCTCTGGGCTCTAGCAAGCATAGCACAYGATGGGAACGTGCAGAGGCAATGCTCAAAGGGAAGACAGACCCATTTAACTCTGCATGTCCAACATGAGCTCAATGGTTACTGGATTTAWGGCCCCCCTCTGCTTTAGAGCCAACACTATGGAAACTGGCTTCACTTACGAGCTGCTGCAACAGAGCAACTGCATTCCCTACCAGAAAGCAGGATGACGCCAGGACAAAACTCTGCCAACCCAAACAGCATGGAAAAGAGCCCTGCTGATGCCAGTGAACTGATTCGGGTGGGTTCGGAGCAAGAAGGCAGCAAGGCAGGAAATACATGGAAGACATCTTGTCTTCTGCAGTAAGCAGGGGAAGAAAATCCCGAGAAGCATCCTTGGAAGCAGCATTGAGGAAGACCCAAGGAAGGGAGCCAAAAGAAGATCAGATCAGGAGCATCTGTTTTCTGCAGGCTTCCCTCCTGCCTCCCTTCCTGCATCACTGCCCTGTCAGTCCCCAGCAACAGAAAGAGAGGCAAAAGCTAAACACAAACATTTCTGAACTTTTCCTAACACTCACAGGCTTGCCTGCCACAGGACAGCCCTTGAGAGCAGGTATGTCCGGTGGGTAGCACTCACATAGGAACCGGGCCTTACCCAATATAGCACTATTAAGAGCAGCACACACAGGTTCCCTCTGGATCGGGTCCAGCTGTTGACCAACAGGGCA
The DNA here is from genome assembly GCA_030449065.1 of Oceanodroma leucorhoa. NCBI lineage: Eukaryota > Metazoa > Chordata > Aves > Procellariiformes > Oceanodroma > Oceanodroma leucorhoa. The sequence continues at coordinate 1,539,864 of JASVER010000137.1, read as the reverse complement.
GTTCCAAGGGTCTGAGTAAGCTAACAAGCTAAATGCRTCCTGTGTGAGAGAACAGAAAGGCACAGTAAGGTCATGCATGGCTGCAAACACACAGGAAAACCGCCAAGTCCATCAGCCGGGGCACCTCCTGCCATCGCCAAGGTGACAGGTGCCTACCTCCTGAAAAGAAATGGCCCTTTTCTTCTTGGCAGCAAGGGACCGCACTGGGCCATCAAGATAGTGGATTAAAGAGGGTGCCCCCTCCACCTGGCAGGGGAGCCAGCACGGGAAGGCAGGTAGAGTGTCACCTGGAGAGAAGAAGAGCGAAGGCAGSCAGGAGCTGTATGTCTCTCCTGTACCGAGAACTGGGTCTAGATGCTCTATGTTCACTGAGTTTCAGCCTCTGGTCCCCATGCAGGCCCCCTCTTCCTCACCAGGTGCAGGAGTGGGGGCCACCCAGAGCTCTGCAAGAGAACCCACATCCCCAGTCCTGGCCCASAGAACTGCTGCGACGCAGCGCAAGGCCCAGGCTTACCTGAAGCATCTTTTTGTGCACTGTGTTCTTCCCATATTCTCTGCAAAGCTGCTCGCTCAGCATCTGCAGCTCCCGTCCAAACTGGATCATTCGCTCCGTGGCAGCATGGTTCCCTCCACAGAGCTGCCTCTGGGGGCAGCTGTCTTCTAGAGGAAAGGCAGTGGAGAAGTAACAATCGTCTCTCATTCCCCACCATTGCCCACTCTGTGTCATGCTACCCTTAAACTCCTTCCCCTTCTGGAGCAGGTAGCTGCTCCCTGCTCTAAGTTTATCCCAGCAGAAGCTGCACTACAACAGCCAGTAGTGGTTTTTTCATAGCACCTGGTAGGTACAGTTTGAGTTCAGTTTGTTTAATGCCCGACAACTACCTACAAATCAAGTATTCTGATAAAATCATGGGAGCTTGCAACTCCAGCTCTCATGTGTGTGATACAGCGTACACAACATGGAAACCCCTGGTCCAAAAAATCCTGGACCCGGAAAACTTTCAGTCAGAGATGCCAACATCACCAACTTCCCAGTATTAGGTGGCCACAAGACCCATTATAACTGGAGGAATCCYCAGTTTCAGAGGTAGTGTAGCTAATTCTTCCTCTCCCTCCTGGCTAAAGCACTCACAAACTGTAGCTGACCACACTGTGCTGAGGACACTTTGCGGCTGGGCATCAGCCAGCCTTTCACAGCTCGGTTCAGTTCCTCAGCTGGAAGAAGTGCCAGRACTGCTCTGAGCTGGAATTCATGACCAGCGCTGAACAATTCCTATTGCTTTCCCTGCTCCACATCATCACCAGCACTGCTGCGAGACTGTGAAAAGCCAGACCTAGTTTTAGTTCCAGGACAGATTMATTTCCCCCGTGAAACAGGCATCTTGAGAACTTCATTCACTGGGGTGGGGAAAGAAACCCAAAGCACATGTTTTTTTCCCCATAATCCAAYCACAATTTTAACTCTGGATACCAGCTCTTCCTATTTCCCTTTACCCCTCCTGCCTCTGAGGCCCTACCCATGCTGGATTCATCCGTCTGCAGGATCTCTTCGTGTTTGTAGGTGCCATTCATTATCCTGGTGGATGAATTTTCCAGGACTCCATTGGGGTAATGCTCAGCCTCCATTTCCATCTCGCTGTCACTGAGGTGAAAGGAGGAAAGAAAGGTCAGATGTCTAAATTAGAAAGGGAGGAAATGAAGAACTCAGATGCCAAATGATGCCCAACAATGGCCAGTAAACCAGGAAAGGTGCCAGTTAGACTACAGGGAGCCAGATGGTCTAATTCAGTGGAGCAAAAATTGTTGCAGGCTTCTGAAGACAATTTATAAAATAGGTTTCTGTTCCAAAAGTGCCTGTCRCAATTACAGGTGCAGAGTGCTTATCATCTTCCCTTCAGGAAGGAGTCATCTCTGGGACAGTGAACAGCAGTCAGACAACAGATAACATATTAACATACTAAACAGGAGAGAAATCTTGGCTGTGACAAGCCATCAACCCTTGCAAAAAGTGCAATGCAGAACACACAAGGGCTCTAGGCTTAAATGTTCAAGACAGCAGTCTAAATGAGATTGCTGATTAATCGCTGATTAACTGAAATGATGAGAAAATCTTGCTGGGACTTGGGCTCTACATTTAAAAAAAAAGAATCATAAATCCAGCATTATCAAATGATTCTGGTAAATTGAGTCTGAACAAGTGTTTCTCACTCAGTTACGTGGTGTATGGCTCTCAAGAAGTCATGATAGAGACTACAAACTGTCCTGCAAACTCTGCTCGGCGGAGTACGCAGAGGATGAATGCCAGCTGCAATTAGCAAGAGATGCTWCTAATCACAAGGATATCCTCTGCTCCAGCAGGGCCTCAGACAGCCCTGGAACACCAACCTGGAAAGTGAGCCCAAAGGAAGCTCGGTTCTCACCACGGCTCAATACGCTCCGTGCTCCAGTAAATGCAGCAGTAACTATCCCCCTCTCCCGGACTGCCTACGGCTTCTTGGAGAAGGGAGGCTTTCTAAAGGTCTGACTTGCTGTCACAAGCATGAAACAAAYTACTGCTGATTCAGAGACTTGCCTGGAAGGAACTGGGCAACAGGCAGAGGGAGCCCAAGAAAATTACTCAAGAGGGCAATGCACCAACCCAGTAATCACTTGAGCTGCTGCCTCACCCACTAAAAGGCAGGCACGCTGCTTAGCAGCAGTAATCCGGCTGAGGCAGCAGTAACAGCTCAACGGGAGAGCTTCTGCACAAACTATCATGTTGGGCTSTGATGGCATCAGTTTAATGGGACAGTTTGGTGCTTGAAACAAGAGCATTAAAATATTCCTTATGAGATGAGCCTCCAAGCCTGAGCCAGAGCAGAGGAACTGGAACAGGCTTGTGTCTGCTGGGAGTAGTAGTGACCTTGTAGATACRAAGAGTTACTCTGTTGTTCAGAAGAGCAGGACAGATGCCCTTCTGGCTCCTCAGAAAGCAGACCGAGCCCTCTCCCACYACCATCTCACCCTCCTCAGGCATCTACAAGGGAAAAAAAATACCTGGTTTCTTGGTTACTCGTACTACTGTGCTGCTGAGATTTGGTAGAATCTGTAGAATTGGACTCAGAGTAGTTTACAGATGAGGGGGAGGARGAGGAGGAAGATGAAGATGATGAACTCAGTGTTGGGTATTTACTGTGACTCTGTTTGCTTTTTGTGGACACGACTCCATTGCTACAGGTTGGACTATCTGCTCCTGAAAGTCAAGAAGGAAGGGAAACATGAGACCAGATTGACAATTCGCTCTATTGTGAAGTCAACAATTTAGCAAGAGAAGCAGACCCCAAAGGAAGAAAGCAAAAATAATACTGCAGATCTTCAATTATTATTCATCATTCTCAAATTCAATRGGGTTTAGAGAAAACTCAAATAAATATCAAAGGAACCCCACTGCTCACCASCAATATCTGAGCTTAAGAAAGTTCCAAAAATGGGCTGTAAATAAGAGATCAGCAGAGCATCACACAGCACAGAAATTATTGTTGAAATACGAAGCATGGATGGTTTGTAAAGAATCTCTTCTCACAAACCCAAATATTTCTCATAAACCCTCTATCCAGGAAAACTATGAAAGCACAGGTGAAAACTGGGCCACAAGGAGATCTCTTTGCAAGCAGAACTTCCCAGGCTTTCCACAACCTATCTTACATTAAGGATATACTTGATTCACACAACACTCRGCAAATAAAAACAATCCTCTTAAAAATCCCAAGCTAACCTTCCTTGTTCAGGAGAACAGACATCACTGAAAGGAGAGTCAGGCTTGAAATCTCATCCCCTCCCTCACAAAAGGTGCCTATCAAGCTGTGGAACTTGCTGACACAGGACACAAACCTTTGGTCATTACCACAAGTTTCATACGGATTCAGAAATTACTGGCTAAACTTACAGGGGCTATTTAATACCAAGACAACTGCAAATCATTAGGTGCTCAAATAATATTTTGGAAAAACCTCACTATGGGCTTGCCTTCTTCCTTGGCAACCAATGTTGACCACAGGATCTTGACTAGATGATGTGACGTGGCATGGCTGTTCCTCCAGAAGTGATGGTGATATATCCAAATTCATCAGTTGATCCCACAATTATATTTATAGCTAGGGAATTTACTTATATTTTTATCATGACAACACAAAGATTCAAACAAAAGGCCRTTTTGTGCATTTTAATGACAAAGAYGCAGYAGACTATGCACAACAGCTCTGCTTAATTTTTCAAACATGACTGATGAAATTATCACTATTTTGAAAGCRCTCAGGTCTGACAGAGAGAACTGTGGAAGGTGGTGTCTCATGTATGGAGACTAATATATATGAATGCTGCCTCACGTTGCAGGGGTTTTTTATTTAGGCATCTCCCAGCTGAAAACAGGTATTATGAAGAGCTTTTATGGACTGATCGGATCATTCTGACTATCTAGTCAGAGAAACATACCCAGCGTTTCTTGCAACACAATATAGGAAAACAAAGATACTGGTTTGGGAAGGTGAGTGACAGCTTGGAAGCATTCAAGTAATTGTCTTCCTTTCCCTTAAATGTTTGCCTGTCCACAGTTTGTCACACGCAGCAGTGGGAATACAGAAACAAAATACACTCAGATGGCTGTGAGCAGCTCAAGGCTCAGTGAAGCAGCTCAGACTRTTTTCAGGGGCTCTGCAGGTCATACTCCCTGGCCCAGGCCATCTTCAAAGCCGTAGTCAATAATTACCTAGGGAAGATAGCTTGGGTGTCCTGGTTTATCTTGTTCCTTCGACTTCAAATCCTAAAGTTTCACTGCCCAAACTGCAAAGAGTTGATGCTTCAGAGGTGGGTTTTGCAGGTGCAGAACTGTTCCCTTCTCACATGTTAAGAGCTTGCAAGGTAGAGTCCATGGGAGAAGGAGAAGCTCTCATTCAAGGCATCCTCCTAACCTTTCGCTCAGTTGGCCAAAACAGTGCATCTTCTGCTCGGACAYTACTGGAACGCAATTCTTTTGCAGACTCCAAGGTACAGGAAACAGGCTTTGTTTTCCAGACCTCCTCTTACAAGTCGGTCAGTGAAACACTGAGTCACTAGTGGCTGCACTAGAAGGCCACCTTCAAAAGCTTCTTTACTCTGAAAAAAATCTGCTCTGCAGACAATTTTCTGTGGAAAATAACTAATGCAAACCCAATTTTGTAACAGTATAGAGACACCCACGACAACAGTATATCCTCTCAGCTGGGTATCAGAAAGAAAAGGAGCATTTCACAGAATAATGTACAAAAAGTAGCCGGCAATGGACAGCAGTCGACCTTTAACATTTGCTCTTCTCAGTAGGGGACACAGAAAACATGCTTACCKGTACTATGAACGTGTGAGTTGCTTGATCCGTGTCTAGGACTTAAGCTGGGGGACCCGGGATAACTGTCCTGGGATCTGGGGCTGCGGGCACTGAAACAACGTACTTCACTGTCTGTCCCATTCACCATCTCCACAAACTGCCGACACCTGATTTCATGGGAGGGAAGAAGGAGAAAAGGGTGCGTGACAGCCAGGATGCTCTGCTTTGAGGTTTCCTTCGTTACTGAGTGGAGAAGTYCTAGAAACTGCATAGGAGTTAAATTTCTTGGCTTTGAAAAAGACCTTTTGGACTCTCCTGCTACCTTTGTATTGTGAGTGCTTTGATAATGCTATGRGAGGAAGGAGTTCAGAAACTGCAACTTTGATGCTAATGAATGTTGAGACATTCCCAAAAAGCAAGTTTATTTCCATTGCGCTAAAAAGAAATTGTTCCTTTAGAGCATGCTTTCATCTCCACCACCTCTGCAGGTACTCCAAAATTTAATTGTAGGGGTTTTTTTTCAGGGAGAAGATACTAAATCTGCCGAACATCATAGTTCCCCCACTACTCCAACAACCTAGAAATACCGTCRGCCAATGGAAAATAGACAAGGAAGGGTAACAAATGCAATATCCACAGTGACAGTGAGGACAGCTCCCCATTTAGCTTTACTGGGAACTGTCCTTACACAACTCAGGAAGCTGGGAAGACCCAACTCTGCCTGACCTCAAGAGCCAAAGCTGTACCGGGTCTGAGCAGCAACCAAAAGCCTACGTCTACGTTGCTACAAGCACCGTGCAAAGGACACTGTGCCTATGTCCTCTCCCACCGGCTCCCAAAGGGATCTCAAACAGTTTGAATTTAGACCAAGGTGTACAGCCGGACTGGATGGCTGGACAGCCTCTTTCTTCTTTCCTTCATCTACACATTTCAGCATTAGGGAGTATAAAGCTATTCATACTTACTTTAACATGAAGAGCAGGTTGGGGTTATGTTCTAGGAGGCCAGGATAGAGTTGCTGGGTGGCTTCTATAGCCTCTCCCACTCTGCCTGCTAATACTAGCTTCTGTATTCCTGAAAGCAAAAGGAGACCTATTGACACACAGGACCGGCCAACAAGAATGGCCAGAAGAGTTGTCTCACATACGCCACACAGCTCCCCACTACCACCTTGCACAAGGGCTAGGGAGAACYGGGGACCTCTGTTAATATTCTGTTTATTATGGATTAGGATGAGGAAAAGCCTGTGAAAATGAGGGAGAATCTGTTAGTAGCTCAGAAACACCAGGAGTTGAAGGATCTGAAAGATGAAGTGGGTGYGCTGGGGTGGGGTGCTCTGGGACTTTAGTCCTTTAGTCACAGAGCTATGCAGCAATGGAAAAGAAAGCAGGACACGACAGCTGGATGGGAGAAAGCAGGTTGCTGGGGACATGACAATTTCAGAGGGGAAGCCCCTAGGTCACCCCCACGTTACATCCTCTGGCTGCTTCACGGTTAGAAGCGTATGTATGGCTGAGCATCAGATAAGCGAGTATTCTTAGAGGGTCTGTGGGCTTAAACCACAGCACAGTACTGTTTCCTCAACATCCCCACCTCTAAGTAGAAGTAATTATACCAACAAAACTGGGTTCCTGCAAGTCCCACCTCAATGTATTCCCAGAGAAGTAACCTGACCTGCAATGAGGATGTGGCACCTGTAAGCTAGCTCCAAGAATCAGCTATTGAGTAAGCTAGAAACAGCTCGGCAAGTTGTACACTTCCAGGAGGTGCAAAGACACAAGGCAGAAGCCATCTATCATCCTGGTGTTCATGTCCCACGTATGTTCAGTGGGTCAGAAGACACAAGTGCAAGACTTAACTTGAGATTCCATCCCTGAACACTCAGGGAAGCTGCTGATCTACAGAGGTTCACTTTTTTTTCCCTAAGTGTACTTAAAACTCAAAACTAAATGTACTTAAAACTAAAAACACATTGCACTTCCCTCTCTGTTTTTCCAGGACTCCTTACAAACAACAGAGAGGAGGTTTTGAATCGCCTGTGAGGTGCTTTGCAAGCAGAGGCTCTAATAATGGCAGGCTGTGACTTTTGCAACCCATGAGCAGTTGAAAGCCCAGCCCGGTGATCCTCATTAGCAATCCCCAGTAACAATCTGCAATGACTTGTCTTGGCTCCCCTTTCCCAGTGTCTATTTGCTTGTTACGATAGCTGAAAGCCAAAACCAAAGATGTGCCTCTCACATCAACGTGCGTTGCACGGTCTCCTTCATTTCACTCTCTGTTTCTTCTACTTAACTGGCAYGTCCATTTTCATGTCTCGCTGCTTTCGACAGCTCTCTTCTTTGCCTTTTTTGGCAGCTCTCACAGATGTCACTGCCTTTTATATTTTCCCCTCTTTTTGTTTTCCCATCTGTGTTTTCCTCACACCTTTTATTTAAGCCCCAACTTCAGAGCTCTATATTCCTTCCCTCCATCTGCCTTGTCACCTGTCTTCAGACAAGTAAGACTCCACTATCTTGCGTGCCTACTGTAAGACTTTACCGATTAAAACCACACCAGCAAGAATACTGGCTGGGGTCAGGGTTGCATAATGCATGATCTGGAAAGCACAAAGCCCATCAGCACTAACAGGCAGCAACTACAAGTTATTTTGGGTACTAAGCAGAGTCCCCAGATGAACCTGAATGCTGGCTAAGCGYATGTAATGTATGGAGAGCGAGCTACAAAGGGGCACGATGCTCCTGATACGTAACAGTCACATGAGAAACGGTTCACAAAGGAAAGGGAAATGCACAGAGTGGGACGCAACCTGTATTCAACAGCCAGGAGAATGCAGAAAACACACCAATGTTCTGTGCCTCTGCAGTCTGAGCCTGTGAATAGAATAGCTAAAAAAAMCAGTACAGCAGGGGAAAGCTGCAAGCCTTATTCTGCAGGAACCAGAAGCACTCACAGCCTTACCAACTGAGAGATGAACCACTTCGGAGGAAACAGGAGGAAACCAAAACAGACACAGAATACAAATTCTTCACCTAGTGWGAGCTAAACACATTGGCTGTGAATTTGCAAAACCCTTAGTATGCAAAAAAATTTACCTGAAGACAAAACATGCAAAGGGACTGGAAGACTCATTAACTCTGGGAGCTGTAGTCAAAACAGATTGATGTATCTGGGTCCCTGTAACCATGCTAATGAAACTGCCCCTGCTGCAACAGACTGCATCRAAGAACCCAAATCCAAAGGGATCTCTGGTGCACAGTGACCTCAGTTCAGGTAAAGTCCAAGGTAACCCGTTCTCTTCTCCACCAATTTAGCACTACCTCCGAGAAAGCACCTTCTACCCTGGGTATTACATTTAGCCTGATGTGTGAAACTGCTGGACTCAAAGCTGAGGGTCACCTCATCTCTCCCAGGATTCAGCTATTCATTTTCAAGAAGATTGAGGAAAATTAACCAAGTTGATCAGGCAACTTAGCATATTCAACACTGCCAGGCACGCAAGTCATTTCTTGGAGCGGACAAGCAAAGGAAAGAACAGAGCAGTTCTTCAGGCAAAAACGGCAGAGAGCGGAGCGGACAATGGGAGAAGCGCTCCCAGCTGTGGTCCCCAGGCTCTACTGACCCACAGGCAGCAACGCCAAGTCAGCAGCGTGCTGTGGACAGCTTTGTCCTGTCGTGGAAAAACTCTTCTACTTCCACAGCACTTCATTTTCTCTGCACAGGCCTGAAGATAACACGTGGCCAGCATGCCAGACTACCCAAGAGACTTACTTTGTCTATTCTTTATTGAGGTCTGTTCTTCCTGGATTGTGGTGTCTGTGACTCTGGCAAAGGCAGTTGCTGTTGAACAGTACCCATGATGAACCAAATACGACGAAACCATACTAGAAAATAAGAAAATACAAACAGATGAAGAGGCATTGGTAAAACAGGGTAATCACACTGGAGAAAAAAATCAACACAACAGAAGTTGCAATTTCAGTGACCAAACTCAGCYTGCTTAGGACATAACCTGGGTCCTATTTCTGGGTCCAGACAGTGTAAACTTGTAAGATAGGCACCTGGTCCTCAGCAAACAGGAGGGAGGCTCTCAATTCACCTTACAGAAAAAAAAGAAAAAAAAAGACTCCCAATGCATACACGGTATTTATTTAATTACTGCTGGCCAAGGGTTACTTGTAAGAGCTCAGTACTGTGTTACTACCAGTGACATCCTATATAGACATAAAATCTGAACCTCAGAGAGACTCATGRCTTTCAAGTAGATCTCAAAAAAAAAGATTCTGGTCCTGAATTTCTTCCATCACTTATTTTGCCAGCAATTTTATCTTTGGTAGTTGAATCTCCTTATGAATTCTACACGTTCACAGATACTTTTATCTGCTGACTTACAAAGAGTAGACCGTCAGCATTGATTTACAAACATTAAGTTGTATTTTCAAAAAATGTTTGGGGGTGGGTGAGGAAGTAGCATCACTGTCAGAAAACAAACACAACAAAAACGTCCTTCTGAACAGACCATTTCTAAAGCACTTGTGCCTTCCCAGGATATGTCAGGTTAATGCTCACTGGACTTTTAACAAAACCTGAAATGCCAGCACAGGGTTTCAAGGCTTCTAGTGATGAATCCCAAAATGATTCTCTTCTTCTCATAATGAAGCTGGTATTGATCCGATCAAGTCACAGCTCAAAACACGCGTTCAACTTAGCTACTTTCAGTACAAGAAAGAAGTATTTCATGAGTCAGCAATAATTTTCAGGTGTAACATTGTAAGCAGGTGTGTAATTTTTAAAACTTGTTTTAAAAACAAGTGCTTCTGACCACTGTTGGTACAAGACGTGCCCTTTGCCCTTGGCACGGTAGGGACAGGTGTGATARCGTGCATCCCTCTCTGTGTCAAGCACAGCAGCCAGGTCGCCTGGCTCAGCCCGGCTGAAACACTGCACACAGCGACCCAGGCTGGCGGGAGCCGAGGGGAAAAGCCGACTCTTGCTTCAGCGTAATTCAGAAGCCAGAGGCAGAGGCTCAACACTGCGAAGATTTAAATGCTCTGCAAAGCTGCACAAAAACTGAGCTCCTCCCTACGCCACTTCTGCATCACAGGAGGCGTCCCTGCGTGGGCACACAGCAGTACCAACGCTGGTCAGCAGTACCAACTATGCCAGGCCAATTTTCAGCAATGCCTTATCAGTTCTTGTGTCTCAGCTACTTACTACAGCAGTGCTGCACGCTCTCAAACATTCAGCAGCATATTTGCATCCAGGGGTACCTCTCCTGAAGTTCTGGGGGAACATTATCGCACTCCACTGTGACTTATGTGATATTCATGCAGACAACAAAAAGCTTTCAGAATGCCAGGTTCTCCAAAGAAATAGTTTTTACCRCTTGGGAGCCACGGTTGAAACTTGTTGAGAGCAAAAGTGCTCAAATCACAGGAGCAGCTCTCTCTGTGCTGCACCTAGGCGTGCTTCTCCCATGTAGAGCAGCCATGGTGGTGGTAGAGAGGCTTGTACCGTCCGTGGCTTTCCTTCTTCAAAACAGAACTCAATTGCACGCTTCTCCATACAAATTACATAAAGTTCCCCTCGTTCTACATGGTACTACTTAGATTCTCAAACAAACAATACAAAGTCCTCCTGCTGTATCAGAAATAGGGACCTACACTGTTCCTCCTCCCRTAATCAACCACATCAGCTGATCTCAAGTCTCAGATGACTCCTACTTAGATTCTTCACGGCAAGAGCTAAAAAGATTAGAGATCCTATAAGACTGTAACAACACACAAAGAAGATGAGTTAACCATGTGAGTCCCTTTCAAGGTTTCAAGCACTTGAAAACCTTGTCAGATCAACCTCTAGTGACAGCATATCCAGGAGTGCAACACAGATGAATGCATGATGTGATGCATCTTGTGATGCTCAACTGCATGGTTAGAGACTAAATAAGATACTACAAAACCTACCAAAGCCACAGGACAAGATAACATTGTCCCAAGAGCTCCAAAGGAGCTCCAACCTGAAACAGCTGTACTACTAACATGAGGACAAGCTCTGGCTTAAGCCTGCCTATGGAGAGGAAGAAGATGAGAAACACAATGCTGGTTCTTAAAAAGAAGTCCAAAGGAGGTATGAAGAACTCCAGATCAGCGACCCTGACACCTCCACCATGCATGTCAGAAGAAACAATTCTGGAGAACACAGCGAACAAACACAGGGATAAACTGGTCCTATTGCAGAAGAATCAACAGCTTTTGTAAAGGGAAGTCATGGCTCTCTAATTTGGTGACATTTTTGAAGGGAGTCAGGAAGCAGGCAGAAAAGAGATACTTTTGCAGTCCACTTGGTCATCCAAAAATATTTCACAGTCTTTCAGCAAAGGATCTTGAAGAAACTGTGCTACCATGTGATAAAAGGAAAGGTGCAACCTGGCTAAATATTCAGTTAAATAACTGGGTGGCAAAAATTGGTCAGCTTTACCAGGGAAGGGAAAAAGCACTTGAGTGCCACAGGAACCTGTATTACTGATATATTCATAAAACTGAGCTTGATGGACCAGTGTTCTCACCCAGTGCAGGTGCTTTTACGTTCAAAGATGCAGGACACAGACTTTTTTCTGAATAAGTTGCCTTTTGAGCATTAAGAACTAAGTATTTCCATTTAAATATCAATGAACCTCTTCATTCTCTTTGGCTGCTAAGCAAGCTTTCCAAAAGCAGATCCTGTCTTTCCACAGCCTGACAAGATGCGTTGCAGAGAGTGAAATGACCCCATAAAGTCAACAATYCAGTATATCAAAATGAAAATTGTTAAAGTCAACAACTTCATGAAGTTTTAAGTCTCTGAGCGCATCCATGCTGGGTCAGACGAAACATCRGTTAGCCCAGTACTTGTACCTCCCAAATGGCAAAAGCAAATGCCTAGGAAAAAACAAAGGAATGAGGTACATATGAAATGGTACTTTYCTCCATAACCCTTCCAGCTTCCAATAATTTGTCAGATACTTCCTGTCCTAGAGGTGGTATCTCTCTACGTTGTAGYTCCGACAGATTTTTCTTTCTAATAACGTCTCCAGTCACTTTTTTGAATCCATGCAGTTTTCATGGTGTCTCATGGCAGAGTGTGTGAAAAAAACCCCTCCTTTATTTTTTCTAAATGTGCCRTCTGGTTAACTTCACTTGATGCCCTTTAATTTTTGCAGTAGAGGAAACAATGAAGGTTCCTTCAGCACCTTCTGCATGCTATTCAAGATATTTTTTTTCATACTTCTGCCTTACCCCTCACAATCATATCCTTCAATGCTGTGGGGCTGTATATTTGTTCCTTGCCTTACACCCACCCCATACCTTTGCACATCCTGCCTGGGTTTTTTCCCTTCTTTTTCTCACTTCTGCTACATACTCTTGGAGAGAAAGAACCGAAACATCACACGGTATTCACGTTAAGGGTGTACCACATATTCACACGGTGACAGAATTATTTCTGTCCTCTATTTTTCCCCTAACAAATCCTAGCATTATTTTTTTTTTTCTGCTTGCTACCAAAAAAATGAGCTGACATTTCCATGATTTATCATACCCCAAAGATCTCATTCCTTCCTGGAGGGTCCCTTCTTCCCAGTCATTTCTGAACACCCTCAGCAGCACAGACACTACCAGCATACCTCCATGCACAACTCTACAGCCACGTCCTCCAACAGTGACAATCCCTCACCCACTCATTCCCCCTCTTGTCTCTCTTTTAAACAATTCATAATCCRCACTGGGCCTCTGGCTGCATAGTCCCCCCCTTAGTTTGCAGCAAGGGAACCTCTCAAGGACATCCAAGACAAAGATGGCAGCCCAAGAACCATATCCAAGTGCTTGCTGGCTCCTCTTCGCAAACCCCATGYCCTATTTCTCCACGTGCCCAATGCATCTACCCTTCAGTAGTGCTKCTTTGGATTTGTCCAAGCCAGACAGCGAGGTTCTCTCAGCCCATCGCTGCCTGACTCTCTTCTGAAACCCCTCATGAAACATGGCACCAYACACACCATCCTCCCCTTCTCTTGAACCAAGGCAGTTTGGAGGGAAACTTTGTTCCACAGCCACAAGCTCACCTGTYTTCTCCTTGAGTCCCGTTAGGACTCTGGGTAAATATCTGATCCCGGAGACCTTCTCCACTTCCCCTCACCTATTTCTTCCAGTGCTTCTTAGACAGACACTTCAATCCCAGACACAGCCTCTGCCAAGTCCCTCACAAAGAAGCGTCCCAGCGTGACAACCTACCTGATTTCTGGACACGCAAGCAAAGAATTCAATTGGATATGGTCTTATCTTTCCCAAGGTCTCTTTTTATACTGCAATCCTCTACAGGCCCTACAAACTCTCTGGCAGGCCTCCTGCTCCTGATTTTCTTGAAGAAAGATATTATTATTATTATTATTATTATTATTATTATTATTATTATTATTATTATTATTATTATTATTATTATTATTTTCAATAGCTTCTGCTAGTTGCTTTTCAAAGGCTTTACTGGTTGGCCTGAATTATCTGCAAATAACTAAATACAAGACCAGCAGAACACAAGAAAGATAAGATGGATGTGATCATCACTGCATCTAAGCCTCTTGGATGACAGTGACCAGTATCAGGTGTTCAGGGAAAGAATATAATAAAAAGGTGAAACACAGAGCTATCTGTAATCAGAAACAGAAGCAACACCCATAAATTTGGGGTTTTAAAATATAATTGTGTAATTGGCCCCCATGAATTATTCTGAATATTTAAATGTGCGTCTTTTAAAATCCAATTATATTTAAACTACCACAACTTTCTGCAGCAACAAGTCCCACCRTTTCACCATACACTTAGTGAAAAAGATACTAATTTTTTTTAAGCCAGAAGGCGCTTTTTCTCTAATTCTGGTGTTTTGAGAAACAGTGAATAATCACCTCCTAGCCATACTCTTCATGGTATCTATAAGTGACTGACAGACAACTAYAGTCCATCTCCCTCAATTACCTCTTTCCAAGCTGTGGAGCCTTAGTCAACTCTTTCTTCGGGCAGAAGATACTCCTGACCTCTGACAACTCTTGTCAATTGTTCTCATCAAGTTCCACTCAATCCTTTTTGCAATGGGAAATGCAATCAGTAAATTTATAAAGTGCTATAATTGTGTTTTCAGTTAGGTTGGGTTTGGAAGCCTTTGGTTTAGGCTATTTCTTGCTCCTTCATTTCTGAATTCAGCTGACTTACGTCCTGGCTTTTCTCCTATGTTAGAGTTTTTATGGTGTCCTCTCCACTCCCCTTCCCCCAGTGCATCACCTCAAAGTGAATGTTCTTCCATTCCTACAAGCTTTCATGCAGTCTTTGGCTGAAAACTTCTCCCATATCTTTTACATTTGAAACAGCAGCAATCTACACAGGAAAGACTATTAAACAACAAAACAGAGGGTAAAACAATTTGAGCAAAATGCACTGACTGGCAATTTTTGCCATAAGAAAGCATAAATTAGCATWAAAAAAGTATTTGAAGCCTAAGAAAACAAAAGAAGCTGAACACCAGCACAGTGACTTACTTCTGCAGCATGGCTTGCCACTCGCCTAGTCTGTCTCCTATGGGAAACCGCTTAATGGTGCTCTGAATCTTCGCTCGCCATTCCCTCATGTAGTCCTCAATGTCGAACACAAATGGCTGCTGCCCAAAGTTGGCATCGACTATCTCTCCTGGAGTCTGGAGACCCACTGTAGGGTAGAGATTTGACTGGGAAGGAAGAAAAAGAAACCTACATTAAACCCAGCTTTCTCTTTCTGGTTCCAGTTGCATGGTTTGGTAAGACGAAAGAGCTGCTCTTTAAATTGAAACATGTAATGGGAGAGGAAGGGGCAACAGCCCTTTAGGTACACCTCAAGCAACCCCATGACTTACTGTGCAGCTATTACAAGTTATTGCATAAAACCAGGACAATGGGATCAATCCCCCAGCAGTCTGCGATCGATGCCACGACTGCTGTCTATGGCGTGTCCACTTTCTGGCTCAGCTTTCTGCAATTTCTACCGAAGTTCAACAATCAGTAAATAATAATAATAAAAAAAAAAAAATGAAAGGGGCATAATTTCAATCAGCAGATCTAAGTGTTCYCCACTGTTTCAACTGAACTCTCTTATTCCTTGGAAGCTTCTGTCTAAATACTCTACATCTTTGATGAAAAYGGAACGGATGGTAGTGGAGCTCTGAGGTGAGGTCTTTGATGATCCCAAGACAGCAAGCCATCCACACAAGAAATTCCACTACTGATAGATGAATTTCATTTTAAGAACAAGCACATGGATCCAAATGGGAGTTCTGACACTCACTCCCACCCCAAAACGTGGGGAAAAGAAAAAGGTTACCACTGTGAAAATACCTCTAAAATTCAGCCAGTAATTCAGCTTCCATAGAAGACAATCTAATCGAAAACAGGTGGTAATAGTCTATCTAGAAGTTCTCTGAATTCAGGCTATTTTAAGAATAAGCTTATGGATATGAATTGAATCCCTGAGCCWACTTAAATATGGGAAAAAGAAAGGGTGTCAGAGAAGGTACAGGGATGCCTGGTTCTCACTCTGGATCACTTTTTTTAAGAACATGTTCCATTCACTGTCATGTGACTTTTCTGCAGCACAAATTACTTTTCTGTTTGCAACACAAACTTCACTAATCCTCTGCTTCGGAGCATGTGCTGATAGCCTGTGGGGCGTAGGAAGAAATCTCTCTCATGCCACTCATGAACTGTTTGGTGTTGGGTTTTTTCACTTTGCTTTAACACACTGGAGACTGCCACAGCCAGAAAATAGACACTGGGCAAGGCAGATGGATGCACGTAGTGAAACTGAAGTCTGGAAGGTACCTGGTTGCGGTGTCTTGCTCATGGTTGAACCCATGTCAGACATTAGATCAGTGGAGGAGCAAACCTCTCGCTCCAGGTCAAATCAGCGAGAACTACTACTGGTGGTTAGACGGTCATCCTRAAGAAAGCTAGGATGATTCTCTTCTCCTCTATAGCAAGGGGCATGGGCTTTCCTACAATTATCTGGAAAACTTATTCAAATAATTCTTCACTACTGCAGACACCTGAACCATTGRCAATGTCACTGATCTCCCCTTGACACCTACTGTAGTTGTGGGTTTTACTTTTTACTAAAGGTATTAAGATTGTTACAAGGTGGAACTCAGCAGAATCCTAATCACATTAGCAAAAACGGAGCCAGCATGTCGTGGGAAGTGATTACTTCTCTCTGCTCTCACTGGCGTGGCTACAACTGCAGTACTTACTTGGTTCTTGCCCTCCACGTCCACGTCCCCAGGACAAGAAAGACATTCACAAACGGGGTCCAGAAGTTTGCCAAGGTGGTTGGAGGGCTGGAGCGCRTGGCATACAAGGAGAGGCTGAGGGAATTAGCTCGGAGAAGAGAAGGCCAACGGGAAAATCTAACTGCAAGTCTTCCATTCCCAAAAGGGAGGTGATAAAAAAGACGGAGACAGATTCCTCTCAGAGGTGCTCAGTGAAAGGGCAATGGGCACAAGCTGCAGCCAGGGAAATTCTGATGGGGCATAAGGAAGAAATTCTTCCTTGTAAGGATGATTAAARWCTGGAACAGGTTCCCAGAGAGATGCAGCATCTCTGCCCTCAGAGATTTTCAAAACTCAGCTGGACAAGGTCCTGACCAACCTGCTCTACCTTTGAAATTATCAAATCTCAAAAAACAAAGGAAAAAATGAATCTATAAATACAGGCTGGAAATGGAAATCAGAAATCAGGATGATTGCATCACTGCTGACTCAGCACACCTCCTCCTTTCCTATTCTCWCACCAAGGAAGTCGCTGGGTTAGAGAGGTGTGCAAAGAAAATACAGCATGATGAAGGAGGAGCTACCRGAGGAAAACGTCGTATTTAAACCCAGTCTCTGCTTTCTTTCAAACCTAGCTGACAAGAAAGTATCTCTAATGAAGGATCAGATTTTTTCCACAGTCCATACTTTAGACTTTTTTATTAACTTAACTTTTTAGTATTAAGAACCCAAGGACTTCCAAAGCCAGGAATCAGACCCCCAAAATACGTGGAAGTTAGAAGTAAAAAACCCTGTATTTTTCAGCCACCTTTGGGTATGTGCATCTTTGAGGGGAAGCTGGCTACCCCCAACTTGTCTCAAATAATCTCTGAGTTAAAATTCCATTTTACACATGTAGGATGYGTCCTCTCTGTTTAGCAGCCATTGAGAAGCGCACGTATCTCCACCACCCTGCCAGACGCAGGGAGACATCATCCCAGAGCCCATGGACCAGCCAGATGCTTCTCCTGCCAAGTTATTCAGGCRCACCTTCCCCGTGACTTTTGGACCACCTCTTGCCTCTGATGTTGGTGGCCAGTTGCTCAYAACCCCTTAGTTCATCCTGACTTGTTTTTTAACCTCCTTGTCCCTTTGTGCCCCTGCAATCCCACCCTGGGCTCTTCCACATTCTGCTTTTTTACCTTTCCTATTGTTTCAGCAAACCACCAGGCAGGATAAACATGATATGGGCTTGTGTAAATAAGAGAGCTAGGCCTAAGCAGTGACTTAAATTAGTGAAAAAGGGGAAAACCCYCTCTGTGGGATATTCACTTCTATTTGCAAGCAGCTATTTTTGTATTAACTTCAACCTGTGCTAAGGYAAAATGTGATTTTTTTCCCTCACTGTATATTTGTACAGATGCAAACACTCTTTAGAGGGAAGCTGAAGTAAATATGCTTCACCGTGTGTGAGAATTATCACAACAAAATGTGGTTTTCAACTGAAAGTATCCATTTCAACTTCGTAATATTGCAAATACTGCAAAATATTGTCTTCATYGTTTGCCTCTGAAAGGGGAATTTTGCAATAAGCACTTCAAGGAAACAATTTCTAGACTGGTAACGTTTCGAAGAGTCAAAATAATTCCTTGTGTCATCTCACTGACATGCCAACCCTAAAAGTTATTTAAGCTTGAAAGGTGTAAAAGTAATGGGGCTTACTGGCCAAGCTTCTCACYGGTGTGTCCTATCAGTCAGCTTCAATATCAGATAGGCTGTAATGCAAGAAAAAGCTTTCAACCTACAGCCCCTCCCCGGGCGATTTCAGTAATTAGGTATGGAACAGAGCCAGAGCCAAAAAACGCATGTCAAGCTGCTCAAACCAGAGAACCTCAAGGGTCACTCAGGTAAGACTGCTGTTTCCACTCCCATTTGCAGTTACATTTTTAGACTGCAGCTTTTGCAGGTGAAGAACAAAAATTACATTCTGTATCTTTCATATGATGGATGTTTTCTCTTCTTTACCTTATAATGAATGGACAYGGTGTTCGAGCCTGGATCACAATGCTATAATAAATGAAAAATACCACTTGCACGTTTTATCAGCTTCAAATACCCTACTATCTCAAGACTTCTACAATCTCTTACGATAGTCATTATATTTAAACCAAAAGTCTATCTTGGGTTTGGCATCCCCTTCTTCAGGAAAGGGCAGTAACCTCAACTGTTTGGAAGAACAACCAAGAAGCCATGGACCGAGGTAGCAAAAAGGGCTGGAAAAGGACATGGAATACATAGGCGTCTGCAAGGGTGAGGGAAGAAAGCAGTAATTCAAGGGAAGGATATTGGAAAAGCAGGATGGGAATGATGGAAGTCAGGTGCAGGCATCCTCAGGATGAAGCTGCCAACACAGCAGCTGAGCCATTTAGCACATGG
The DNA here is from genome assembly GCA_030449065.1 of Oceanodroma leucorhoa. Lineage (NCBI taxonomy): Eukaryota > Metazoa > Chordata > Aves > Procellariiformes > Oceanodroma > Oceanodroma leucorhoa. The sequence goes on along the minus strand of JASVER010000137.1, from coordinate 1,520,801 downwards.
AGAGCAACGTCCAAAATCCACACGGAGGTAGAAGTCTCCTGTYCTTGCTCGAATCCACAGTGAGGGGGTGAAATGACTCAGTCAAGCTTCTCTTGCCCTCTTTTTAAAGAGAAATTATCTCATGAAGGGTAATTCTCAACAGCAGAAGGCCTACAGCAGGTTCTCCTTCCTGGCCCAGAAAAACAGTGTTATGGATTAGTTGCTGCTGTAAAGGCCAGAAGGAGATTTCCATGGAAAACAYTGCAAACTCTGGCTGGTAAAAGGCACAGAGATACCATTTAACCATTGGCAACTCTGCCACAAGGCATGTGAGTAGCTGATCCCAAAAAACACGTGACCAGATCTTCCTCCAGTTTAATACTAAAATGACATCTCCTCTGCACAGGACACACAAACAAGCACGAGATCCTGTAAGGATGACCTGGTGAGATCAACAAACAGCAGGACGGGGTATGTCCTGGGCTCAGGAGGGTTTTGAATTCAATCTCAGTGGCACTGCAAGACCTCGCTGCTGCAAGAGCCCTTCTGTCTGGTCTGCTCCCATGCATCCTCCCCAGCTGGTCACCCCCTATTTGTAACAGAGACTCAACACCGGTGTGAACAGCCTACAAGTGCACATTAAATGTACACATCAGCTCACTGTGCACTACTGGATCAAAAGGATGCCAGTTAAGCTAAGCAGGACAGGTAATTTCAGCCTGCCAAATCRAAGCCCTACAGCAACACTTTAGCTGTAAACAACAAAACAGTAYGTGTGTTTGATAGCTATTTTTGACTGATAAGAGCCTAAATAGTAATTATCTATCTATCTATCTCTCCCCATGAAGACTGCTCTCATCTCAGAAAGAGAAGCAGTCTAGCGAAAGAGAAGACAAAGCGGTGAAAAAATTAGAAGGAATATAGTAAAACTGTGACTCCTAATGTAACCTATATGCACAGGGAAAACAAAGAGCTCCTAAAACTAAGGGGTATATCATAGAAACGTCTTCTTGCCATGGATGCAAGGTTGCCACAAGACCTCACACCAAAAGGTTAATATTCACGGACAGGTAAAATATTCTTTTACTTTAATAAACTGTACTTGGACCAAGTGAATAAACTGCTGTGAAACAACCCACATAAAGAAGGTTTCTGGTTTAGAATACACTGTAACGTTAYCAAGTTCAAAGAGCCTAGGAACAAAAAAAAAAAAGCTGTATTGACAGCTGATGTGAAAAGGCAAATTAAATAACTGGAATGTCCTTCAGCGCAGACACTGGCTGGGGTATGGGAGAGATCTGTAAAGCCATAAATCCCATGGGGAAGGTGAACAGGGAGTGCTAGTCATTATTTCTCACAACACAAAAATTAGAGGAACAAAATAAATTTTTTGGCAGGCGGTGCAAAACAAAGAAAAACAAGCTTTCTTCCACACAACGTGGAAGTCAGCCAAGAAAATCGATCACTTTGGAGGCCTAAACAAGTTATGGAAACTAAGAACTTCCTCAGAGGAAATTCATTTGTGGTTATTAAGTACAAAGACAGGAGTGCAAYCTCTGGGACAAGAAGTTCTATGTATGAGAGAAATGGATGCAGTGGATGTATTGGTGTATGCCTGACTTGGACTTATCTTCTTTTTTTAAACACCTGCTCCATGTCCAGGAACACCTGGGTCTGAAAAAGAGCAACCATTTTTTTGTTCACAACCCGCTGTGAAAGTCGTGCTTTTGTAAGCCCCGACTAGTGTTGTTGCCTGGTGTAACTCAGCTGGTGTCACTGCACTCAAGAGTAACTCGATATTGGGGCTGGTGAATCAGAGGAGTAACTRTCAACCCCACACGGGTGCCAAATACATTCCTCCAGCAATTCCACGAGCTCGTTACTCATCATGGGTGGAGGCTTGACAAAAACCTGTGCAATGAGCCAGCTGAGCCTGACCTTCATCCTCAGAAATACCCTTCCCTAACCACACCGTGGAAAGGGAACAACTCCACCACGGCTGCAAGACTTGGATGAGACAGGAAGAAGCTGTAAATAGTATCATTAGGCATTTTTGGGGTCTCTGATGATGGGACATGAGACTCAATGACTTTTCACATACATTCCTCACTGCCGAAGCTGCATTTGGACGACAGTGACCTGTAATGAAGTTTGAATCTTCGCTTTAATTCCAGGAGAAGGAGCAACTTATTCTTAGAGGTGGTGAGGRATGAGAGGAGGCATGTAAGTGGCCCACAAACGCAGCCACAGGATTACGAAGTTTCAGCAAAAGGAGCATCCACATCATTCAGTAATGTGCGTTATAATTTTTTAACAGGGCATCAAACAGGAAAAAAAAACCCCACACCCCCACACTCTTCCCCCTCCCTTCTGTTTGCATCCCTAGTTAAAATACTGAAAATAGGTGTACTTACAGGGAGGTCTGTAAAGGCTATACCTGTGGGGGGAAAAATATTAGAATTAAAAAGACAAAGGATTTTTCTCCCTGCTTGGCTACATCCTTAACATTCTACAAAACATTACTGCATTTCAGTAAATCCCAGCTCTCACCCTGCATTTCACCACCTGTCATATTTAGAAGCAACTTCCCTCCCCAGTCCCCTGCTCTGCAAGGTTCTGCATCTGGAGAAAAGTTCGGGGAAAAGCCTCAATGCTTCAGACATGTCTCCCAGAAATTGGATGTTCTAAAAAGTGGCTCCTCTTTTCTTTGCTTCTCCCTCTGTTACTATGAAAGAGTTGGTTTTCAAGACTCACTTTGGCTTTAGAAACGGAGTTTTACTACAAAGTTGCTTCGGTTTAGGCTATARCTACTTCTCCTTACCAGCCAGAGAGACATGAATGAACATTCAATGCTTTGTGTTACAGCCAGGGAACAGCCTTGCAACGGGACCAAGCTGCAGCCAGGAGCACCTGAGAAATACTGTGCAAAGAACAGCTTCATCCTCAACTACGCTGCAACAGTTCCAAATATAAGAGATGGAAAAAAGTGTATGGTTTCCCTTTTCATTTGTATTTGGCATGCCAGAAAAGAGATATCTACTTAAGCAGAGGCAGCCATTGCCTAGGATCGCTAACAGAGCTGTGGCCAGCGACAATGCTCAGCGACMGTCAGGCCACCCCCGGCACAGCTCTGCAAGGCTCTGCATCTGATTTGGGTGTGAGCTACACTCAGGAGGAGGGTGCCTCTCCTCCCCGTCCCGCGGCGTGTCCCTGCACGGGTGAGATCCAGCAGCCGGGCAGCAGCCCGGCCAGCGACAGCAGCTCTAACCCACGGGTTTGGGGTCACCCTCATCAACAGCACAGGGGAAACTGCTGCCATGCCCTGTTCGCCTTATCAGGCTGAGCTTAAGTCATGTTTTAAGCTAACATTTCAGGAGTCAATCTGGAAGCTGCGGTCTTGCCCCATGTGAAAGCAATGCTTTCTGTCCCCAGCCAGAGGAAGGCTGGTACCCACACCAGTATGCCCAGTTCTTGCACATGTCCCACCTCTCAGTCCCTTTTGGGTGGCAATGAAACAGCTGCACAGAAGCAAGAGCACATCGTTCTCTGTTTTTAATGTTAGGACTATTTTAGCCAAGAGCTGCAATGTGATGTTACTAGATCAGCCTGAAATGGTAATTTAAACCAATTTTAGGAGTCAACAAAGGAAACAAATAATTACTATTCGAAACAGCACAGATCCAAAATCAAATGCTTGGAAAAAAATCCTGAGTATTTTACTAAATAAATAGTCAATAAGGTTTAATTAACACCCTGGCAGATAGCCAACACGGTTTAATGAACATCATGGCAGTTTGGACCTTGTCTGTTGAGTACCCTCTCTACAACCCAACCAAAAATTGTGTATACAGGTGATGTTGAATACCTGGCTGAGAAAAATGTTCAGTAAGCATTTCTCTCACCCCAGCACTTTGTCCGAATATTGTTCCTCACTCGAACCTGTTTTTCACTTCGCACTTGTTCTGCTCAGCTGGATGAAAGCTTGTTTCTACCCTCGCACCAGAATGAGGCCAACCTCCCCAAGTCTGCGGTCCACTGGAGTCATCGGCTGCCACCCAGGATCACTCGGAGCCAAAGGTGGCCTGGCTTTCCCGTGACAACTCGTGTAGCTGTAGGGCTGGGAGCTGCATCCAGCACACGGGCAAGCATACGATTTTTGAGTGGACTACAAGGTGGGTGGAAAATTGGCTGGACTGTCAGGATCGAAGTGTTGTGATCAGCGGCTCAAAGTCCAAGTGTTGTCCCTCAGGGATCGATGGCAAGGCCAATACAGTTTAATGTCTCTACTTATGACCTGGATGATGAGACAGCATGCATTCTCAGCAGGTTGACAGATGTYACCAAACGGGAGAGTGGACAATATGCTGGAGGGCATACTGCTATTCAGAAGGACCTCAACAGGCTGGAGAAATGATCCAGCACAAACCTCATGAAGCTTAACAAAAGCAACTGAAGAGCCCTTCCACCAGGTTGTAATATTCCCAGAAAACAGGACAGGCTGGGGCTGAATGGAGAGAAAGCAGATCTGCAGAAAAGGATGCAGGGGGGTCCTGCTGGGCAACAAGTTGAGCAGGAGTCAGCAGTGGGTCCTTGCAGTGCAGCAGGTCAACCACACCCTGGGCTGTATTAGTAAGAGTGTAGTTGGAGCTGTATTAGTAAGCTGGGCTGTATTACTAAGAGTGTAGGTTAAAGGAAGGGATTGCTCCCTTCTCTTCAACACTTGTGGTTCTAAMCTTGGAGTATGATGTTCACTTTTGGGCTCTCCAATACAAGACAGACAGCAAAACTGGAGTGAGTCCAGCAGAGGCCAACAAGACGAAGAGAGTCTATGGGAAATCAGRTTGTGCAGTCTTATTCAGGGGTTGTTCAGACACTTATTGCTGCCTGGAACTACTTAATGGGAGGGTACAGAAAAGACAGAGCCAGACTTTTCCCAGAGATGCACGGTGACAGGACACAGGAGGCAGGAGAGACAAGTTGCAAYATGGGAAATTCTGATTAGATATTAGGGGGGGAAAAATCAGTATGAATGYGGTCAAACACTAAATCAGGGTTCCAGAAAAGCCCCCTGGGAGACCTCCATTCTTGGAGACAGTAAAAACTTGACGAGTTTCTGAGTTTCGTGATCCAGTTGGTCCTGCTTTCAGCAGGACATTGGATGCATGACCTCCAGAAATCCCTCCCAGTGAAAATTACTCTATGATTCTATAAATAAACTTATTATGCTCCCTTTAAATTAAGGTATTTATACGTTTGCATCCTCTATTACATAACTGAAACCAATAAAATGCTTTATGCGTACAGAACTAGATCTGTTGCACAAATGTTTGCTTAGAGAGTTCATCCCGAAACTGTACTGCTAAACATCTGCATCCAAARAAGTCAACAGCAGAAAGCGAAAAAGTCACAGCTCTAACTAGGCARCTGAATTTGAAACTACACTCATTCTCTGCAGCACCTCCAAAGCCTGTATCCAATTTAAAATAATAAACTTCATAAATTTAAACACATGAGAACTGGACAGCTCAAGAGGTCAGGAAGCATGAGTGAGCATGTGAAGAGCCTCTCCTGTAAGTCCACGATGTTAACCTGATCATCAAGGCAGTGAAATAAAGACATGAAATTAAGGTTCCGTGCTGGGGGACAGTGTGATCGACACCTTCACCTGCCAGCTGACCACAGGACTTTCACCTTTCCGTGACTAACACGCACTTACACGCATCCCCATGCATACAACATGCTTGTGRACCTGCTAGCAACTCTACCCTCCACCCAGCAACAACCTTCCCGTCTGCCTCACAGCTGGCCATTTTCTTCACAAAACATTTCAGAATTCAAGTTGCACAAGACAACACATATATGGGTGATCAGCCACAACACTCCGCTTTGTATATGGCAGGGTACTCCTCCAGCATCTGTTTAGGTAACCGTAATTCAGGAAATGCAAAAGCAGYGCTGATGGGCTGCAATAAGCACCAGCACATTCAGCGAGATGGGCATCTTAAAGAGTAGACTAGGAAATGTCAACTCATGAAACACCTGAACACTTCTACAACTTGCTGCTGAGGAGAAGCACTATTAAACCCACACAGCTCTTGGAAACGGTTATCCTCCAATCAAGCCACTCAGGTAAAATTGTTCTTACAGAGAAACAAGGCTGTAGCCAAGTTCRATATTTTCCATTCATTTTAAATTTGGTTCATCTAAAGTCTTGTTTTAAACCTTCCAATGCTCTTGCTCTCTGCAAACTTTGTTTGAAGGTTTGAGGACAAACCTATTAAACCTGGGATGGACATCTGTGGATCTCTATGACAAGCAGATTTCTTCATTATCCCCGATGTTCCTGTTAATCTCTAAACTGGCTGCAGAATGGGTATTTTACTTTACAGGTTAACTTGGTCTTTCCAAGGGCCTGCGCTAGAACTCAGACACGCTACAGGAAGTTTTCTATGCCAAGACTTCAGAGGGTTGCATGCTCCTTTTATAGCCCTGCTGCTCCATTTACCTTGGTCTGCTGTCAAAATCTGAGATCTGAAACGCTCATACATTAGTCCCTGAACAAACTCATCCACTTAATCCCAGAGACCTGTAGCAGTCACAYTCCCATATCATTTTCTGCATCCAAGACTCCCTGCTTCATGGCTGGAGCCCCAACATTTCTCACATTTCTCCCTCTTTTTCTCCTAATTCACCCTTACCACACTTCTAGCCATATCTCATCATGTTTTTTACTGCCAGGACTCTGCTCAGAACTTGTCAAAAGCATTTCATCAGCAGCCAGAAGACATTCAAGACATTTTCCAGAACATAGAATTAAGACTACATACGATGTCAAACAGTTTTCATGTGACGTCTCCAAACAAAGTTCAAGACTTAGCTCCAACCAGAACATCCAGAATTTGTGATGGCCAAGAAAACAGTTCTTATACAGTGCTCCTGATGGATCTGATTAAATGGAAAAGTATGGAGACAATGGAAGACCATAGTTAAGCAACAGGAGAAATTGCAAAGAAAACAAAGCGGGGGGGTGTCTACTTAACAGATGAAAAGGAGAAGATGAAATGGTGAAGAGAGACATGGTGAAGACAGAATATCATCTTTAGGGAAAGACAAAGCTACAGTAATTCCATTAAAAGCAAGACAAATTCATATGCCCAGAGGCAGGGCCCTTAAACCCTGCTGTCAAGCTAACTGGCATCACAAAGGGGCTGATTAGTCTCATGAATATTTTTTATATCTGCAGCAGGGTTACATATTGACCTAATTTCCTAAGAGGAGAGATATACAGCTTCAGCTGCTTTATGTCAGGGAACATGAAGAAAAAGCACATTCATCCCCTTCCTGGTAAATCTCGGGTTTACACAACACAGAAATGAGATTCTCAGGTTAGCGTGAGTATCATGAAATGTTCAAGATCTTCATGGAGATGCTTCCATTAGGGCAGAAAGTGTTCTGACTTTCAAATAAATCAGTATTCCTGCCTCCATCTGGTCTTGGTTCCTCTGCTGAGACCTGCCTCACCYCCTCTCTCACATCTACCTGTTCAGTGCTCATGAGAAGCTGTGTAACAGCCAGGTGACTGGGATCTGTGGTCTTACAGGGCTCAGACACGCTCTCCTCARTGTTCAACGGGAAGCTCTTCTCTTGAATGTTGTGTTTCTTCATCAATGGCACAAATAGACACTACTGGCCCTTAACAAGAGTCTTCCCAGCTGAGGTTTTCATTCTGCTTTTGTAAAAAGACAGTAAAATGTTCCAGCAGCTTTTGGGGGGGTCAGCCCAGCAATGACTGATGGTCTGCGACTCCCTAGTACTTCCATCACTGTCTCTTTTAACCACGTCATCTCTCCTCTCTGAATACAACCATTATGCCACTACAGCTCAAAGAGAAGCTGGTACATGAATGAGCCAGTTGTGAACGCTCAGGAGAGTCGCCTACTTATAATTCTCTCATACGTCTCATGTCGTGTACCATACATCTGAAGAGCCCAAGAGGAGGATACCCAGGAGAYAGCAATGCTTATAATCTACTGTTGTCCTCTGAGTACGCTGTAATTTAATTCCCTTCCTTTCCTCCTTCTTCCCACTGGCATTGTTCACCGCTGGGGTAGGCTGCTCCCCAGGGGATCATTCAAYGTCAGATTACAAAACACAAGCTTTCCACCCAAAACCCCCATCTTTGAAGGAAAAGGAGRGCTAAAAATCAAGAAAGGAAGACCAGGCAACTTCATTGCTGTGAAGACCTCCAAATGTCCCARACAAAACAAATCTCTGAGCAGGACACAAGGCAAAGAATCAGAGGATGGCAATGATGAAATGCAATACAGAAGTTACTGAACTGTGCTCTTTGTTTGGCKGCATCTGCCCAGACACCCGGGCACAACACAGCCCTGGGAACAGAACGGAGGACGGAGCAAGGGACAGCTTTTCAACCGACACGCCTTCCACTCTGCAGACTCCTGGTCACTAAAAAGAAATTAAATTTCAAATGAACAAAWTTGTATTCATTAAATAGAAGACCTGGCCTCTTCCTGACCGTTACACTTTCGTCGTGATGAAAAGTAACAGCACCGTCAGGCTAAAAAACGGTGAATCTGCAAAACCACCCACTCAAACAAAGGAAAACAGCCAGAGGGGCACAGCACAAACCACTACACTACTTCTGTGTAAATACACACTAAAAATCAAGGACAGCGACTAAAATGAGAGATTTTGTGAAATCTTTTTAACTATTTCAGCACCTTAGTCGCTGTGTATGGTGAACTTGCCTCATTCCTAAGCAACAGCTCCTGCTCTACACCATCAGCTGCTGCTTTCATACCTCTATTTGTCTTCCCAGTACAGGATTGACAAGAGCAATGTCCACAGATTATGAGCTAAATTTAGAATAATCCAGCTATTAGAAATCTGGGCAATTAACTAATACTTATGGACTACAGATGACTCCCAGTGTCTCYACTAATGACTGATCTCACTAGGTAGTAAGCCACAAGTCTTCACCAGGAATCGCCCAGCATCACATATGGTCTGGCTGATAAATAGTTATAATTTCAAAAAAGAAACCAGATCAGACACTCAACTCTGAGCAGCTCYCCAGTGGGCTTCTGATCGAGGCTCCATTTATAAAATCAGAATGTTAAAAACGAGTCTCAAAGGATGCTCAAAGATTTTTTTTTTCCATTCAGGGCTGAAGACCTCTTGAGATGTTGCAAAGCATCAGGACTAGCTGCTGAATGCACGGTCACAGACTCAATCTAGAATGCTTCTCAGAAGGCAGGTGTCTCATTTCTAGGCAACCATCCCCTCACAAATCAAGAAACGGTGGATATGAAATTAGAGGAAAACTGAAAACAAATTTCCAAAAGAAGTTCTGTCCGCATGAGCACCAGGCCTTTCTGCATCTGCCTCAGAGGAAGGATCCTTCTTGAGATTTGAGGGGGAAAAGTCCACATCTCAGATCCGTATCTCTGCTATACCTGTAGCATAGCGTGCTACTTTCACAGAATCACAGACTGACTGAGGTTGAAGGCACCTCTGAAGGTCATCTGGTCCAACCCCYCTCAAGCAGGGCCACCCAGAGCCGGTTGCCCAGAACCGTGTCCAGGTGACTTCTGAATACCTCCACGGATGGAGACTCCACAACCTCCCTGGGCAACCTGTGYCAGTGCTTGGTCACCACCACAGTGAAAAAGTGTTTCCTGATGTTCAGAAGGAACCTCCTGGGTTTCAGTTTGTGCCAACCCTCTGTGTTTCAGTTTGTGCCCATTGCTTCTGGTCCTGGCACTGGGCACCACTGAGAAGAGTCTAGCTCTGTCCTTTTTGTAGCTTCCCTTCAGGTATTTATATACATTGATGAGATCCCCCCTGAGCCTTCTCTTCTCAAGGCTGAACAGTACCAGCTCTCTCAACCTTCCCTCCTAGGAGAGATRCTCCAGTCCCCTAACCATCTTAATGGCCCTTCGCTGGACTCTCTCCAGTATGTCCATCTCTCTCTTGTACGGGGCAGCCCGGTACTTTTCCCAAGAGCTCACCAGAAATTATGCACTCTTCAGACACACATGCACTCCAATCCCATTCCTTCCTTCAGCCCAGCCAGTAACTCAAAACAATTTTTGTTCTGATAAATGTTTTGAGAGRGGTATTTTTCTACCATCTTGAATTCAACAAAGTAGAATTGACACAGCAAGGAGAAGCAAAGGATTGCCTGTCCCTACCAAACCAAATGAATTCCAGTGCAAAAAGTGAGATGAACTTATACAAATTTACTGCATGTCTTATGTGACAAAAAAAAAAAAAGACAAGAATTTATCTGGGGTGGGGAATATRTCATCCAAGGGAAAGACATTTTAGGTGAAAATGGCCACAACTTTCTATTTTAGACAAATCAGRTATACGATGGATGCCTGGAAAATATCTGTGAGGTATTCCTTTGGGCAAAATTGTCCTTAATGTTAGAGGAACTACTGAAACAACCGTGGAATGAACCAAATTACAGGTCAGTGCTTAAGTAAGACTTCTTATGCTGAATTAATGTCTAGCTTTGGGAATGCTTGGACCAACGTGTTAAGGCTTACAGATGGACAAGTCCCTTTAAAAAGTGAAAAGACACTGATACAGTGGCTTTGCAGTCAGYTGAATAATACACTAACTAAACTTCCCACTTCTTTATTTCCCTGTTGCCCAGCCATTAGCCATCTTATCCACCCTCCCACAGGCTGTGCAGTAGCAGAGGAAAGGAGCAGAAGCTGGGGATGCAATCCTAACCTACTAAAACAAATGGAGCGGCATAGAAACCATTTTACGTGCTGTAAGTATTTATGTCTTGGAGCCAATTTACATCTCCTGACTGCTGCTTAGTGCTCTTTTTCTCTCCCGTTTCTTGAATCTTACCCACAAATGTGGGAGAAGAGTTMCAACACATGCAAAGCGTTAGTAAACAGCAGCAGTGAGAGCAGGGCAGGAGCATGAGAACACCTTTCTTGACTTACCTAAACTGTGGCCATTTTTCGTGTAAAAGCAGGTATTGTTGATAAGGTTAACACAGCAGCCGATCACATCTCCAGTGGTGAACGTAGGGCCATAGGGCTGTCCTGTCCCCGAAGAACAGAAGGAGTGCCCGTCGTCACCATGGTACCCATAAGAATGTTTATCCCATCCTGCAAAAGACAAGACAAAAGAACAGGTCAGCAATGAAGCCAAKTTAGCAGAAGGACATGGCAACTACAGCTCTTGGGACACAATTTTCTGGTAGGAAATTTGAAATTCCGATTCCCRCTCCTGATTCATCCCAATATTAATTTTCACATACCAGTAACTGAAAAGAAATTAATGATCATCACTCATAACACATCATTTGCGTTTCAACCTCATTTGTCCCTTATGAGAAGAAAAGGAACAGATTGCCCAAAGTCATTTTGACAAAGATTTTTTGTTTTAAAAAAAMCATTAAAAACCTGTTTCTGTTTTATCTTGCCTGCAGTGAAACCAGCTCCTCYTTGTAAAACATTTGTGTTTCCCACTAACACAATCTTCCAGCAAAACCACTTAATAAAATAATTCTTGTCCAATTGCAGCTTTGTCTGTAAGTGCTGTGCACAGGTGTAACTCAATGGCTTGGGGCAGTTTTTGCACTCTCACATTTACGTTTCCCTTCTAACAGTTTATAAGGATTTCTGTGCTCCCCTTGGGCAACAACATCTCCCATTCTGTGGACAGCTTAAAACACAACCCTTAAATGTCAGTGGGCAATTTTCAAAGTGGTCAATTCTAACATTAATATCTTTTAATTCTTCTGCCAGTAACACYGTGCCTAGGGTTAAAGCTGGGCTCGGGGATTGCACCCTGCCCACTTGCTCTTTTCTACATCTCACAGTAACTCCATCATTCTGAGTTACTGGTTTTGTTCTACTCTACCCCAATTCTGTTGTAAATTCTTTTGTGAATTTCTTACGTGTAGAAATGCCAGATATAACCGTGAACTATTGCAAAGAAGAGAGATTAATCCATCCTTTAAAAGCTGAAGTGTTCTTCAGGCAACACACTGGTCTTCTCTTTTCAGGACTCTCATCTCCTTCTTGTAGAGGAGAGGACAGTGCTCCCATGGTTGTGACCACAGAGTGATTCAGCAAATGCCACCTGAATCTACTAACCCATACCTGCCAACTTCAGTTGCCACTACTCAAGATGGCTTATCCTTTCCTCTCTTAGGAGACCAGCTACAGCAGGTAGGGACTCACGAGGAACAGTCCTCTTACACAGAGTAAAGAAAGCATGACACGCTTTGTCTTATAATTAGACTTCAAGAAGAATCAGGATCTCCTCCAGCTCTTTGGAGAGTTCCTATGAATTACACAGCCAAAACCACATGTCACAGACAGATGTACTTCTATCATAAAGCCTGGGACAGACACAACATTAATAACAACCACCTGTGTTTTAAATGGATACAGCTAGGCAGACCRTGCCAACTGAGGCGGAAGCGAAAGAAGGTGCTCTGACCACCTACTGACCTTATACAACCTAAGGGTAGTGCAGAATCTGTTAAATGTGGAGCAACAGTTYTGGAAAAAGGACTATAGAAGAAATGCAAAGACCATGAGAGGAGAGGGGTTAGAAAGTAGAAAGCATACATCCTGCAATAAGGCAAAAAAAGACTGAGCACACTGCAAACCACAGAGAGGAGCCCTGTGAAGGTGGGCTGGAGCACTTCTGCAAGCCAGGATTTTCCTACAAAAATAACTACTACATGAGGGCACTAGACATTTAATCCCGTAAAATGGTGCTCAGCTACATGCACTCAGGTATCTTATCACCAGCGGACCCACGTGCTCAGGGTTTCTCAGAAAAGCATGAAACATTCGGTGCACGCCCAAGGCCCTCCATTTATTGCACCACACCTCATGAATGCCAACGGGAAAGTCAGGGAATGGAGCAAGACTAAAACATGCCACGGTCCAAGACTTTGGACCTCAGGGCAAAGTTTGGGAGTGAAAGGTGTGAAAGACTCCTAGCAAATCCTAGTCTAGAAATGGTGAACAATTTCCTCTGTTAAATCCCACACACCCACAGGAACAGAGATGTCCCAAGAGTCAGCTCCGTCTTCCCTAGGACCAGCTCCAAACAAGCTGTTGACAGTAGCACCAGTCCTGTCCAATATCTTCATGAAAGACAGGGACAACAGCACAGACAGCACCCTCAGCAAGCTCAAAAACGATGCCAAAACGGGTTGCCAAAAACAAAGGAGGGAGTGATAGGGGCTCTGGACTCTGTTGTCAAACTTCCACTTCTAAGACTCCATCCAGTAAAAATATCATTGAAATACTGAGTTTACAACACTACGGTTCCTTTCCACTATCTCTTTTATTTTCTCTGCTGCTGGCCTRTGAAAGACTGCCATCACTGATATATTATTTTAGTCTCCCCAAACACAGACCTGTTACACAGATGCCAGTTCAGAACGTCTCTAATGAAGCAGCTTCACAACTTCAGATGATAATTCTAATCAATTTATCTCCTAAGCTACTTAATAACACAATCCAAATACAAACTTCTAACTCTTCTGCATAAAAAGCATTCCTGGCATTACAATGCATTTAATAAGAACTTGGCATCAATTACATCTAAGTATTCAGATGCATACACATCATGCACCAGGTAGGGCTACCGTGAGAAATGCAACAGCGTGCCCGACTGTGAGGACAACTTCACAAAATACTTGTGCCAATGCAGACACTACAGGCTCTGTAGTATAAGAAAGAAAAAAAAGGTTTCATTACCTACACGACTGATCCTACTGGTAGGAAAAAAACCTCCTGCTCCTGTAAGACTTGTGCTTCACAGTATCGGCACTTGCTGTACCACCAAAGGTGGTAATGAACGCATTGATAGATGAACCCCAATGAAAAGTGACTGAATAAAGGCTTTGAGGACAGTGTCAAACTTGGTATGTATTGCAACAGTGCCTGGAAAAAGCTTGATTTGAAGCTTATTCTCCACAAACAATCACTAACATCACTAGTTAAGGAAATCTCACTCACACGGCACTTTGCTAATGATATACAGTTAACTTTTTCAACTCAAATGTTGTGTAGTGCTGAATCTGGACCTGATACAACACTAAGTGTTTTAAATCTAGACTGTCAGCCTTATCAAATCACCATGGTCATTTTGAGAGAACTTACTGTACTCACCATAAACATAAGCTGAGTGGCATTAATTATATGCCTAACCTTTAGTTATTTATTAATCAAATAATGTATCAGTATTTCTAAAATTCTGCCCAGAATAAACATGAGGGCAATGGCATACAGGTCATTCCAGCACTGGCCAACTTCAGCCAGTCTTCTGAAATTTCCTAATAATCTGAATTAAAAATAAGAATCAACACTTGTAATGCTTCTAGGTCAAAGTTATCTGGGCCTATTGATTTAAACAGCATATCCCTATCGAAAGTGTTTGGCATTATCTTGGATTACTAGCAGAGTGGGAAGTAACTCATCACATGTATTTTGCAAATACATTCTCCAACTTCTCTCCAAATATGAAAACACTTGCTGATAACTTGGGACTTTTCTGCATCATTAACAATTTACTATCGCCACCTAGTAACAGGTCTATGATATTACAACCTTTGCTTTGACTCCTACGACACTATCCACGCCCCCAGTTATTCAATAGCTTCTTCCTTTACAAAATCTATCACTGTTTTAATGAGGGCTGAATCAGACTTCCCATATGCCTTCCCCACACTTACACCTGCAAATTCTCCGGCCRTTTTAACCTTTGTACCACTTGTACTCAAGTACTTCCAGAAGCCACTGTGTGACCCAGAAGGCAGAGATGAGATGTTATCTGCGTGTTCTTAAAAAGGTTGGCCAGAGGGGATATGGGGTCAACCCAGATAAGGATCCTCTTCAAGAAGTGAGGGAGCATGAGCATAGGACATGCGTGTACCATGCTCTCACTGAACAGCRTTACCACTTTCCAACCACCCGCAGCATAGAGACGTACTGAGCCAGATGGAGATTCTGTTCACTTAGTACTCCTCAAAGGATTTTCTTTCCATTAAATTGTCCAATCCTCCTTTAAGCACATGTAAACATTCATACCACCCACGGTATCCCACAACAAAGAGTTTCAGCATAACTGCAAGCTGCGTGAAAACATGCCTCCTACTACTTGTATTTGATACCCTGTAGTTCTTGCACTGGAGAAGATAGCAAACTATGTATTCAGTCTCTCCAGAACATACATCATCATATAGACCTCTACAAAATCCCCCACAATCATCCCTTTTCCAGGCTGATGTCTCCTGGCTTATTTAGCTATTCCCTGCATTTCTGACCATCATCATTGGAACCTTTTCTGGATTTATAGTGTTGCTTTTGAGAATGGAGATGAAGGTGCACCATGGAGAAGGGAAGCAGGCTGTAGCTGTTCTCTGTGCTGTTCCCTAGCCCTCTGCGAGTTAATCCTAGCATTTTCCCCTTTATTATCCTTTTTACCACTGAACTGATGTTTCCATGAAGCTATTGTAATCACTCCAAAACGCATCATTGCTCCTGTGACAATGCTCTCTCTGGACRGATTCTCATCTGCCATCTCACCGCCGGTGCACTCAGCCTCAGCTCACTCCCACAGCTCCTCTTCAGCACCTTTCACCTTACCTTGCCTCCCAATCCTCAACAGCTAGAGCAGTCCATCCTGGGCTAGCGAGGTGCAGGCAGCTGCTTCTAAGAAAACCCTGGGAGTACCCATGCACGAATGGTTTCTGACCAGTAACTCGTTCCAAAAAGGCTGTGGGATTTAAATAACATCCCATTTCAGTCTCTTGGTGAGAGCTGACGTCTAGAGCAACGGACACTTCACACCTACGTGCAGTTGACCAAGTCTAAAAATTCTCAAATGCAAGTGCAGATTCCCTATAAAATTTCAGAAATCTGGACAAGATTGGAGACTGTGTTTTTCTTTTTCTTATAAAAAGTAGATCAGGRACCCCCGAAGCACCATACTCCTAGAGTGGCTGGAGGGTCCAGTTAGCACAGATCTCTTATTCCTTCCTTTTCCTTCCCCATCCTCTCCTCAAAAGTACAAAATCATTTTAAAGAAGGGAGACAGCAGAGAACAGAAAGGATTTGGCCACCTGGCCCATGGCATTGGTCAAAGCATCCTGCCTCCTAAGGCTCCTGTTTTCACTACAGCTCATTTTGAAGACAAGTGCACTTTGAACATGCAAATATACAGGCAGAACCACTCTGCAGGCAAGAACTCAGCAGCTAGTGAACAAAAAGAGGTTAAAATGACATCCCTTTGAATTGAACACTTCAACCCCCAAACCCAAAATATATGTATAGTATTTATTAACAGCCAGCCACATGCAGAATAGCTTAGGCTGTGCAATCAATCAGAGAATGGGAAGAAAGAAAAACAGAAACCATGAATAGGGCTTGGGAGGACATTTTTCTATGGTCAGCACCAAACTGAAGTTCTGTTTGGCCTGCTAACAAGAAAAAGCAGATGCGTTGATCTTCTTGGCAGACTATCTTGATCCCAACACACAGTGAAAAAAAATGAACAGCAAGTTCCATTGCTGCTGCTTGATAAACAGGCCAGAATTATGCAATACCAGACCACATGGCAGACATGACTTGAGTTACTTCAGGACACAGTTACAGGATCAACTCATAAATGCTTGCTCTTAAGCGAGCACTGGAGTTAGATGAAGTGTGCTATTAATACCCCTAACTATGCTACATCCATCCCTGTTCAATCCCATTCAATGTCAGCCCTGCTTTACTCTTGATTTTTTGGGCAGATCCTGTGATGGGCCCAACTTCTGTATCTGAGATCAGGCTCTGACTCACAAAGCAGCAACTGGGAGGTGGTACTGTTGGGCTGGGACACCATTTACCTCTTAGCACTGTGGAAATAACACGTCATTTTAGCCTTCCATTTCRGGAGTGCCAGCAATGTACACAGAACTTCTGGTAGGCCCTGGGTAAAACCGGCATCATGGCTACATCACACATSTAGGAACACCAGGACCTGAATATGCTGCTCAACCTTGGAAGCGTGTAGCATCAGCCCATATATAACACAGAGGCAATGCAACGCAGGACGCCCTGATGGAAATTACCAAGAGCAATATTTTCATTACGTCTTTGCTGGCCTGCTGCTCCTTCCGCAGAGAGCGGAGAAGAAAGCAAACTGATGRCATCCCCCTGCGCATCAAGGCTCAAACATGCCAGACTTGCCAGTGGGCACAGGAGAACGGGGAAGGCAGCGCTCACAGGGATCCGTACTGAGCTCTCCTCTGATGGCACGCCAACAGACAGACGTGCAAGGCCCAGTGATCATGGAAAAGATGGCTGTTCCAGTAAGTTACAGCCTCTTCCTGCTCTGCCACTTGCCGGGCTTAAAACGATGTCAGACAGATGGACTTTACCACTGACACATGGACTATTCCCTGCCCATGCACATTCCAGGGGAGAAACACCTTCCACTGCAGTTCAGCCCATATATTCAGTTCCTGGTGCAGAAGCTGCTGCAAAGGGCAGGGCCTTGCTCACCACAAATTCAGTGGTAACCTGACCTGCAATCAGGAAAACCTGAAACATCTGAAGTAGTAAGAAATGTTGGTGAAGTATGCATTTGGCCATACGAAGAGGAGATGGAAGTTCCTCAGAAAGAATCTGAAGATTTGTAAATAGGGTTTGTGTCTGTTGTGTCCCGAGTAATGTGAGAGTTTGGAGGCTTATTCTGCAGGACAGGCCCCAGTGACCGCTCTACAGTMTTTGCAGTGTCTGCATCTTTCCAAATTTTATTTGTACCTACTTTCACTCTTTCGTATTTTGAAACACACTTCATTTTTCTCCCCTCCCTGTTCTTGTCCAGTATTTTGCCTGTGGCATTCCTCTTCCCACTCCTCTGGCCAGCAATCCTTGCTTCCCACAGCTGCCCATGCCAGGGCAAGTAGTGYGCAAACACTAGCCACAGAGGGACAAGAACTTGTGTAAACACACTGAAATAAACCAAACAAAATAATTTTAATAAGATTTATTGAATCCAAAGTCCAGCAGAAACAGATGTACAAACTTTGCTTGTACAGYGCTCGGGGAATGGGATATTGAGGGTGGAGCCAGCTACAGAGCCCGGGGTGGCTGCTGGACCACGTYCTGGCTGGAGGCAGGGCCATTTCCATGCACCGCGCTGTGCAGGCTGCTGTTGCTCAGCCAGCTCTGGGTCTTTGGCAGGAGCACAGCACGATGTCAGTGGAGGGGAAAGTACATTAAACAGAGGCTGAACAGATGAATATGGTGCAGGGAGAAATAGGATGCTGCTGTTCAGAGTTGTTTCTACAATGTCCTGGGCAGAGCGGTCCCAGGCAGGGACTGGTGTCTGAGGGGACAGGACAAAAATAAATATGGGGAAGAAGCAGCTACCACAGTAGAAGCAGAACCACCTTCTACTGACTGCTCTACCATCTTGCAGTGGATTTGGCTCTGCCAGTGGATGTACCTTTGGTGTACGTTAGCCCAGAGCAGTGAAAGCATGCCTTTGCCCCTAGCAAAGGGAAGGCTGAACAAGCCCCTGTGCTCCTACAGCCTTAGAAGCTAAATGCCYGGTCAAGAAAAGCCTGTTGCCCCAAAAAGCATCTGGGGTGCTGCAGCATCTCAACCGTAGTTCAGTTTTATAGCCTTTATGCCAAATCATACGCAGTTGCACAAACATCAGATGCTTGGGCGAGAGCAAGGGGGTAGCTTTGTTCTTCTTCATTCAACCATGCTTCAGAATCAAATCAACTATTACTGCTGCAACACATCTTTCTGTCTTCATATCCAGCCTACAAAAATAGCTGCTCTTTGACCACAGCAACCTATGCTATAGATTTGGGGTGGWGGGAATAGGGGAGGCATGGTGCTGGCATGGAATAGGTGTCTAGTTGGTTCATGTAAGAGAAGGTACAGTCACRACACCAGCTGAAGGACAGGAATAGGACCAGGGAGCAGCATGCTTAGCATATTACAGCATCTTCCTGGCAGAACTTCAGACATCTGCCCAGAAAGTGTCAAGGAAAAAAAAAAAGTGTCCCCAAAACCCACTTACCTAGGYGCACCAGGAAATGAAGAAATCCTAGCTAGTAGCACCCCAACTTTTTATCCGTGCACCTTCTTTCTTGTAATGGCTTCTACTTCTTCTGCAAAGTGCCAAAATAACTTTGAATGCAGTAGCAGCCCAAACACTGCACTGCGGGACCAATGTGTATATAGAAAATAAAACCATTCACCTCACAGAGAACCAACCTCTTAAAGTTTGTACATGCTTAGCTCTCATAGTCTTTGTAGAATCACGTACATGGTAAGGGTGCAGTGCACCACCCCACTGGACACCTCCCACCGAGGGGCTGCTGTACAGTGGCCTCCCTCTCACCCCAGTTCCCAGCAGATCAAGCAGATTCATCCAAGGCCAGTTTGGCCCCTACAGAGCAACACCAGATGATGCTAATCAAGGAGTGCAGGACTCTTGGCAGGCCTGGCTGTAGGTCTGGCTCAGAGGCTATTCCATGTTTTTGAATAAAGTGCTTGCAACTGTAAAAGAGACAAAGCTCAAACCAAATCCTCACGGCAGGAGGACTTAAGTGTGGCAAGCATCCAAAGGGGAAAAAAAAAAAAAAGAAAAAGAAAAAAAAAAGAAATCACAGCATCTCTCTCATATTAATAGAGAGCAGGAACAAAAGGACACAGTGACCCAAAGATCAAGACGACTCCAAGACAGACAGCTAAGAAGGCCTGCTGGGAGATCCAGCAGAAGGTGTGTGCTAACAAGCATTGCCTGATCCACCACAGAGACTATAAGCGGAAAGTAACACTGTAAAATTTCCTTTTTAACAATATTGATCTGGCATGGTGATTTTTAGACCAGATCAGCAACTCCTACCATTTGACAGCTACTGCATGTTAACTAGGCTTCAAAACAACATCAAACCACAGTCTACATTTAATAATATAAAATGACACTACCCATTGACACATAGAGAGAAAAAAAAAAACCAGAAGGCTCTGGACGATTGCAACACAGGCAATACCTTGTCAACAGGAATGGTCTGTTCCACCTGCCCCAGAGATTTGTTAATGAATCCATTTCAGTACTATTTAGCATGCACCTCACCAYAGAATGCAGTAATCAAGATAAAAATCCTACTTCCTTGAGTGAATAAAGATGGCAAACCCTCCTAACTTAAAAGCTTGATGGGTCATCTTCTGCCAGAGTCAGAACATGATCTGGTCTCCCCTATACCGGAGAGGTCAAGACAAGCTACAAGCCATTTATAGCCCTGTAAAGAGCACAACATTGTTAAAGCACAACTACAGAACAGGTTGGTTCTACTTACAAAGGCAAGGCTCAAAAAGCTCTCTAGCATGATCAGGTCACCACTGTAGTATTATATCTATTATATTCCCTGACACACCACACTGGAGGGGGTGGGGGGAAGTGCAGGGGCACAAAACAATGTAGGAGAGGGATAAAAAAAAAAAAGTCAGATGAGGAGTTTTGCCATTTATCTATTAACTGGCAGGGGCAAAGAACAAGTTGAATACAAAAGCTTATCACATACACAGGTTTCAAATCTCGTCATACTAAATAATTCACACTTTCATTTACAGGCCAACTTCTCAACTTTTAGCTGATGGGCAAGAACACCATTATAAAACATTAAGACACCTTCGGAAAAATCTTGCAAGGTAATGGGCAAGAATCATTTTAGAGACACACTGAGGCAGAGCAGTTAAATGACTCGGCCAAAAGCGGTGTTAGAGCTCACTGCGGAATGCAGGGGGCTAGCATCCAGCCATTAATAGCAATGCCATCTCTGCTCCACTTCGGAAACTCTGTTTTCACATGGCACAAAACCAACACAACCTGCTGGATGACAGAAAGCTCCACACAAAGGCAGGCTCCAACGTACCCATGTCATACATTTCTGGGAACATGTTGCATGAGAAGAGTGCAGAACCTCTACAAGGAGCCAGCCCATCTCCAAAACAGTTACGGCACAGAAATCAGAGTGTGGAAAAGGCCAGGACAGCCATACCCCCTGAGTAAGAATCACTCACCCACACTGATGCCTGAGCACTTAACAGCCAGTGGAAACACTTTCTTTGATTAATCTTCCAAGGCCAGGATTACTGCCTTGAAATACTGATTCGTGGTTTTGTTCAGCTTGAATGATGTGGCTAAGAGCTTTCCCAAATATTCCAGGGTGAAGCATGGTTACTGAAAGCTCAGCTTTTGGTCTGCCT
This sequence comes from Oceanodroma leucorhoa, assembly GCA_030449065.1. Classification (NCBI taxonomy): domain Eukaryota; kingdom Metazoa; phylum Chordata; class Aves; order Procellariiformes; genus Oceanodroma; species Oceanodroma leucorhoa. Next base: position 1,499,523 of record JASVER010000137.1, on the reverse strand, counting down.
CCTCCATTCAAACCCTGAAGTTTGTGTGCCCAAAAGCTAGTCTAATTAAAAAGACCAAAAGAAAAAAAAACAAAAGAAAATACAATGCCTCCCCAAAAACCTGACCAAATGGCTGCCAACAGTTTTTCTGGCTGCAGACAGGACAATCAATACAATCAATACAAGCAAACACATGAACTGAAGTGGGTCTGAAGGGGGAAAAGGCAGTAACTTTTACTTTATACAATCCTAATTTTCACATAAATAGCCATAAATAAAACATGAGATTAAATTTAACCTAAATTCAGAAGGTTATTCACCGCAATTCTGTGGTTCAAGAGCTGGTTTTGTTACTCTCGAGCTCTGAACACATCTGATAGAGAGTGTCAGGTCTGGCCATATTTGAGGAGTGTCATGTCTGACCTCATTTGAGGACTTGATCATCACCATTCTGTTGTCTCTCTTCAGCGAGTGTCATTCAGTGTACTTAAGATATCTGTCCAACTCCTCCATGCCATGCCAACTCACCCAGTATCAGCTCTTAGCAGAAGGCTCATGTTTTAAAACATGTCCCACCTAAACAAGTTGTATCCAGCTACGTGCAAGATAACCTAATTAGGGGAGGCACACCTAATGAGCAGAGCACAGGAGTGCATGGGGACGGAGGTTTTGGCAGCCATGAGGGTAAAGAAATTGCACATGCTTCCAGGTACAGATATAACTGCCAGCTCAGCATTTCTTGTTTCGCTTATTCTCAACCGCTTATAAAAACTGTGCGAGTCCATCCACTATAAACTACAGATCCTAACACATCACACTTCAGCACCACAACTCCAAAAACAAGACCTGTTGGGAGGAAAAAGGGAATGGTACATAAACTAACTCACAAATTCGTGCATTTCTTGCAACTCCTGCACAGCATGTCCATAGTGGAGGCTGGTTAAGGATCTACCCAACAGGGTAGCTCAAGCTTCCTAAGCTGGACTCCCCCATGCCCCCTGCAACGTCCCTCCCGCAGGTGCTGTAGACATCAAGCTTTTTTTTCAGTGCTGAATATGGGTAAACAAGACGTGAGCTGACCACCTTTGCCAGGCTCCGTAAAGGCTGTTTCCCCAGACGAGGCCAGCCACATGCAGACACCATGCCCAGACGAAGGAGCAGTGGGAAAGATAAATGCTACTACGYGCCTGAAGACCAACAATCTTTGCTTGCAACCACTGATTTTGAGAGAATATACGCATTTTAAAAGAATGGCTGATCTGAATGTTAGGGCGGTTATTCAAACGCCCTAACAACACAATCTAATCTATCAATTCACATAATGTGTATTTTATAACAAAACCATCACAGACATCCTTGTACACAAATTCAGTCCAAAACCTTCCCCTCCCGTACCACAATGCACCCCCACACAGTACACCCAGTTAATTCTTTTAAGCATATACCGGTAAGTTTTAGCTTTGGATGTCTCCAAAATTTAGGTCTTGTAAATCCAAACTTTGTCAGAAAGCCCACTATTGATACGTCAAAAATTGAAGAATCTAATTGAGGAATGTGAAAGAATGAACTTCCAGTTCTTCTAGGAGCTGAAGATGGGATATGCATGAATTCATAGCAAATGCATCAAATTCATTTCAATATTCAAGCTGGAATCTTCATACAAGTTCAGGCAACTTCAGCATGCAGACTAGGATCTGAGAAAACTGACTGGAAAGTAAGGAAGTTTACATGGGATGAAGATAAGATGATTGAGCAATGAAGTGGAGCTCGGCAGACCTTGACTGGTAGTGGATAGGTCAATCATAAAACACAAGACTCACAAAGATATGCAGAACCTTTTTTTTTTTTTTTTAAATAAAGATCATACCATTTTGAGAAAGAGCAACCTTTTAAAAGGGTATTTTCCGATCTGCAGAGAGTAGAAGCAGGAAGAGAAAACAAGATGAGGGTGAGTTAAGTAATGCCAGAGGAACTCAGGGATGATGATTCTTCAACATAGATGCAGCAGGGCACCCATGGTGCATTTAAAATTTGGTCAGGCACTGCATACACATAGAATTGAGAGTGAAGATGAAAAAAGAAACAATATAAATGAACCAGAGATACCCAGAATAAACAGAAAATGAGTATTCCTCAGATTACTTTCCTATGATGAAGTTTAACATACACTGAGCACATGAAATTGATTCCATATGGGAAAAATTCTTACACTAAAAATATGTGAAAGCTTAAGTTCAAAGGAAATCCTTTGTTTTATTACAAGAAACCCAAATTTCTTATCCATTTCTTTAGCATGACCTTCATTTGGACTTAAATTAAAAAAAAAAAAGCTATTTTGAAAATAGCACATGGTGCAGCACATTAAGAGCAGATACGAAGAATCAAACAACCAGTTTCAACCAGTCTCAGGATACTATTTCGCCAGTATGATATTTTTTAATTATTTTTATTTTAAATGGGGAGAGGTACCTCATATTGCTTAGCCTTGTCCTGTGGGCTGAATAGTTATTAGCAGCTGGAGTGCACTAACTGTGATCCTGGAGCACATCTTTCAGTTTAGTTTAGAAGAAACAAGGGTAGCACAACTATAGATGTAAATAAAAGTACAGCAAGTGGTGACAACCAGGAGATTCACTTAAAAAAATACACCCCACTTCCAAAAAAATAAGAGACTCATGTAGACAAATCCAAAAAGGCCAGAAATCTTAAATCTATTGCAATGTGTATCTTTTTCTTGGCAGTGTATGTTTATTATCCACCACTGTTCTAAGCTCCACCATAAAATTCACTCGTGCGGATGAGCTCTCGAGTGATGAGGAATCAGTCTAAAATCCATTCTGCACAAAAAGATCACTAACTCCGGAGCTGAACCAACACACTGACCCACTTTGCTCTAATTTATTCCATTACACAGCACCAAAACCTGCAATTTCTAAACATACCAATAACCTATTAGGATGTTGAAGACAGATACAAATTACTTTTTCAGGTCAAAACCTACTTAAGTTGGCAGCAACAAGGCTCCCCAAGTGAAGTTTTTGGAGCAGTTCTCAGGCTGCGTTGTCCCCTCAGCTCCTACCGAACCTCAGATTTTTGGCATTGCTAACTGCTCCCAAGTAACCTGCATTTAAGCAACAGGACACCCTCCTAGATGCTCCACTGCATCTTGCACAAAATATATTTGCAGGGTTTGCTCGGCCTGGGGAGGCAGAGACAGCACTGGTGGGATCACAGCTCTCCTCCTGCAGCCACCGCAGGYCAGAGGCTCTCTCTGCTTCGATCTTTCACGTCCCTTTGTATTTTGGAGGGATTAACAGCATCCCCCTCGATTTATTGCGAATGAACTTCTGGTGGCCTCTACTTCAGATTACCACTAGACTCCTCTACAACACCCTTTCTTTGCAAGAAGTCACTGTCCTTTGATTTCAGACAACTTCCTTCACTACCACCAGGACGATTTCTGTAAATGCTCTCATCCCATCGTACTCCAGGGTGTTAATAACCACGGCACGCACATCACGGCCTCTTTAACCTATCACCAGCAACAAACCAGCCACAGCTAGAAGGCATTTGGCCCAGAAATTTCCCAAGATAAGAYTGTCCTCCACCACCCACGTTTGAGTTTTCCTCATGACACCCTTCCACAGCCCGGGCATTGCCACTACTAGCACACAGCCCTTCTAATAATAGCTAATAGCTGTTCTGAGCTCAGTAGCTGCTCAAACCTTCAGTCCCTTGATCATTTGGACTATAAGGTACCAGACAGGTAACAGCAAAACAAGCATATGCTTTCATTGACATTTGTTCTCAATGCTTTACTATGTGACTGAATGAAACAAAGCTCAGTGAAAAAAACCATAATCCAATCAAGTTCAAACATCATCTCACTAATCACCAAAATAAAAGTTATCCAGCCATCATCTTCAAAAAACTTGAAAAAAGGCAGAGACAGATAAAAAAACCTAGAGACACACAGCCAGCCAAGCCAGCTTCAGCCCAGTATGCCCTAGCAAGATGCTCCTTCATAAAAAACAGTCTCCATGATCAGCTGGATAACTGTTAATTGGAGGGAACGCTCAGTCTTTAATTAAGGTTTTCAGCACATATCTTAGGTGAGAGTAATAATTGTTTCTATCAAAAATAATCTCAGACCACTGTTACCCACGCGTTTCTGTAGAATAAAGTTTCACAGAGGAGCTGTTTCAACCTGYACTACTCGTGTGATCAACTGGGGCACAGAACAGATCCAAGTTAGTAACAACCCCAAAATCAAGCAGTGCCCCCCGCCCATTATTATTAACCCAATTACATGACCCAGTTCATACGCAGCCGCACAAACTGGTTTGCTAGGATAAATGAGAGGGTACCAGAAGTGTAAGCAAGTTTGTGGATAGGAACTGGCACAGCCAGCTGGAGGACTGCATGTGTAATTAAGTCCTGGAGGTGTTTCCATAAGCAGTTTTGGGGGAATGCACATTTATTTATTATTTATTAAAAAAAAAAAAAAATCAGTATCAACCCTATATTTTCCTTGTCCTTACCCGACATAGAAAAATTAATCACCATACTCTATAATTTATGCAGGTACTAAATAAATTATGTCTTTATGAAATTCCTTATGGGTACTACAGTTATCTATATGCAAATCACACAGCAAAATGAAGATTTGGGTACTATTCAATCTGGGTTATACTTACTGCACAAATAAAATAAAATGAAATAAAATTCCTGACAAGTCAGATCTCCTCCTGGCTAGCAAGGGGAAAGGTTTAAAAGTAGAATGTCAAGCAGAGTTGGGTTATATACTAACTCTTCACTGAATAACTCCAGCAGGACATGGTATAAACGGTATTGCCATTACCAATCTAGCAGAAGTAATGTTAACAGATCCAAATTGCCATAAAAAAATATTAAATGTTGAACCAAGTACCACTTTGATTAAATTACTCAAGTAACCACTTTTATCCCAAAACTCTATCAAACAGTACTCAAAGGTTTCCATGGTGCTTCGTCCTGAAGAGGACCCAACAAAGTGCAAGTAGAAAATACAAGGAAAACAGGCAAGAAAGATAGGACTATAAGCAACGATCATGTAAAACCAAGTACACAGACCTCTTCTAAGAAATCACAAGGCTTCCTTCAGCCATTCTTGAATAATTTGAGTGGTTTAACTTGAAACCGCAGTGGTCTCAAGTTCTCCATGAAGAGCCACAGCAACACTAAGAACAAAACAGGGGTCGAGGGCAAGGTAAATTGAATGTCTCCATGCTTTACAGCATTAAGCCTTCCTTATGGATAATAACGGAGGGGAGGAACAGAATTCAGGTTTCTCCATGGTACTCCAAGGTTCCCCACACACTCCGCAGGCATCGACCATGAGTAGCGTTACTTCAACCCGACGTGCACTGAGCACAASAGGCAGCCTGCCCACAGCCTGACGTCTGCTCGCTCAGCCTGGACACATGGCGTCTACAGTGCCAGCAGCTGGGACTGCCGCTGCTTTCTCATCCTTTCTTCCACCCATCCGCCTTCTTAATGTGTCAACGAGTTGCAATAAGGATAGACTACATAATTAAAATCACATCTAAGCTAAAAGCAAAACTTTGATTTGCTCTATTTCCTCATCACAGCAAATAGAGTAGAAGAAAATTTACATCTGAGGTATATTTACTAAAGAGACAAGGAAGTGCAAGTACCATTGTATGAGACTACTAAGACACGATATGGAAATCCCACGTGCCATTTTGGTCAACTATTTTTAAGGACAGTTTTGGAAGAGCTTTGCAGCAGGACAAATACCATAAGGTATTTTAAGACAGAGCTTGATTAGCTGCATAAATAGTTAAACAAACTTAATAGAAATTACTTCTAAAGATGGAAAATCAAGCTGGGTGTCCAAATGCTGATTTAGCCAGGAGGATTTGAAAGCAGACTGAATCACTATTTGCTTGCCACATACTGTTCATATATTTAATCCCATACTTCAGGGCTTTTGCTGGTTGCTCTAGAAGCCGAGGGGAAAGGCCCTTCTCCTCCCAGTTAACCATCTAGCTTCCTCCACTCCCCTTTCTGCTTAAGCCTTAGAAATTGTGAAAGCTTGGCAAGGATTTTCCTTTGTCCTCATTTGCAGCATGGGATAAGAACAACTTCCTGGACTTGCTCTGAATTTTAATGTTTTCTTTTACTATAGGGAGTAAGACACTAGTGCTTGTGACGCATCCAGTGGTTAAAGTTCAGAAAAGGTCAACAAGAGTTGTCACAAATCAAGAAAACATGACAAACAGCGACAGGGTGAAGAGCCAGGGATGTTTGGTCTAGAGAGAAGACCACAAAGCAGTGATAAAGGTCTTCATGTATACAGCTACAAAAGAGGAAAGAAATTAATTATTCTCCACCTCCACATGATCCAAGAGTAATGGACTTAGGCTACATGGGATATTCAGCTTAGTCATCAGGAAAAGTTTCCAACACAAGGACAGTGTTGGAAGAAGTTGCCAGAAAGATAATGAAAGACTGGTTTAGACACACACCTGTCAGGCAGGACTGATGCATAATTGAAATTGCTTCAGATCAGATGATTTGGTGACGTCTCATCTTCTATAATTATTATATTTACCACTGGGACTAAGTCCTTTAGCACAGGCCCTTCATTTGTCATTGGAGTCACAGAAAGTGACAACCCAAAGCATAAGCTGATACATGGAAATGAAGTTCTTTAAACACATTTGAAGTAGAAAGATCCCCTGGCAATCATAGGAAAAACAAAACAAAACAAAACAAAACAAAAAACACCCACAACAACAACAAAACCAAAACCGGCTAGAAGGAACACCTGGAGGTCTCTAGTCAAACTTCCCACTCTAGCAGGGTTAACTTAAGAGTTAGATCAGGCTGCCTAGAGCCTCGTCCAGTTGAGGTTTGAAAATATCTGAGGATAGAGCCTCTGTAGTAGCCCATCCCCAACTCTGATGAGGAATAATATCTTATTTCCCATGAGAATTTTATTTGTTGCAACTAGTGCTCGTTGCCTCTCTTCCTTGTACTGTGTGCCTCTGAGAAGAGTCTGGGTCCATGTTCTCTGCAAGCTCCTTTAGGTAGTGAAAGGCTGCTGCTAGATCCCTTTTCCACCTCTTCTCCAGGCTGAAGAAGCCCAATCCCTTTAGTTTCTCACTGGTTCCCACAATACATCATCTATCCAGCCTCCCTTCTCCAGTTGTCCCCGAAAGGGAGCACACCTGCCTGAAAAACCCTTGTGAACAACCCTAGGGGAGAAACCACTATCTTTCTCCTCTCAAAGGAAGGAACAGGAAGACACATTCCTCAATAGTCTTGCTCCCCTGCTTGCATCTCCTCTGATAACATGCAAGATAAGCCAAGAAGAAATAAAGTCCTATCTACAAATGTCAACAGAAACCTATCAGCAAGAGGAGAATGCAAAGGAAAGGAAGGGATCTCCAAACAAAGCTAAAATGGAAAGTCTGTTCATCATGGTGGCTTATGGAGGAGGACAGATGGCTTTCACAGAGGAGGGGAGCACGGGGAAAGTCCTAATTCCCAGTGCTCATTTTTATTTTGTCTACAGAAACAGATCACTCACAAGGACCCTTTGCTGATCAAAGACACAGGACAGTTGGACAAACTGTTTCTGGTTTTGCTGACCAGGGTTAAGGCGTTACAGTCCCACAAGCCAAACCCCAATACGGAGCAGGTTTCTGTACACCAAATTCTGCTGGTTTATCTGGCTGGACTCTAATTCAAGTCTATAAAACATTCTTGAATTTTAAAGCTTGTTCTTTTAATAGGGAGTTTGAAGCAGGCAGATAGTGAATAAGCCAAGCAGTACCTTTTGATTTGAAAAGTAAAGTGAAAGTTTCATAAAACAAAACAGTGGTGAGTGAAAGCTGGCGCTCCCTTTAACACATGCAATGCTGCATAGCAGGGCAAGTCAGTTATTAACCAGAGGGTGTTTAAAGTCTCTGTAAGTGATTGGTCAGATCCTATCTGTGCTGTTTCAGAATCTGAAGCAGGGTATGCCTAAGGGTATGGTTTCACAACATTTTAGGTGGAATTAAGACCTTCCTGCTACTATAGAGAATCATCCCTCCTTCCCTCTCTGCCTGGCTGTATGTTCCTGCTGGGTTACCCTCAAAGAGCTAGAACAAATGAAACGTTATCTCTCAACAGCATGAAGGACTTCAACCAATGCAGAACACCACATGCAGGGGAGAACCATCTCCAGCGTGCACATCTCGTCCATATTAAAGACAGGAATGCCCATCTTCTCCATTTTATGAAGGTTAGGTGAAACCTGTAGCAAACCACCAATGCGTTTCCAGCTGGGCTCCGAAAAACTTACTAGACTGAGGGCTAAATAATAATTAAAAAAAAAATAAAAGGGGGGACGTTTCAGATATTACATTCAGGATGCAAAGGTAGGAGCGTTCTGAAGGCACCAGCCTGCCATAACCCCACACAGCAGAAAAGCAGGCAGGTTCCTGCCAGGCCTGAAAGCTGGCCTGGCAAAGGAGGTGACAAGTGCCAGAGCCAGGGGCTTGCACAAGGGAAGAAGAGGGACGGTGCAGCTGCAGGTGGGGGGGAGGAAGAGTCAGGTTTCTCTCCTTTGATGACAGTGAGTTAGATCAGTTCAGCTGTAACATGTAATTTCATCCTCAGATACCAAAATGCTGAGTGCACGTGAAAAAAAGTTGTATCTGGTGAAAGAAGTGAGCAGACATTTCCATAAAAGCCACTAGTTTAAAGTAGAATGCTTATTAGTAAGCATTCTAAATGTCTTTTAAAAATTAAAAAAAAAAAATCATCAAGATACGTCAGGGTCACAAAAGTTGGCACTTGAATAAAAATCCCACAATAATTTCAGACCTGCTGATTGAATTTCAAAGCACAGCCCACAGAAACCTTGAGTGGAAGAGGGACAGGGCACTCCCCTTTCAAACGCAGTCTGTTCGCAGTGCAGAGRGGGGCAGTTTAAGGGAACACTCAGGTTGCTCCAACCACACTTCCAACCTTCAGAGCAAGCTCAGCACTACCCCCATCAGCGCCGAGCTGGGCTGAGGCCAGAATAAATTTGGCATAAAGCACAAATGTCCTGACTTGGAACTAGACATGGCCAAAGTGTTTGTTGTTGCGGGGGGGGGNGGAGAAGGAGTTTGAGACAGAACCCAGCAGCAAGATTGTTCTTTGAATTAGGGCTGACAGGGTGCCAAGGATCCCCACTGAAAGTGGGAACAAGAAAGGGACCAACTTTGGCTCCCATATCAGGCTTTGGGCTCCCAAACCACTACTTGTAGTGGGTCACGTACTGCCCTGCCAGCACACCAAACGAAAATTGATCTGTTAAAGCAGAAGTGACTTAGAAAGGGTCTAAGGAGACAAACCTGGCAGGGGTTTCAGGTCACAAAAAGTTAAAATTACACTTTGACGTGAAGCCAAGTCAAGACTCCAAAGTCTGTCACTTCTCTGTGAGCTCTCGCTTACGCTGTGAAGGACCTGGTAACAGTTAAGCCTGATACATGTTTCTCACTTCAGTTACTTGAGCAATATGCTATAAAAAATAAATCAGACTCATTCTCCAAAAGCCAGGAAGATAATTATTGAGCTGTAATACAGAGCCATGCAGTTCATTTTACACAGATGATGGGAGATCGACCTAACTATGCCCGCAAAACCACTCTTGGCAGCATAATCTGCATGTGATCAAGCAAACAACAGGTTCATAGGATCAAATTTGTACAATTCATTGCTAATTAAGCAATATCTGAAGTCTCAAGTTCACTTTATTTTTTATTTCACTCAGATAAAAGAATTCCACATTTGCCACATACACTCTAGAAATAATAGTGGTATACAGGCACTTTGATTCAAACTGGCCACAAAATACTGCCCATGTAGCTCTTGGGCTTTAAAGCCATTTATCAGAAGTGGTTTGGCTAATTTTTAGTCTCTAAAGGGGAAAAAAAAAGAAAGAAATTACATTGGCTGTTCAATTTCAGGACAGCACACCTATGACATTCAGTACATTATCATCTCAGGTTAGTATTCAACCATGTTATATATATATCTGTGTTATAATCCCAGGAGAATCCTAGGTGAAGCATAATCCAGCCAGCAGTCTACAGGCCAAGTCTACAAGACAATCCCACCCATCTTTCCATTGCACAAGCTGGAGAGCCATTTCCTGAACAGAACATGCTCCCTTAACAGCCAAACAACTCCTCTTCCAAGCAGCCAAGCGCTTCAACCCGGGGAACAGATGATGGGACTAGACTACACATGCACACAACCCACTTGGGTTGGGAGTGCAGAGAGAAGAAGAGTCTGAAAACTGAGACTTCTATACCCGTTGGCACCAATCATCTCGATCTAAACATTCCCTACTTTTTTGCAACCAAGTATCACTTGAGAAAACTGACAGTGTCCTGCCTTCCTCCTTCCCTGGTCTAGTTCCGAGTGGATAAAGACCTGTGACCTTAATTCTCCCTCCAATGTGTATATGCTGTAGTCATCAGAACAATTACTAACAAATAGAGTTTGCAGTAAGATGCAAACTCTTTAAAACATGGGTGTCATTGAAATCATTCTCCCAAAACCAAAGTTATCATAGAATTGTAGAATAATTAAGGAGGGAAGGCACCTCCAGAAGTCACCTAGTCCAACCCCTACTCAAAGGAGGTCTAAATTAGATCAGGTTGGTCAAGGTCATGTCCAGCTGAGTCCTAAATATCTCGAAAGCTAGAGGTTCCACAAGCTCTCTGGCCAGGTCTGAAATTACCAGGAAAAACAGATGCAAGGAAGGTTGTGCCCCAGTCAGACCAACAGGTCTTAGGACTTGCCTCTGACAGTGGCCAACAGAAGACACTCAAGGTCGATCAAACATGATCAAAGTGGTACCTGGAAAGTCTGCCTGCAACTGTTAACCATGGTTGTGATTTATGAATGGCCCAGATGCTGCACTGATGTTTGTCACTGAAACAACAATGCTTACTGTTTCACTGGTGAAATTTTAATTGAACTAATTAACTAATGCAATTAGCCTACAATTCCAAATTTCTCCTTTATCAATGCAAAAGGTCCCAAGTGCTTCCTCATACATTCCAAGATCTCCATGCTTCTCTTCAGTAACAAGATAAGGCAGCTGTTCAATTGCAAAATTCAGCAGCAGGTTTACAACTAAAAGAATGGGCACCAGAAAGTTCGCTATTTTCTGAAATTATCCAAGGACCCTGGTTCTCTTAGTCTTCTTTTTGTCTTCTTGCTGAGACTCTACCTACAGTCTTAGCAAAATTTCAGAAACATAGCTATAGAAATATATATTTCAGAAATTTATAAGAGCTACAGAATCACATATTTTGCTAACATCATAGTCAGGGATTTTGCTCCAATGCTGCAACATTATCAATTGGAGGTTATAAGGAAAAAACCAAGCATGTTCCACTCTCTGAATACGCAAGTTACCAGTGAAGATGAAAGCAAAATCCTCACCAAGAAGTGAATTCACAAGGGTCTTAGTGGAAACCATATGGAAGCTCTTCCTTTTGTTAGGACATTCACAAAACACTCTCCTTTGGAGATACCAAGATGTGTAATAAGGGTTGGACACACATTCCAACTTTAAAACAAYTCCACCAGAAGTAAATCACACCCAAGACCAAAAAAAGCCCCCACCACTGGGAACCAGCTGTCATTCATTCTGACACTTGAAGAATATTTACTTTCTACCAAACACAGACAACTTCTAGTTTCAAACCCAGCTGAAAGAATTCCTGCTACAGAAGTCACTATGTTGATTCAAATCTAGAAATTATAATTTTACTTAATAAATTGGATATTGTTAAAGAAAGAGTACCAGTTATTTATTTTTAAAAAGAAGCTACTTAACGAACTCAGAGGCTAACCTAAAAACAAACATTTCAAACAAAGGAAGCAACAATATTAACTGGAAATACCATTCTATCACATTTTTCTAGTTTTTCMGTGGGAAGAGGGAAAGAAGAGAGGAGAGACAATATGACAGGCCAATTTTCCTGTCATTTTCAGATTCCTTCATGTAAATTTGTCAAGTGGGATATACAGATTCAATGTCAAATTATTTTACTACTTATTTTTCAGATGCAAACAGTTTGCATGTCTGAAAGCTCATCATCTTACCCATTACTCATTAGTTTAATATTAATTTCTATTATCTACTAAAATCATCATGGCTAGATTAACAATACTAGCAACWCAGTTTAGGATAACACTCAATAGTTTGAAACTTCCACACGTAAGACACTTATAGTCATGACATTTTATTAATAGAAACACACATTCACTCATTCATATATATAAATTAAAATCTTTATTTCAAATGAACATTTAACACAGACTGTAAGGCAAAACAAACCTTAACAGTGACTTACCAGGAAGCCTGTTCATGTTGACCCCCTGAGCAGAAAGTCCTATCCCCATGTACCTTCAAAAAAAACCAAACAAAATATCAGTCAAGCACAGAATGGCCAAGCCACAACATTTCCAGCAGCAGAAATATAGCGGTAGAAAAAAAACCCAATCCACAAATCATTTAAGATAAGAATGTTGAAATCACTAAAGATTTTCCATTACTTTAGTCTTTTCTTGAATCGAAGATAAAACATCAGTCTGCTTTAGTGACTGACAGATTTCCAATATACAACTACCATTACTTTTCAGCTCTTAATTGGTAGGAAAAGGACTGGAAAGCAATCAGCAATTAAATTTCTGGGGTTTTTTTTGTTGTTGGTTGGGTTTTTTTTTCATCTATCAGAAAAAAACTTTTTATATAGGTGATTAACAAGAGTAAAAAATACTTAAGGGCAGATATAGCACATGAGAACAAGTGTCTATCTAGCGTAATGTATTCTCTCCAGGAATAGCTGGTAGTGGATGCACAGGACAGAGCATACTTGTACTTGCAGAGTTGTGCTTTCCAAGAACATTCTGTCATTGTCCAACATATATTTTACACAATTTCCTAAGCAAAAGGTGGTCTTTCTGTATTTCACACCCCAATAGATTTTCCTCCTTTAATCTGATCTCTTTCTGAACCTTTGTAAGCTCTTTGAAAAGGCAACATCCTGCAGCTCCACCATTCCATTACTGTCCAAGCTAGTTTTGCTTGGTACTTGCATTTTTAGAATTGGAAGAGAGAGGAATAGCATTTCTATGTTRACTTTCTCAAGGATTTTGAAGTCCTCATTCACACCCCACTCCCCAATGGTCTCTTCTCAGGGTTGACTACTCGCAGCCTACTCAGTTGTTCCTCTTACGGAGGCTCATCTATACCTCTTAATACTCTTGCTAYGCTTCCAGTTCTGCATCTTCTTTGAGAAGCAGGGGAACCAGAACCGCAAGCATCATTCACAACACAAACACATGGTGATTATTACAGACAACAGTATAATGATATTCTCCATTTTGGTTGCTATTGCTCCCCGTCCTATTCTCTATTATTCCATTTATTTCTTGACTGCAGATGAGAACTGAGACGATTTTTCCATGAAACCAGGACACAAAGGACTTGTCCCTGCACTGTAAGAGGCAGCTCAGAGATCATTTTTTGTGTCAAGTTTGGATTTTTTGTTCTCCCCCCATGAGAATCATTTTACATCTGTGCAGCCTGAACTGCATATTTTATCATCCATAGTCAGCCCTTGATTTTACAACTCTAGTTAGCTTCATATCATCAGCAAAAAATATCRTCTTACTGTTAATTTCACTTGCAGGTTATTTATTAATGTAGTGAAGGCCAGAGGTGTAGTACACATCCCCACAGAAACCCACTGGTGAACAYCCTCAGCGGCAGGGAGGAGAGGGGGCACGACACGCACGCACGGGCCATTCATTTCTCTGCCCCGCTTCCTCCCTGTCAGCTAATCGTCTGACCACTCATTCAGCCACACAAGCTCCTTCACTTTATCCCACGTTTCCTTTACCTTCCTCAGGAATTTTTGAGACTGGACCTTGCCAAATGGSTTTTGCAAATCCAGGCAGACTGATCTTATCTACTTCTGTGTCCAACAGGACTGTGAGGCATAGCCAGCCTTCGCAAAGGCTCTTCTTCCTCACTGCAATATTTATTCATGTACCCATTTTGTTTTTCTATTTCTGTTAATTTGCATGGTCTGTAACTCTTTTAATATCCCCTGGAACCACAGAAACAGCTGCCCTGCTCAGTTTGTTTCTAACAAGCTTCTGTATTTTTAGGTTACTCTGCTATGAAATTAAGTTACTGTTGGGCTCTTGTTCATGTAAAGGTATAAATCCAAACAGGCTACAGCCAGTGTCCTGCTATTCTTTCACACTATCAGTTTTCCTCCTGTGGCTTCCTCGACCACCTGCTCCATCAAACATTAACCATGTCTAAAAATATTATTTCAGAATTTGACCCCAAAGTTACATTTCTTCAAGCTATGTGGGTTAAGTCTCCTGCAGCAACTGTTCCCTGCCCTTGACTTCTCCATCTCAATCATTATCACCACCCCAATCAAATAGCACAGAAATGGTAACAACTTTTTTTTTTCTTGTTTACACAGAAAGTTTAATCTTTAGAGATCTGTAAGTTTATCAGATCTTACTCTATGATCTCTTTAATAAGCAGCACCACACCTTCACAAACATAGCCAGCTTGTCTTTCTTGTGCACTTCACATCTTGGTAGCATGACCTTCCAGATTTTAAACACCTGAAACCCAGTTTTACAGTGCTTTAAGTTAAGTCAGCCCCTTCTTTAAAAAACTCTCTCTATTTCAGAAGTGCCGCAGCTTCCAGAGGATCCAGACCCCTCCTCCTCAGACCAATTCCTCAGCAACACACCAGAACTGGTCCTCCTCACCTCTCTTTCTGGTACTGGGCAAAGCACAGTACTGCGCAAAGGTGGGGAAAAGCATTTTGGAGACTGCTACAGCAGAGGTCCTGGTTTTCAACTTCCTATGTAATAGTTAAGTTCTATGTACAGAACCTTTTCTGCTYTTCCCTATGCCTTCAGCACCACAGGGACCACAACTATCACTTCACGCTCAGCAACTGGTACAATATTCAGATGCTTTGGGAGAGCCGTGTCCTTTGTGTCTACCTTTGTGCTGCCCAGGGAAGTGGTGGAGTCACCATCCCTGSAGGCGTTCAAAAAACGTGTGGATGTGGCGCTTCGGGACATGGTTTAGTGGGCATGGGTACTGGGTTGATGGTTGGACACGATGATCTTAGAGGTCTTTTCCAACCTTAATGATTCTATGATTCTATGATTCTACCAGTCAAGTCATGATGCCATTCTCCCTGGAGACACAGTCCCAGTTATCTATMTACCTGATGACTGAATTGCTAACCATTATATGGTCAGCCTTTTCCTTTTAGCTGGCTCCTGGCCTCTTAGGGTTATCTTCAGAGGAAAATGATACATGAYCATGATATGGAGAACATATTGCTGGACTCGTAACTTCCCTTCACCCAGCTCAGTGTTTTCCTGCCACAAGACTAGGGCCCTTCAAGTTCAAAGTTTCTTGGGGTGAATGCTGACAAGTCAGGCTATGGCAATGGAGCGGCCAGCTACAACCAAGAAAGGCCAGCCCAGGTCCTTCAGTTCTCACTATGTATAAATTATGTAACTACACAAGCACCAGGAAAGTGTTAGTGTTTGATAAAGGAAATAAGAAGATCACTGAACTTAGAAAAATACCCAAAAGAGGCTTTGGCAGCAGCCAGTTCAGGAGCAGAAGATTTGAACCTCCTGATGGCACTGAGGGCAAACAAGTTTATCTCGGAAACTCTCCAGTCAGAGAGGACAGATTCCAGGACATTTGGCTGGATTTCCTATTTCTCATTTAGAAGGATAAAGAGAGATTTGTGAGGGTTTCCAAAATACCTAAGATGTACATTATTACGTAGCAAATCTGATATTCTCTGCAGAAATGCTAAAAGTCTGCAGCCTGCCTATAAAAAGAGCTCAAGGCGCTCTGCTTGTTGAGACAGGACGGTGGACACTCCAGTGCGACACCGCTGGGACCCCGTGCATGCAGAAACGCAAACAAAAGCCCTGCGTGTATTTTGCACTGCTCCAAGTCCCTGGACACAGGTGAAATAATGATTTTCTGCAGCTAGTAGCCCTAAGCTTTTAGATCTGACTGGCCCCACCCTGGAGATAATCCTCCTCATCTTGCTTGGTCATGATGGAAGGATCTCAAGGGCACCACCTTCCCTACCACAGGCTAAGCAGCTCCTCCAGCACAAACAGGGATCGTTTCACCTGCACTAAGGGAACTGTCAGCCAAAGGTCAGCTAGCATCTGCCTGGGCATGCCCTCCCTCCAAGGAGGGATTAGAGGCTGCCAAGATACAGCCTAACAAAAGACATCCCAAAGGTTTCTGCTGCCACATGCCGCAGAGTAGCCAGGAAAGACATAACGAAAGAGTGGAGTGGGGATTCATACAAAATTAAGCCCTGCATAGTCTGCAGTATGTCCTGAAGTAGAAAGCTCAATGGTAAAGACCAGCATTGCTTCAAAAGATATATGAACTGGGCAGATACAAGGCAAGACTTTTGGGCATTCATCCCAAAACCTAAACTTGCAAAGGACTATTAGGGTGACAGAACCTATTCTCTAGACTATCTACTCCTCAGTAACTCAGTATAAACAGAAAAAAAGCCTGGTTCATCTGAGGAGGGATACCGTAACTGCTAGTACTTTTGTTGCACAGAGTCCAGAGGGGAAGATTTTGTTTCGTCTTTGGCCTAGGAACTCCTTTGAAACACACCTGAGTGGAGATGCGAAGGACACCGTCGTGGCAATTATCAGCTAAGACAACAGCAGCTAGTCGCTATTCTGATGTTATATATCAGTGAAAGTGTTCAGCTTTTTATGAACAGAGATCAATGGCTGGTCTCCACTTCCCTATAGAAAATATGGCCTGTAAAACACCCCTACCCAAGGACCCCCCAGCATCAACAACTGCTGGATGGGTCCAACAAAAGGACAAAGACAGACTTTGGCGCACCATAAGCAAATTAGCACTGCTGGAACTCAGAGAGGTTTTGATAAGGTCCTTCACCAGAAAGTTTAAAGAAATTACCTTGGTATAAGAAGAAAGTTACCTCACAGACTAGTAACCGGTATAAATAATAAAAGACCAAGGGTAAGAGAAATGTTTGCAGGAACACAGACACGAGGTAACCTGTGACTTGAAGAGGAGATTTGGGAAAGCCAAGAAAAAGAAGGGGGGAAAGAAAGAGTAGGGGGAAGACCACCATGATTAAACAACACAATAAAGAAGAACTACTGCCACTAACCACATCCTATGAGTGCAGCCAGCAGGTCAAGGGAAGAGATTTGCTCCTCTCTATTCAGCACCTGCGAGTATCATACTCGGTTTTGGGATCTCCAATACAAGGAAGAGTAACAAACTGGAGTGAGTGCAGCAAAAGACAGTTAGGGGGCTCAAACCACATGGTATATGAGGAGACAGTGAGGGAAATGTGCTCGTTCAGTCTTAAGAACAAAAGGCAAAGCGAGGATCTCATTGCTGTCTACAGCTACCTAATGGGAGAGTACAGGGAAGGTGGAGCCAGACTTCAGACACGCACACACCCCCAAAATCATGAGAAACAACAGACAAGTTGTAACAAAGAAGATTCCAATTAGACATTACTAAAAATATTGTAACCATGAGGGTGATCAAACACTGGAAGAAGGGCCCAGAAATGCTACTGCATCTCCACTCTTAGAAATAGTCAAAAACTTGACTGCACGTTGTCCTGAGGAACCTGATCTAACTTTGAAGTTGGCCCTGCTTTGAGGGGGGAGCTGAACTGGATGACCTACAGGGACCCTTTCCAACCTAAATTATTCAGCGATACCTTGACTTCAGGACAGGCAGCAAACCCTTGGCCAGGAGTGCATAAAGCAGGATATCAACCAAGTTGAAAAAAGACAGAACTTCCTGAGGCACACACATACCCCACAAGCTAAGTCCTGATCTGATCATACCAGCTGAACCCAGCTTTCTTCCCAGTTATCAAGGAGAATAGATCATCCAGGAAAGACTGGTTCCTGATCTACAGAACAACCCTGAACTCACAAACAAAACATGCCATGATGACTGCTGCCTGGCACATCTCCATGAGCCCTTTAGCTAGAGTCCGCTTGAAGAAAAGCAACAAGGAAGGTTCTGCTCTGATGTGGAGATCTCAAGGATAGAAGAGACTTCAAGAGAAAGCACTATGTGATCTCATTCCTTTGGATCCCTTAAAAAAAAAAAAAAAAAAAAGCCACACCCCCCCATCTGTTTTCTCCTCTGTAGTCAAGACTTTTTAAACGTCACACTCCACAGTTAATGGCTCAGCTATTTCATTCTTCAGAACTCTTGAACAAAGACCAGATAACCCCTAATGATTTGTTCCTGTGTTTTATGGATAAATAACACTGTTGTTGTATTAACCCTTCAACAGGAGCCAGATAACCATTTAAAAACAAAGATTGKCATGTGTTTTATTGACAAATGATACTGTTGTTGTACTAACTCTTTGACTTGAGCCAGATAATCCTTTAAAAGCAAAGACTAGCATTTGGGAGCCTCTAAACACTCCTACCTTTTCAGAGCCCTTCATAAAAATTTCTCCTCAATCATCTCGTGGTTTTACAGCCTCTCCAGCTTGCTTCCCATCCCTGATGTTTTGGGAGGGAAAAATACTCCTTTAACATTTCAGGCCTTGAGCCAGATATCCCTCAAGTCATTTTGGTCAACCTTACTGTTTTTTTTTAAACTTAAAAGTTTGTTCTTTCCATTTTTCTCATCTAATAAAATTTCAACTTTTGGAGGGTGTACCCCTATCCTCTCTCACCCTCCTGTCTAATTGCATCAACTGTCAGGTCATTTTGAGTCTCTCCGATAGTTCACACACTTTTACTCTGATCCTCCAATATGGTGTCTCCTTAAACAGTCTCCATACCATCTGAAAGCATTTTACCTTTCTGATTGCATCTTTTTATTAACTTTTCTTAAACAAGCTTCTTCAATTTCTATAGGTTTGTTTTCTGGCTTTTTTGTTGTTGGGTGGTGGGGTTTTTTTGATGAACACTGAAGTGGTAAGGTCTGGGGGCCTTTTCATAG
The DNA here is from genome assembly GCA_030449065.1 of Oceanodroma leucorhoa. NCBI lineage: Eukaryota > Metazoa > Chordata > Aves > Procellariiformes > Oceanodroma > Oceanodroma leucorhoa. The sequence continues at coordinate 1,480,412 of JASVER010000137.1, read as the reverse complement.
TGCTTCTCAAAGGACACCAAACATGAGTACTTATGGTCAGTGCTGCAGAGCAACTTAAAAACACACACTTTTCTAAACATTTTCTGCACTGCTCAGAGCATGAGTCAGAAGTTACATCCTTTCTCATGAGTTCCCTGACTAGTCTCAACGAAGCAGTCATTTATGCATTTTATGCATTATGCATTTTATGGCATCTAAAAATTTACTCTCACACAGTTATGTGACATACACACATCTGTAAAGAATAAACTGAATTTTATTATATGTTCACAGCCTTCCAGGCAAATATGGAAGATTTCTCCCTGTATCTGCAGGGAGCGCTCTAGCTCTTCCTCRCCACCTTCTTAGCGCATTGGCAGGTAAGACAGTGTGCTTGTTAGCATTTCAATTTTCTTATTCCTACTGAGTCTGGAACCCTCTGCTGCTACAGTTTTCCTTGCTACATAGTGGGTTTTGCTGTTTTGATTTTTTTCAACTATGTGTGCGAGCAGCCGGGATCACATTCCACAGCTAGAACTACAATCCAGGTCTACATTGCTTCAGAGAGCAGTGAGAAGTGCCACCTCTGCCAATTGTTCAAGCCTCAGGGGAGCTGTGATTCAAGGTCCCAGACTGTTTGAACACACAATAAAGGCACCATCTAAGCCTGGTGTAACAATACCAGAGTGCTTGGCCCTGACACTGGCAGGCCTGAAAACACTTAGCAAAAATCTGTTGAGGAGCAGACCGCTCAATTACTCTGGCAGAATGATCCCCACCACCTTCACCTGCTCATGTTAGCAAGCCCAAGACCTCCTGGATTTGCTGGCAACTGCCAAATTTTGTTCAGTGAGCAGGACATGCCCCTCAGTATAGGGAAAGTTTCTTATGTCCTGATCTATTTGGCTGAGCTGAAGGTGAAACACCGTAAAACTGTGGCCACTTTGTCTCCTCTAGCGTAGCTTCGTCATGTGGTGGTGTCAGCTTCCTTAGTTTCAGTCTCACACAGCGCAGCTACACTGACATAGGGCCATGGGCCATCTCCATCCCTCCTTACTGCCTGAGGGTGCTTGCCTCTTCCTCTGCCTCTACTTCTGCTGCTGTTGGCATTAGCACAGCTGGAATTTAGCAGAGAGAGCAGACACCATCTCTGCACACAACCTTGGCACACAGCTTCATCAGGATCCCGGCTGCAGCATTTTGACGGCTTCCCTTCTGTCCCCATCCYTCGTTGGGTCATTGCGCTGCATTGCCACCATAAGGGTGGCAATACTGAGCAAACTGTTGGAAATTACAAGAAATAACAACGTAATTGTTGAATTCTGATGAAATAGCTCATCTCCCACTTCAGCTTATCCTGCTTAATTTTATTAATTTCTATGCAGATTCATCTTCCCTCTTGTGTACTGCAGCAAATCCCACGCACATACCCAAGGGCAAAAACGCATACAATAGTATCTTTCCATTTTCAGACAACACATCTTTAAATTAGGGCTAGAAGCTTGTCTTTTTATAAAAAASAAGTATTACAGATCCAGAAATCCTAAATTTAAGATTACACTTTCATCTAGATACACAACACCATGGAAATGTGTCACTGGAAAAAAATAAAAAATTAACATRACCACAAGCATTCCTGGTTCACAAAATTTTGCTCTTCAACTTATGCTCCCATTTAAAGCTKAAGACAAACTTTAAAAATAAGACCATAATGACTGTAGAACTGTACACRGAATTTGCAGACAACCTAAAATAAAATAAAACTCTGTCACCATGCTGGGTTTCAACTCCACAGCCTACAGCTTATATCCAGAACTTCGAATTGTCACATATATGATTGYCGGTTATTGTTTTAGAAGATGGTAGCTACTTTGCTTTTCCCATYTACTATTGATTAACATACCAGAAGTGATGGAAATGAAATGAGCTTTGAGACCTACAAAGCCTCAGATTAAAAAAATTGCTCTATTCTCTTGAAAATTAAGAAAAAAAACACCACCCTCATCTTCAAGTCCTCCACCACCAAAAGCATCAACTGCTTTCTGAACTTCTTGGTGCAGAACAGYTTCTCACTTCCTCGATTCCAAATGCTCCAAACCAGTTTTGCGTGTACAACAAATTCAAAACTAGTTAAACAGTATTTGTGGGCATCCTCAAGCACAACCTACTGCTTGTTTTTTTAAATGAATAAATTATAACATACAGCATCATTCACCATAAATCTCTACACAGTCTGCCTGCCTGCGTCATCACTGGTTTTGGAGGTTTCAGGTATGGACAGACTCCCTGTGGGGTATTCATTAACTGGAGCCCCTTTTTGAGGGATTCGAAGAGCCTCTCAGAAGAGGATGCACAGTAAGTGAAGCACTGATCCAGCAGCACAGAGGAAATGTAAGAAATGTCAGTACCCACTTTCAAATGGGGGGGGTGGGGGAATATCTTTTTTTAGGGTTTTGGGTAATGATACATTCAAATCCATTATCCACCATAAGTAAGATATATACCTTAACTAAAGCCAGGCAAAAGTGACCTCCTAAAACCATCTTCTCAGCACTGAACACTGAAAACTTGGAATGGCCCCCCCGCCCCGATCAGAAGCTTCAAAAATGCTGCATCAGTAGATCACTTCCAAACAGAGCAGACAGACAAAAATAAACGCAGACACATGCTAGTGATTCAGTCAGAAGTCTTGTTTCCACTTACCAGCAGCCTTGGCAGTTACCATGGCACCAAATTTTTCCAGACTTCTGCTGCACCTCAGCCCTGCCCAGTCAATACTGGTTGCTTTTTAGAATATGGACAGACTGAATCAGCCACACTAACCGCCAGTCACAACATCAGCTCTGCCTCTTTTACCCATGCACTGGCTCTCCTTGGCCACAGCAGATGAATGAAGGACCTTGGTAGCAAGCCCTCAYGCCAAAAGATCCTGGCTCCAGACGCCTCTGCACAGCACACGACTGGCAGGATTGCCCATGTTTTTCCCTCTAGATCTTACAGCACTGTGACCATAGTAAGATTAAGTTCAAAGAGACAAACCTTTTTGGTCCCCCCCCCCCTTCCCAATTACTTCAGCAGTAAACATCAGCATGTATGCTACTCCAGCACAGTGACATTTAAATATGACAGCACTCACTTCTGGCTCCGAAGAGAACTTGTGTGGTGGATTGTGCAGTGCAGATATTTTCAGTTATGGAATTTAAATTTGTATATTTTAAAAAAAATATTTTTGGTTTTGCTTCTGCCAATAGAAGACTTTCCCTGGAAAAGAGGTGCAAAGAGCCAAAATGATGACTGTACTTCTAATTAAAATTTAACTCTTAAAGATACAAAAGATCTCAGATGCACTGACTCAGCCAGGAAGCATTATATATTGTCACTGGGCAGAAATTATCCAAAAAGCTACAAGAAAAGTTATTTCACAGGAGCGACAATATTTGACTAACCTAAATTCAAACAAASGGATCTCTTAAAGAGGCTGTTTTAAGTGTTACACAGTCATACAAGTAGAGGAGTACACCGATGGCTGCATTTGGTTTGTTCCCAGAAGGCGAATCCACCCATGTGACAAGCAACTCTTCCAGTCAAAAGACGGTTCTTCAGAACAAACATCATACCCAGAGTGCCTGCCAAAAAGTCAACGTAAGAAAAGTTTTTTGGCTAGTCTAAAGCTACTTTGTGCAGCAACCCACAAAAATCCTCATGAGCCCAGCAGAAAAACTTAAGAACAGACCTGCCCTTTGACAGCAAGTAGCTAATGCTGAAATTCCAGCACTTGCATCTATTTGGCTTTTCAAGTGCAGGAATGAAGAACTCATTGGGTGGAACAGAGGAGAACACAGCAACAGAACTCATATATACCTGTACCTTATATTCTTCRGTTTTAAGGATGCCAGGAGCAAAGAACATCTCCCTTTGAATGCCTGGAAAGCACCCAGCACTTGGGACGCGTTGCTATACCCAAAATAAATAAAGGTGAGGCAGAAGAAGGGAGAAAGCGATTAGTCCACAGTCCTAACTGGACCAAGGCAATACACTTTAAACAAAGRAGGAGGTATTTCTTTACCCAAAACGCTACAAGACTTTCTCCAAGAAACTTAAAAAGAGTACTCATCTCACATGCTAGTTTTGACAATTAGCAGAGCAGATTTATTAAGGCTCTGCCATGAAAAGAAAGGTATTATGGTTCCCCTTTATTTCTTTCTTAACCTGTTGAAAGGTACCAAGTCGGGATGGTGAAACAATCCATGCCACTCCTCTTCCAAGTRCCTCTGAAGTTTACCTAGAAGGCAAACAAAATTCACCCCATCTGAAAGCTGGGGAGACAAAGGTAGAAAAATACATCTGTTTAGCATYGGTTGTCTATCTCATGGTCACAAGCCTAGAACTCTTTTTTACTGTGCCACTAACATCCTGACACAGTAGTSTCTCCTTAGAGCATGCTTCACCACKTATGCCAAGGTACACCGAGGCCCAAACTTAAMGAGTTAAAAACAGAGACGTTAAATAATTTGTTTTGTAGGCCATGACTTCCAGTAAAGCACTCGTTCCCTGCTCAGTTGGTGAACTAACAATGTCACTAACACGCGGCAGAAATTCCTGGGATTGGCATTTTATTACGTGGCTCAGCCAAGACCAAGCAACCCAACTTAGCCACAAGTTAAACAAGGGATGTTCCTCTCTTCCAGAGATGAGTTTGTGATTCAAAGGCCTACTGCATCCTGCATTTTTTTCTAATAACCACACCTATGTGGTAGGAATCCTGTCCTCCCAGCTATCATGCACCCCACTCTTTCAACACACACAGTTAAGTCTAAAATAATCAAGCTAAATTACTAAGTTAGAGATTAATAATACACCCCATCACACCGGTGGCATTTCAGAGACTTCACAGCCTCTTGTGTAAAGCTCTGAACTGTCATTCTTCTTGTCTGAGGTGGGCCCTGACTTCATGCCAGGTTTAAAGAGTGGTGAGAAATGATAACCCGTATCAATTTACCACCTGAAACCACATTGTCGCAGTTATGGTGGGGGAAGGGGCATGTTATTTTAAAGCAGTAAGAAAACAAATTACATCTGTTTAAAAAAATTACCTATGGTACATAAGATCCTGGATTCCAATTGTCTCTGACTCCTCAGTCTAACAACAAATATTTTGGAAATACTTCATAATGGAATATAATGAATCTCTAAAGTGGAAGCGGTTCTGGTTTTATTCTTGGATATTGTGCTGTTCTGTAACAGTGCTTCAGAAATAGCACTGACAGGCTCCAGAAAGAATCCCAATTCCCCAAGCAGAGGTCAGTAAAGACAAATAATGCAAGGCTGAGAAGTAGTAGATAAAGGCAAGAAAATAAAATTCTTAAGAGCTCATTAAAAACAGCTACAAGCATCCTGAGGCACAGCAGTCCACTGCACATCAGCCCTTAGAAAGGCAGAGAAGCTCTAAAAGCCAAAGAGCGTGGAAGAGAAGGTGAGTGAGCAGAACAAAATTAAGAGGCAGCAATCTGGCAACATAATACATCATTTCAGTCTGCTTATGAGTAAATACAGACAAAACTACTACAGAGGAAGAATAAAAAACTATTTTTGCTAGACGAAGGTATCAGATTCCCAGCTCCCTTCCAGTTTTAGGATCACGTTCAACTGGTATCTGTCAGCTGTAAGAAGGGTCAAATCTGTCCCTTTTCTGTGTTACCTTCAGGAAAGGAAAAGATTGATGATGTATATTAGCAATGTATGTAGGAATACTGAAAGACAGAACATACAGATCAGAGATGAAGGCTTGACTCGAGCACCATTTAAGAAAGAAAAGGCGTAATGCAAGCCTAATGCAATCACCGCTAGGATCCGGCCAGAATAACCAACTTCTCCACCTGCCACCACAAGCACCATCACATCCAACAGGACCCCAAATCCTGCAATACACAGTGGTCAAAACCAACTGTAWCTGAAGCTAAGGTGTCCCACCAACTTAGTTTTACAACTTTAGATTTTTCACTCTTGAGAGCTGACTTGTTCTCTAAGTCAGCTGGTAGTCAACAAAGTTCACATAAACCATGTCAGTGCAAATGGTGCATTCAGTCTGGGAACAGCATAAAGCATTACTGATATTAATTCTCAGATTATTTATTCTGGTTACACCCCATTGAATAAGTAGATTTTTGTTCAGTTTGTCCTGCTGATTAACAAACCTTACTTCCAAATGCACTGTTCAGAGTTGCTGAAAATTTTTATCCAATATATTAGAGAAGTTGAACAGGTTTCCACAACAGAATGGACTTAAGATTGTTTGACTGCCAGTCTAAGCAACAGGCCATATTTCCTGGCATGAACAAGGCCTAAAAAACAGTAAAGACAGACAGTAGAGGTACCGCAAATATCTAGCAGAAAGGCATCCAAAGAGTGCAAGTCATATAAAGACTACAAGTTTCACACCGAAGACTAAGCTTGCATTTCAGTCCGTCATAACAGTCAGCTTCAAAGAGCAGCTCGAGTTCCTGTTTTCTCCACTAAAACACAGGAGAAACWATGTAAATGCAATACCCAAGTCAGAAGAAAACACTCTGCTGCCAGGTAGCTAGCTCTCTTAAGAGGTATTCTCCCATCCTTATAGGCTGATTTGCTCTGGTTTAGGCTTTGATCAGGAAATTGATAGTAACCATTCTTATGCAAGAAGGATTTACCTGCTAGCACAAGTTTTCATGAAATTACAGAAAAAAACAATGGCAATATTTACATAAAACTATTTTTTATGTGGAAAACACATTACAGAAAAAGTAACACACGAAAAGTTTTTACAAGATGTATTTACGAAATAAGAATACTTTCTCTTTAAAACAGTAACAAATAGCCAGCGAGTTGGGGAGGGGACTGGGAAAGCAACACACACTGAATTCACAGATCTTTACATGCTGACATCTCCACAACAAGGAACAAAGGCCAGATGTGGAGAGCATCAGTATACAAAGAACTTGTAAACAAGAAGGAAGATTATATCTCTAGGATTGRAACTGTAGTGTGGAAACAGAGATCCAGTCTTATACCACAGGTACAATGTAAACCCCACTCCTAGAAAAGCAGTTAAGAAAATTAATCTGGCAGTGCAGTCAATATAACACGGTTAACACAACTCAGCTTTACAGGGCCAGTGGCAGAGCTGAAGAAAAAGAGTCAAGCTTCACAGCAGATGATAAATTCTTCAGCAGTTCATCATCCTAGCTTCATAAGTGAAGGAAAAAAAGTTTCCCCTCTATAAAAGTTATGCAATTTGTMCAATTTAATTATTAAACAGAGAATTGCTTAGATGTGTAAGTCTAGAACATTTAAACAATTAGTTCCCATTATTCTATGATTTGATTTATTAATTGTAAACATATTCTGAAGAACTGAAGCATGATAATGTTTTACACATATTCTAAACATGTTCAGTTGATTTTGCTAGTTTACTTTTGCCATATTCCTACCTTTTCTAGAGCAGATACTCAGAAATAGCAGGGGGAGGGGCAA
>JASVER010000137.1:1411755-1472839 GCA_030449065.1 Oceanodroma leucorhoa | reverse complement strand
AAAAAAAAAAAAACAAACAACCAAAAACATTAACAGAAAGAAAGAAGTTATCACAGCCTGAAATCTAGGAGATCTCAGACTTCAGACAGGCCTAAATGCACACATCACAAGTGAAAAAGTCACACATCACCATCACTACTTCCGTTTAGTTTCCTAATTTCACAAATTATTTTTATGAGAAATTGATATTCTACCATTACAATGGATGGGCCCATGACACTGCTATAAAGCACTGAGTTTCACTTTCCACTTCATTGATTTAAAATAAAAAGAGGCAATTAAAAAAAAGCTATCAACTGCAAATCAGATATTCCAGTCTCACAACTTGCTTTACATTGAAAAAGCTGCTCTCAACATTACTCCCTTTTGCCAGAGTTTAGCACAACAATGACAAAAAATAACAGCTCATATGAGATGTCATCAATTGATGTGAAACCTCCACAGAAAATGAGTGTCTCTACACTTCAGAGCACCAAAGCTCAGGCAGTCAGTAGCTGAGCAAGCAAGACTTGCTTGGGCAAGRCTGTTTGCAAATGGGAACAAGGTGAGAACTGTTTACTGAATCTACTTGGGGGGACTTATTTATGTGTTGGTTTGTTTAAATGGATGTCTGTGGAACAGCATAAATTCAAGTAAGCAGACATACCTGCAAACAGAAGAACAACCCCCCTCTCTGTGCTGGTTTTGGATTCTTGGAAACCAGGATAGAAAAAATAAAAAGGGTGAGGAAATCAATTATTTACAGGCTTATCAGATAGAAATAAGAGATCACACAGCATGTGCAGACACTAGAAATCCGCAGTTGCCCCAGAATATCCCTTAGCCTTCCCTACAGCCACATCCAGACACGCATGAATTTAAAAGGTGTCCTTAGTATAACCAGCCGATGGATGCAGAAGGACAACCGTGCCACTAAAGCCAACGATGTCAGAGCGCTTCATGGACAGGCCTTCTATCAGCATCTGGAAACCATTAGAGCACACGAGTGAAAGGCTTTTCAAAGAGCACTCACACTCACCATATGCTGAAGAGAAATGGAAAGTTGGCAAGGAGAAACGTAAGCAAGGAAGAGAGGGGCAGATTACTTGTTACTAATGTAAAGACTGCTAAACAACCAATACCTCTGGCCTTTGTTTTTCTTTTTTCAGTCAGAGAGAAACAAAGCTATTTTTAAGTCTGGGATATGGTGCACTTGTGTAAGAAAGCTAAAGGAAGATTTTAAATAAACTATGGTATGGACTAAGCTAGATTAGCTCTTTGGCCTCTCTCCTCAAAGTATTCTTTCCTCCCTCTCTCAGAAAAATGCCCGCACCTAAGCTAGCACTGACCGACAGCTCTGGACGACAGGCTGCACATCTCACAGCAACGGTGAAACGGTTCAAGCCGGTGCTGGAAGAAGGACACCAACACATCTGTTGTCCATGTCTTCCCACCTTCCCTCTTCCACCCTTCTGGGTCTCCTCTTCCCCACTTAGTGCACAGAAAGCACCGTATCAAGGACTGATCCAGCAAGAAGACAGTTAACATGATCCAGCTCATTACACAGTCACTAGTGCTGGCACAAAGGAAAGGGTTTAAAAAAAGAATCATGGCAAGAAGAAAAGCTAGACTGGCTCTTTCGGCAGCCTTCCTGAGACAGCTCAAAGTCCTCACGAAGCCGCCTGGCTCCCCTGGCACTGAGGGCTGTGCCACTTGGCACCTCCTCTGCCCRCAGACCACACTTGCTCTGTTGGCACAGAACACGCAGAGCGGGCCCCGCCACCGCCAGAGAGGTCAGACTGGCTGCAGAACACCAGCACACTGAAGTATCCGTGAGTAAGCCACTACCCAAACCCAAACAATTACCAGAAAAGACAGCTGTCGACAGCAAACTGCCATTGCAAAGGCAATCCACGGGCTGCTGGACTGTCTTTCCCAGGAGCAGCTCAGAAATGGAGAAGAGGCCGCAGGACAGGTGACTTTTGCCAGAATTGGGAATCCATGCACGATCAGGGTCAGCCTCCGGGATGTCCTCCCCAGCCACACGCCATTACAACCCACCACATGGCTGGGGAAGGTAAAACAGGTCAAGAAACCGAAATGGCAGTCAGGAACAAGCACTGCCACCCATGAGACAATTCACCTTGCCCCAGCATAAAGAGGACAACAAAGATGAATTGTCCTCCTGAGYCACAGCAGCCTGTAAGTTGTGGGTTGACTGCCCTACCCTGATGAGTCTTACACTGTTCCTGTTTACCAAGCAGAGATCATCTAAGGGGGAAACAGAAGCTGTGAGATGTGCTGACAAATCAACAGCAAACAGAAACATGTATTTGAGAGAGGGTAAGAGTTCAGTGCTTCAAATATAGTTAAGGTTGAACTGTTATAAACACCACCGTGATAAAAGCATGAGTTATTTGTGGCAGCTCAGGAACATAAGAGTCACGTACATTTCTGCCAGTCTGCTCATCTGAGGAATGCTGGAAGTAAGCCATCCACAGAACCACGGAGAGGTTTGGCCTAGAAGGGACCTTGGGACCTTCCTTCTTCATCCTTCTGCCCAAAGTATAAGTAACTCAAAGTTATATCAGGCTGTCTGGGGCCTTGCATAGGCAAATATGAAGATGGAGATGCCGTAGCCTCTCTGGGCATCCTGTTCTGGTGCTTTACCATTTTCACGAGGAAAATTCTTTCTTATGTTCAGCTGGCATTTCCCTTGCCACAACTTGTGACCCATCACCTCTTGTCCTTTTGTTCCAAATGACAACACTCAGGAGACACGCACACAATGGCTCAGGAATTAAGTACCCAGCAAGTTTTAAGACGAAACTATTCAACAATACTTTGAATGGAACTAAACGAGGGTTGCTGCAATCCTACCCTCCCCTCTCCCAGCTCAGCCCATCCCTTTATTGACTCGCCTTCAACCCACGTCAGGGAGCAGAACCCTGAAAAGTAGTCCTCAATTAAAAAAAAAAAAAAGGCAGGCAGCAATTTCTGACAGTGACGTCAATAGATTAAATCATCATAATTATTTTGATGTGGCCAGCTCTCAACCAGTTATCTCCCTGAACCAGCTCACCACACGACCGGGTAGCAGATTGTCAGCATGAGGGAAAGCACAGAAACATACAGCAAATGGCAGGGCAGAATCCCACCGTCCCGACTTGTATCATCTTAAAGTGTTGTGGAACCACTCCCTGGGTGTTCAGCGCAGACAAGGAGGGGAGAACAGGGCTGGAACTAGAGACTGTAAACTAAATTCTCCTCTACTCTCTGAGGGTAAGAACCATCTCCCCAAAGAGTAGCACAAACAACAGATCAATCTACTGACAGATCTGTAATGTGTTACCTAGCCTCCTTAGCAAGACAATTTTTTCCATGGTAGCCTGGCAGCCTCCCCTCTCCCAGGAAAAAAAAAACAAAAAACCAAACACCAACACCACCACCACCACCCCCAAAAATCCCCAGTAAATAAACATGACCTCTTAACAATAAAGACTAAAACCACCAGGATGAGAAATGACCACCATTCAGCTAAAAGTAAGTCTCAATCATCTTTCCTTAACTCAAAGGATTGTGGTGATATCTCAGTGCATGACCAGTGGAAGATCCAAAGCTGAGAAAAGCTGATAAATCTTAAAAGTTTCTTAAGTGCACCAAATGGACTTTTTGCATGCTGTACTTCCTTTGAAATATCCACCAGTAAACTAAGCTAGATTTTACCGATGCTGAGGCAGAAAAGTCTAGCAATGGTAAAGCGAGAATTTTCATAAATTGTTTCATTTGCTTCATTAACAAAAGCACCTTTATGGAGCAGATGCATTAAAGGGCAGGGGAGAAAGACAATCCAAAAGCGGAAGCTTTTCTGCCAGCTACGCGTGCAGTGCCGTGGCAGCCTAAAGCAACGTGTGTCTGTGCTGCTGCAGTCSCTCCCTCTGCCCTTGCCCTGGCACTGGGGTTTGCAAAACTGAGCAGAGAAGGAATCTGCCTGAAAAATGGGGGGAGGTGAGGGTGTTTGTTTTTACTGCTAGGATACAATGCGGTGGGAGGAAACAAAGGAGAGAACCACAGCATACTGGATTTAAATCACCTCAGCCCCATGAAACTATCAGAAGGGAGAAGTTAAAAGGGTGGTACTGATACCTCAGTTGCCTCTATAGCTCGGGTTTCTCTACCACGGTGACACCACCAACCCAGAACTGGCACTGTCTGATGCCAATTTAAGAACCCTCTTATCACAGCGTATCATATACAGGCAACATCTCTTSTCAGGCTGCAAAAAGTCATCATGTGAGCTTCAGGATTCTTACATATCCAGTAAGAACCACTGGGAGCTTCTATCCCACTTCTTACCTGCAACCTTAGTTTCTGTGGTTTATTAGCAACTGTCAGCATCTAACCAGCGTGTAGAGCACTAGACTAACAATCTATTAGCACAGAAAGATGATAGCTTTATTGAGCAAAAATCAACCAGAACTCCTCAAAGCAYGCTTCCTGAAATTCGTTCCACCAAAGTATTTTTTGAGTAAGTCTTGTTTTGAAACCTGATCGCTCACATTTTAGACCTAAATGTGAAAAGCTATCACAAACTCCAGCAAGAGAGACACAGTGTATAACATCACGCGATCCTTACCTCACTACTCCGTACAGCATAAAAAAAATAACAAGCTACAGAGCAGAGACTTTACACCTGAAGTACCCATTCTGGAAACAAGCTCAGAAAGATTCCTCTTCCTCCCCCCTTGCTAAAGGGCTTCCAGCTGAGTTCCTAGGGACATGCTTTAGCACCCATGCCACTTGAAAACTTCCTTTCATTCTCTCCAATCTCTTCTTTAGATTTCTGGACTTTTATTCCTTTAAACTGAAGCCACCATGGTGTAATAAACACYGGAGAGCTTCCTAAGAAGAAAGACGTCTCTGCTGCTGTTCACTATTACAAGATACCGAGATTCCAATGGGCAGACTTCAAACTATTAAAGATGAGACACGCAAGAGTATCTTCTTAAGTGACAGACAGGCAGCAGCTACAACATGAATTCACAATTACAAATCCCCAACACCATAGTGCGCAAGATAAAAACTGGAGCTCGCTCTCTACCAGCAAAAGAAAAACAAGGCACAGCAATGGCTGAGACATCAGACAAGCTCTCAAAGGCTCACCGCTCCACTGACTTTGGATCGTAGCTATCAACGTCTCATGTTCGTGTTGCTATAATGTTAATACACAGGGTTCCGTATCTTTGAAAGTATTCCTGGAAAGTAATTGTAATTACAGAATACAGTAAAAATAAAAATGGACTATTAATATGGAAAACTGATCTTGGGAAAGAAGCAAATTCCATTATCTCCCAGTAAGATTGATCTAGAACGCAGTAAGGATTAAGTGCTGTTCAGTGACCTTTCGTAATGCGATTTCTTTGGAAAATTGATTTAMGTTCACTGTAAATTATTTTAATTTTAGCAGTTACATAAACTAATCAAGTGCAGGGTTTCAAAACAGACAAGCAGTTAACCGCCAAGTCAGTGAACTGAAAGAATAAAGATGGTCTTTTCACCGCATTTGTAAAGCATTCAGCCCAGCATCCACCTCTGCACAGATAACCTAATAATTACTACAGGCCTAAACACGGAACAATTTAAGATCCTTTGCAAGTCCCTTTACAAATAGGCCACTTCTCAATTTAACAACGAGAGCAAAAAAATTCAACAGTAAGAAATTATGACTTGAATTTGGTTTCTAGTAGGAATGTTTGTTGCCCTTGCCTACGACCCCTAAACTGGCCAGAGTTCAAATGTTATTCTTGATGGACTGGATTAATCAATCACACTCAATACCTTCTCCTGTGAAGCTTTCCCTTCTGGATAGTTGTATCTGCGATATTCATCCTTTAGCAATGAAAAATGCCAAACACATACACACACAGCAAGCCGATACCTTTATAATAATTAAAAATTAAATCTACACTAGCAGTAGAAACCCAGACCCCATTAGAAATGCCTTTTTATTGCTTTCCCACATTTCCCAACATGCTGAATATGGCTTCAAAGGAACTCCACGTACATTCTGGTTCAGGCACGTTTTGGATCAAAATAATGCCCAATACAGTGACCGCAAGACTGGATGAGATCCAAAACCCACTGCCAGTTCACTTCACTGAGGTGCCACCTAGTAAAGTACGGCTGCTTCGAACGCTACCGATGGGATTTGCTGCTTTTGCGGTTCTTCCACTTGCTACTGTTCAAAGTAGTATAGACTGATAGGGCAAACGCCGTCTCAACAACAGCCTACAATATTAAATGTTACCACAAAAGATATGATTTGGTGGGGAAAAACCTTCTCATATTTAGTATTCTGGTTCCAGCACAGTCTCCCAAGCTTCCACAGTTGTCATCTGTCATGATACTCCGTAGTGCAATCTATCCTGACATAATGACTTGAGTCCAGATTCAGGTCCTAAACTAGAGATGACAGAAGTAACGCAGATTCCAGCTTATATTCACACTCATCTCATTTCCCTCTCTTTGAACATCTTTTCCTTGATCACGCATATGGGGTTTCTAAAAAACGGTCTCAGAAGTTCTCCTTCCAGTGCTCAAGTACTGCTATGACTACTCGTCACCATGCAAACAYCTCTCTACAGTCCAAAATTAAGTTCTCCCTTCTGTTTCACTCCACTTCTGAGGCATCATAATTCCAGAAATATGAGTGACCAGACCTAGCTAGCAAAAGGAAAAACTACTTTAATTTAAATTGCACCAGAGACCCAAAGTTTCCTAAATTTTTAAAACTGCCCACATCAAACAGCACAGAAAGCAGCTGTGTAAGTGCCTCTGCTTCCAGTGCGTTCTACCACATTTACATCCATTAACCAAGAGAATATAACCTCCCCGTGATGTACCTGCCTGTTACACCCAGCAGCCATGGGACCTCTAACCCTTCCGGAAAGGAGGTCAGAGTACAGAACTGCTAAATACACATCACCAACCACTGAACTGGAATAAGGCACTTACCCATCTCTACCTTTACTGACGATCTTCACTTCAAAGTAATAAATGCCACAGGCTGCAGGTATAGGGTGCGTAGCCCTGACTGAGGCAGCATCTTTGTGATTTTTACCGTGACCTAGGAAAGAACAGAAATGTAAGTACTGGAGGGATTTGAACTCTCCCATTTTTTGTTCTAAAACACTGCTATCTGAACACAGCGGGGATCTGTTTCTACATATATCCAACAATTTAAAGCACACTTTTCAGAGCACTAGAATACACAATCACGCACTGCCACCGTGAACAATCCCTACACTACAAGCACTGTAGTTTTTCCTTTGTTTTCACTGTGAAGTTACTGAGAAAGACTCCCAGTACTACCTCTCCCCCTCCCCACATACACGATTTGAAGACCAATGTACACAAACAGAAGACAAAAATGATTACACAAGAGGGGAATGACATCAGTGTTTACTAACCAGGCAGGAAAAGGAATGATCAGTTCTCCACTGGGTGGGTAGGGAGAACAGCCTCCAATAGCGAGCAAGAAAAACATCACTGTGATTCCCCAAGTCCTAGAAGTCTGCGAGCATCTATTTTGTGTAACTCAAGGAGCCAAAGCCCCAGTTACGCAGCGTGTCGATGCCATCCGACCCCCTGGCCGGGTTTTTAGCAGGATGACGGAGTAAATAGACGACCTGGCTACGTAGAGGCGCTGGGGCCCGGGCTAGTGACACTGCAAAGCGTTATACAAGGCAGCACACTCCGCCGGGGGACGAGCCCTCGGCTCCAGACCACCCCCGCTTCCCCAGCCCCGCAAAACCCCGCGCCGGGCTGGAGTCCGGCCACGGCACCCGCGACGAGCAGCCCGCCCCGCGGCCGGAGCTCGGCGGCCCCCCCCTCCCCGCGCTGCTCCCCGGCCGCGGCGCCCCTTCCCCCGGGGCTGCCAGACCCGCGGCCGCCCCGGCGGAGGCCCGGGCTGCCGGCCCAGCCCAACGCCCGGCTGGCCCCGCGGAGCGCCCGGGCCAAGGGCCGCGCCGGGGCCGCCCCACTCCAGGCCGAGGCCGAGGCCGAAGCCGAACCCGGCGCCGCCGCCCCAGCCCGGCACCTTTGTAGTGGACGCGCAGGTTGCCCTGCGAGAGGCCGATGTAGTTGTACTTGTCCTTGGGGCTCCAGGACCGCGGCAGCGGCGTCTCCTCCTGGTTGACGGCGGGGTAGAGGCGGCGGAGGCGCTGGCTCAGCTCCTGCTCCTCGGGCGGGCACGGCAGCGCCGCGTCCCCCCCGTGCAGGCTGCCCGCGCCCGCGTCCGCCATCTTGGATTCGCTTTGTGTCACCGGGCGGGGAGTGAGGCCCGGCTCCGGCCGCCAGCCAATGGGGTGCGAGCGTGGCCACAATGGGGCCGCGCTGCCCGACGGGAAGCGGAGTCCGCGCCGCTCCCGCCCGCCCGCCTCTCGCGCTCGCTGGGACTGCAGGTCCCGAAAGGCCCCGCGCTCGAAGCCCCACCCCTCCCCTCGGCGCGCTGCACGCTGGGAAACGTGKCCCCCCTCTGCCCCGCTCCGGGGAGCGGCGCCGGGCGCGGGACTCCCGTTCCCAGCGTGCTCCGCGGCAGCGCGGCGCTGAGGGACCGCCTCACGCCTGCCGGCGTCCGCCGGCCGCCTCCGCGCAGGGGCCGGTTTCGGCCGCCCCGCCAGGGGGGCGGGCAGCGCCGTTCCGGTGGCGTCGCCCCGGGCCCGGCCGCTCGGCAGAGCCCGCCTCCCGCCGGGGCGGGGCTGGGCCGCGCCGGGGCTGCGGCGGCTGGCGAGCGGCACCAGCGCGTCAGGCGCTACCGGGGCAGCTATGGCGGCACGCGAGGGGGTCCTGGGGGGGCGGAGGGGGGAAGCGTCTCCATGGCGACGGGTGTAAACAGCGCGGGCGGTGCGGACTATGGCGGCGCGCCGCGCTCCGCCGGGCGGGTAAGGGCCGGGCTGGGCCGGAGGGAGGGAGGGAGGTATCGGCGTCCGGGCCCTGCAGGGAGAGCCGAGCAGAGCCCTTCCCTTCCCGCCGCGCTGTGCTGCCTCCCCGGCCCTGCCACACGCACGGGCCGGGAGGCCGCGGGCGCTGTCACCCCGCCCCGCCCGCCGAGGGCCGGCGTCAGAGCAGAGCGGGGGCGGCAGGACGGGGTTCACCACACCAGCCTGTCTGGCAGCGTAGATAAACCGCGGGGAAGGCTTTCGAGGACTGCTCTTGGGACTTCAGGACACAACATCTCTGTAGCAAGGGCCACACTCGCTCACAGCGGAGCAGGGAACTTGTCGAGYGATTCCTGTGGTATTTACTTTGCCRTTGTCRCTGTTTATAGTTTGGAAAGCAGGGCCTCTCCCTACTACTTGTTTTCGAGTACCATTCCTTTACCAAAGCATCTCCCTCTACCATCGATACCTTGTTCTAGTTAGTCTGAATAGTTCGGAATAGTTATAAAAGCAGAGAGGTCTCCTTTCTTTTCCTTTCCTGGAAGGGGATGGTGTCTTCTAGCACATGGGTCTCTGTTCTGCAGGCCACCCTATACCTGCCTGCTGAGAGCGCAGGGCTGCTCCCCAGGGGAGGGCAAGGCGGCTGCCGAAGGTGAGGGCAGCACAGGCAAGGCCCTCCCCAACAGCACTTGCCTCTAGTTCTAGGCGAGGCCAAGTGATGAATCGGGTCCAGAGCGAGCAGYTCAGAGAGAGGACCGGAGACAAGGCTACAGCATAGGGCCAAGGCACACCCAGGAGACAGGGTTGAAGACAGTTACAACTACAAAGTAGCTCAGGCASGGTGTGGAGGCCCAGGCCTGAGCTTAAATGGAGCTCCTGGACCAACTGGCAAGAGGGTGCATGGGTGAGGGTCTCAGCTGAGGCTGGTCAGGGTAATTGAGGCCCGTTGGAGGCTCTGACAACTGCCTGGGCTGCCTCAAAAGGAAAATTCTGGTGTGTTCGTGGCCAAGCCTACTTTTCTGTGTATGTCTTGAGCCTCCCTCTGGCACAGTGAAGGGCTAATTTATACCCACAGATAGGATTTTATCTTCAGATCTCAGACTTGTATGATGCAGGTAGTCTAAAAGCATGCTATCACTGCCTTTTCTGCTGGAGAGCTCCAATATGGACAGCCATGTCTGCATCCATTCAAGAAAATTTACATATGGTAAAAACAACTGTGCTTACATTGAAGCTGTATGTTTTGCACTCYTGGGAAGTACCTTTCATCAAACGAGCAAGTTTTTCTTGCTTCAATTTTGCTAGCTTTCACAGTGCTGAAAAAGCCATCAGTACCAAATCCAGGCTGTCTGTACCACAGTCCAAGTAACAATCCTTTCCACTCATGGGAAAAGTCGTAGGTACTTCTGTTTTTTCACTTAATGTGGTTGCCTGGGAACAGGCACCTTTTAATTTCCAAACATGGGCCATCTTGTAGTCGGAGACCCTGCTTTTGTCAGGTGAGTTAAAAGCTGTCCTGGCTGGTCGTGTGCTGACTGATGTGGCTGTAAAGATTGCCGTTATCTTAAAATCCCATCCTGCAAGAAAAAAACAGAAATATGGTCTTGGGTGGTAAGTGCACTTGGCTTTTATGAAAGCAAATGGAAGCAAAGAGTGCTCAGTACTTTGAGTATCAAACTGGTAGCCAGTTTAGCTGCAGATAAGAAGATGCATTTCTGGATAGCTAGGAACCTTATTTTGTTTAAATGCATGAAAAGTGCCCTTCAGATTCTAAAGCATGAGTTACTGTATGTTTAATGGTCTCTTGTATATTGGAGACTTTCAAAACACTCTGCAATTCTGACCATAGGCCACTTCATACTCATCCTCCTCCTTGCTCCTGGAGTGTCCTGGCCAGCGGAGTTTGATCTTCTCAGGCATGGCTCCCAGTTGCCGCTGCTTTTCCATGCCTCCCTGTGGCCAGGCACACAGCACAACCTTCCATGGCTCCCTCATGCCGGTGGAACTGTSCCATGAAAGCACGTTGTGCCGGGTACAATCTTCTTGCAAGAATGAAGTGTCTTCTGCGTGTCCATGATCACTAAGCAAAATTAAAAGATGACGCTGGGTTAGTTTTCCGCTGAGGCGATGCRTTAAAGCAGCTTACAAAGAGGTCTGATGAGCAGTGGCAGCAGCACAAGGTAAACAGCGGGAGGAGACAGCTTGGAGGGGGAGGTGGGATGGCTTTTCAAGAGCAGTAAGCTGCCAGATCAGCTCACGGTGTCTCAGGGGATCTCACCCCAAGGTGTGGTTCCCTGGGCTAGCTGACCCAGCTGCTTGGGGTTTCCGCCTCCAYCCTCACCGCCAGCTGCAGGGTAGCTCCCCCACCGAGGGGTGAACTTGCATGTTATGTTTTCAGTTGGTCTAARCTGGGTAACTGCAGGTTTTCCCTTGGATTAGCAAACAAACAGCTCAGAGATTGCCCAGCAGACAGTAGAGCTGACACTACCTAGACCTCAGGAGCCTGTTGTGGTGGGAGGAGAAACAGGACCTCTCCTTTCAGCAGCACTGAGCTGAAAAAAAGTTACCACATTTTCCAGAGCTGTCATTTTATACGCTAAGGTGGGAGATCCAACAGCCCACCAGATGCGATCTCCCACCCCAATGCTGTGCTGGCCCTTGGGGGACTCCTGAAAGCTAGTCCAGCCCCCCCTACGCACACCTCTCCCGGAAAGCGGGTGGTTGGAGGGTTGGATCTGCCRGAGGTACAACAGCTACCTGCCGCCCGAGCGTGACACCGTGCTGGCAGCTGAYGCCAATGCTCGGGTATCAAGCCGAGTGTGTGGTCACGTTGTGCCAGCGCAGCGCCTGCAAACTCACTGTGATCTCTGGATTGCTTTACTATATCACGGCCACCCTAATTTTCCCTAAAATACAKGTGCAGCTGTATGTTTACTTCTTAAAAGGCCTTTCACCTATACACGCCAGTTTCTAGTCTAGGAAAGAGAGCTCCTGGTTGTATTTGTTCCATGGTTTGCTGGTTCTACTGGCTGCCAGGCCATCTGTGCCATGGCATTGCTGCCACCCCAGAGAACTGGCTTTGCAGGCATTTTTGGGACCCCAAATCCCGGTTCTTGACCCACGGGTAACAGGTTTTCCAGCTCTGTTTCTAATCTCCCCTCTTCAGAAGACCAATTCGTTCAGGCTCGCCCGGCTGCAGGGTTCAGCCTGGTTGGTCTCATTGGGACAGCAAGGAAGATACCAAATGTTGTGCCAGTTATCAAGCAGCAAATCCTGGAGGTCAGCTCACCAGCAATGTTTCCATCAGTCCCTTCCTGTACATTATCCCATTGGATATTTTCATCCATCAGGCACTTGGTAATTGGCTGATTACCTTAGGTATACATKAGCCAGACTCTCAAGCTCCAACTATATATTTAGTTAATTCTGTATAATTTGAAATGTCTCTTTCTTGCCATTGCACAGGACTGCTCCTGAATCTTCCTCTGAGACTCCAGATTGCCAAACACGTATCAACAGTCTGAAATACATCCTGTCCAAGAGACAGAAGACTCGGGTGAGTTGAAGAATTCCAGTGAAACATCCAAACTTTAGCTAACTTGGTCAACTTTGAATCTTGCTGGAAGCCCAGGGACCATCCCAAACTCTTAGGAAGTCAAGCAAGTTCTAACCATTTTAATCTTTCTTTAATATATATATAGAGAAAATCTACATGTTGCTGCTAACTCTTGAATTTCAGATTCAAATGTCATCTTTGTGAATTAGTTACTGCATTTTTAAAGGTGGAGGAAAGAGGAGAGGAATATAAATGTTGTTCTTGGCTGCAACCTTTTGAGTGGACATACATGCCAAATACTGAAGCCAGAATTTGACCCATATAGTTTTTAAAAAAAAGAAATCACATGACCGCATGCTGTTTAATCATAGGATAAGAGCATCCTACAGGAATATCTGCTCCCAAGTATTTATCAGTCTTAGTAAATAAAATAAATGAGCATGGGAAAAATCTATATCCAAATTRCGAGAAAATAAATTCCAGGAACATGTATACCAACGAACTAATGGGAGGTTAAGGTTTATAAAAGTCATATGTTATTTATTTTTAGGGTTTTTTTCATTAGCATTTTGCTTGTATTTCAGAAATGTGCCACTTCTACAACAAGCTGTATGTGCTACATYAGCACAAGAACTTAAAGCATTATTTTGTCCCTAGAGCTGGGACATTCTGTAAGCACTTTCCTCATTGTACAAAAGTTTTTCAACTCAATAAATTGGAATCCTACTGTTTCTCCAATGTAATCTTCCTGCTTCTTGCACTGAAATTAGGGCATTTAAACTTCTGAGGCTTTACATTTAATTGTTTCAAGGCTTGGTCAGTCTGAAGTTTGGGTTTTGAAAGTCAAACCCTCCTGTTTGCTCATGATTAATTTTTTGTAAATTTTACAGCCAGTTAGTTTGTTGTAATAATAAAGATAAAGTAGAGCAATCCAGCATAGCTGGCTTTTTCTCCTCAAACAGAAATACTGAGAAAGTTCCAAGATAGAATTTAGCAGCCTCTTAAAATTAACAAGATTTTGCTTTCAGAACTTACAATTTCTGAAGGAAATTTCATTCATCATGTTCTTTTTACTGTTCCTCAGACCTTATCTTCATTACATTCTACACTGATGCAAATTCAGCTGATTTGTGTAGGGTCACCAACCTGCATTTAAAACTCATAATCTACGTGAGTTAACCTACCTCAGCGTGCCCTTACTAGGGCACACCCCAGTGCAAAACTCCTAGTGGAAACAAGACCTAAGTCAAACCTGTCATTTTGGTTTTTATCTGGATTAATGCAAGATTCTGATTCGTTTGTGTGATGCTTTTTTTTCCAGTGGTCCCAGTGTAGACCAAGAAACCATTTTTCACCCAAAGATATGAACTCTTTCCCACAATCATGTAATCTAGGCAGCATGAACAATAGCTACCAGGAGATTGTTCAGAGGTGTTTAACAAATGGTACTAGTCTGGGAAGATGATTTCTTCAAATAACAAAAAAAGTTTACTTGGTTTTTAGGTGTGGTCAGTCCTGGCTGAGAAGAATTTCAGGGTACGGCCCTTGCCTTTCTATTTGACTGTACTCATAAGCAGTTGTATTGATTCTGGATTTTGGCTCTTTGTTGTGAGTTTGTAGTGCTCAGATACAGCAAAGGGATTTTTCCTTTCAATCTTTTCAGCTTTCTGCTAGAGGCCATTGGTCCACGTGGCCTGCATTTGCATCCAGGCAGACCGTCCTAAGGAATCACAAACCCTGCTGTGCCCCAGAGGAGAGACAGTCTAGGTACGTTCAGCCTGTGCTACTGGTTAAGTCACCAGGATTRCTGGAAGCAGTTTTTGAAAATCAAGACCTTACAGAGCAGAACCTCTTCCAGTGTTAGTGAGAACAATGATGTTGGGTTACCCCACAACAGTTTGGCACAACAGAGAAGACATTGCTGGTTCTGACTAGTAGCTCTGTAGATGTTGTCARGTATTTATGTAGTAGCGAGTCATGATTAGTATAAACATTACCATAAAATGCTATCATTTAATGATTCATTGGCCAACATTATAAAGGATTCTGTCAGGGCTCCAAGTGCACCAACAGGCTYTGCAAGCTCTTCTCCAGTCCCAGGCATTTGGGTGCCTGGGCTTAAGATGGGTTCTGGTACGGCACAGGTGGGTAACCTGGGACCAGGTGCTGTAAAAAGAGCTGTGTGAGAAAGAGATGTGAGAAGCCTTTACTCAGGCTCACTCRCCTTGGTTCTTGCCGGAGCTATGGTGTAGCCATGTCTGCCTTGCACCTCACTGACCCTGGCCTGCTGACTTGACATCCCAGCTTGGCATCAGACCTTCCKCATCACCGCGGGTCTGCCTGACCATCACTGACCGATGAATGACCCTGGCTACCATTAAGGGACCTGCTCTGCTATTCTCGGTCAAGTCCTGTGGCACTGTGTCCTGCTGGGCAGGTCACTGTCCCTGGTTGCCTTGCTGTCACCCTGTGGGGTCCCAGCGACCCTTGAGCACAGGCACCTCAACCCCCAGGGGTAGGGGAAGRGGTTGCAGAGCTTGTTGGTGCACTCAGGGCTCTGACAGATTGCAGGACACAGTTGTGGATGATATAATAAGGATAGTTGCGCTTTTTAGTTTTAATTCTAGCTGGTTTTAATATGAAATAAGCATGATAACATCCAGCAAAGGGACATTTAGCCTAGAACCTCCTGAGGAACCTAGAACCTCAGGAGATGTAGTATGTTATCAGTTCTCTTTTCGAACGGCTGTTTTCCTTGACACATTTCAAATAACGTAATTAGCATTTATTCTTTTCTGCCACAGAGAACCCAYTCACCTGGCTTTTTATACCAAAAAGCATTATGAAGTTCTTAAACTGAAGAGTGGTAATAGCAGGATGTCTTGAATAGCCTCCTGCTCCATCAAGGAATTTTAAATTGGCCATYGTACACTCTTTTTTTTCTTCTTCACTGTAGTACGTATGTATTCTCTCATGTAAGGGAAAATAATAAAGTCCTGCTGTGAAGCAATGGGCAGTAGGAAGAAAACCAAGATCCCTGAGCTGATTTATTATGAGTTCATTCTTATATATATGGCACACGTAAGTCCATGCATCCATTCTTTTCCTGTGTCTCTGTAGCAATAAACAGGCCCTTCTCACCATTCCAAAGCCACGATACTTGGAGCAACTGGARTCCTACTTAAGGAAAGAGCTGCAGTCTCTTGATCTGACTAAAAAGAACACCCAGGAACTGAAGTTACAGGTCTGATATAAGGTTCTCTTGACTTGAAACTACATGCTGAGATGGATTACTTAAATTGGCCATCCAAAGGAAAAAGTAGATGGGAAGAGTAAGCACCTRTGGGTAGTATTGGATAAGTGGGTTTGCAGCTCATGTTAGGGAACTTGCACGGAGAGCAGTTCATTTATATGTTGGGTTGCTGTTGTTTGCGTGTTGGGTTTATGTAGAATTATAGAATAGTTTGGCTTGGAAGGGACKTTTAAAGGTCATCTAGTCCAACCCCCCTGCCATGGGCAGGGACATCTTCAACTAGATCAGGTTGCTCAGAGCCCCGTCCAACCTGACCTTGAATGTTTCCAGGGATGGGGCATCTACCACCTCTCTGGGCAACCTGTGCCAGTGTCTCACCACCCTCATTGTAAAAAAATTCTGCCTTATATCTAGTCTAAATCTACTCTCTTTTAGTTTAAAACCCTTGTTCTATTGCTACAGGCCCTACTAAAAAGTCTGTCCCCATCTTTCTTATAAGCCCCCTTTAAGTACTGAAAGGCTGCAATAAGGTCTCCCCGGAGCCTTCTCTTCTCCAGGCCGAACAACCCCGACTCTCTCAGCCTTTCTCCACAGCAGAGGTGTTCCATGCCCATGATCATTTTTGTGGCTTCCTCTGGACCCGCTCCAACAGGTCCACGTCTTTCCTGTACTGAGGACCCCAGAGCTGGACGCAGCACTGCGAGGGGGGGGGCATCTCACCAGAGCAGAGTCAAGGGGCAGAATCCCCTCCCTCGACCTGCTGCCCACGCTGCTTTGGATGCAGCCCAGGATACGGTTGGCCGCCTGGGCTGTGAGCGCACATTGCCGGCTCATGTCCAGCTTTTCATCCMCCAGTACCCCCAAGTCCTTCTCGGCAGGGCTGCTCTCCATCCCTTCACCCCCCAGCCTGTATTGATACTGGGAGTTGTCCCGACCCAGGTGCAGGACCTTGCACTTGGCCTCGTTGAGCCTCCTGACGTTCACACGGGCCCACTTCTCCAGCTTGTCCAGGTCCCTCTGGATGGCATCCCGTCCCTCAGACGTGTCGACCGCACCATTCAGCTTGGTGTCATCTGCAAACTTGCTGAGCGTGCCCTCGATCCCACTGTCTGTGTCATTGAAGAAGATACTAAACAGTACCAGTCCCAATACCAGTCCCTGAAGGACACTACTCATCACTGATCTCCATCTGGACATTGAGCCATTGACCACTACCCTCTGGATGTGACCATCCAACCAATTCCTCACCCACCGAACAGTCCACCCATCAAATCCGTATCTCTTCAATTTAGAGAGAAGGATGTTGTGGGGCACCGTGTCAAAGGCCTTATAGAGGTCCAGACAGACAACATCTGTAGCTCTTCCCATGTCCACTGATGTAGTCACTCCGTCACAGAAGGCCACTAGGTYGGTCAGGCAGGACTTGCCCTTGGTGAAGCCATGCTGGCTGTCTCGAATCACCTCCCTGTCCTCCATGTGCCTTAGCATAGCTTCCAGGAGGATCTGTTCCATGATCTTCCCAGGCACAGTTGTTCACATCTTCTTGTGTACTCCACATCTTCTATAACTGTTTCCATTTTCAAATCAAAGCCCAGGTCTTCATAAAAGACATGGTAATCTAAAATTGATGTGAAACAGAATTTAGTCACTAAACTCCTGAAGATTCCTGTGTAAACCCATAAAGCAGCAAGTGTGTAGGTTCCCAAATTTTCACTGCAAAACCTCTAATTTCCAAAGTTAGGTTTCTGCATGTGACAAGAAGGGGCTTTCTCATCTAGCTCTTGCCTGAGCCTAATCGGGACCCCCAAAATTTGCAGCCTCTAATGGGTCTGATCCTGGGGGGGGGGTTGTTGTGGGTGTTTGAGGATACACCCCATGGAGACATTGAGAACCACCAMTTCAATTCAAAACACAGATAGAGTAGGAGTGGGTACTCCTGTTTTGTAATATCCTGCAATTAGAGCATTTATGCAGACTGGGGAGTTCAGATTCGGTTTTCTCTGCACAAATTAATTCAAATTCTCATTCCCAAAGGAATCCTGTAGTGACAGGGAAAGAAAGTGGTAGATGGAAGAGAATGGAGGGAAACAAAGAGTAACTAATGGCAAGAGAAAATAGAGATCTCATAACAGTGTTTATGCTTTGAAAATATTTTTTACTGTCTGATATGACATGTTTAATGGTGTTTAATAGTGAGGTACACTCAGTGAGAACATTACTTACTGCTAATGAAATCTTCCCACGGCGCAGATACAACACGGGGGTTTGACTATCCTCTCTGAACAAGTTTTATTCTGCTGAGAAGGACATCTGCAGAGAGACTCTCTCTGCTCTGCAGAGCTTGCCACTTAACAAAATAGGCAACAAAAGCAGCAATATGATCTTGTTACATATCTTTAACATCCATATTGTGACATCCATATTGTAACTTGAGTTCTAGTCAGCTCCATCTGAACAGTATCATTTTCATTTTGGAGCTGTGCCCTGACAGACTTGATCAAAGCTTCTCTTTGGCCACTAAAATGTTTGTTTGCTCTCCATCATGCTGTGGTGCCTATCAAGAGGGGAGAGAACTCCACCTTCATGTGACGTATTTGGGATGACAGAGCAAAGGTGGAGAGACARAATAAAATGTGGTAGCAGTATTTTTATACTTATTCTCACTGTCATTAGAYGCCATTTGTGTTGGACAAAACAGCTATCTCTGAATTCTGAAAAATGCGCCACTGAATGTTTTCTCAAGCCGTCTTTCTTCTCTCAGCCCTACAGAGAGATCTTTGAATTCTTCATAGACAACTTCAAGACCTATAAGCCCTTGCTGTCAGCTATAAAGAATGAATATGAAGTTACTTTGGGTAAGCTCCTGGACTTTGAGCTGTGGGGAAAATGCACTAAAGGAGACGTTCTTACAGAGCTTACTTGTGTTGGATACATATATGGGATGAACAGCCCAAATAGATGTCAACTGATAAAACCATCTCTCTGGTCCGTTAGGTCTATTTCCTTCATACATAAGATGAAGTTGGTGGAGGGTTTTTTTCCTATAATATTTCAGATTTTTAGATTTAGATCTGAGATTTTTAGATTTTTTTTTTATTTTCATCACATACACCGTTCAGTCAACAGCAGTGTCTCAAGGTTTTTCTGGGACAATCACATTTGGAGTGGAGTGTATCGTACTAATATATTTGGATGCACTTGCTCTGTTAACTTGAAGCTTGAATTACTCCTGAAGCAAGGCAGGGCAGAGGACTGGACTGGCTGTTCCCTGTCCATTCTTAGTGTGCTTTAAACTCTGCTTGGCATTCAGATGCCGCGGTGTTACCAGTACTTTGTAAATAATCACAGAGGGCTAGAAATAGACTGTAACCAGGAGCTCATTTCACACTGGGCGCTGAGCAGCTATCAAATGTCAAGAGTTTTCTACTGGGACAGTCTCTTAAAGGATATATATTGTTTATCCCAGTACCTGTTATCTGGGCTACCTAATCATAGTCCCTCATTATAGACAAAAATCTTTCTTTGCACAGTATACTTCAACCAGGTGATTAAGTCAACTTTAATCATTATATAAAAACATTTTTTTTAAACSAATTTCCTTCCAGAACTCTTTAGTAGACATTTCTTTGCCACAGCTCCCAGAGAGATTACTGTTGTCCATGCTGTAGCCTATATTGTACTGCTTAAAAAACTGTGGTTTTTTTAAAGCATTTATTTACTGACTCCTCCATATTATTTGGATGTGATCTTTCCCTTTTTTTCTTTGAAGTCTTTTTGTCTTTCACTGGATACCCAGCAAAACATATCTTTTATGATAGCTTTATTTTTGGAAATAACTGAATGCCAGTGAACTAATACGCTATGGTAGCAAGTGTACTTGAAGCTCKAAGAATAAAACAAGTGGAATATTATTTTATTTTTAAGTTGGGGTTGGGATCCTCCCACCTTTCTGTATATTGAGGAYTCATTTTCCTAATGACAGATTTTACCTTGCTAACGAGGCCTGCATGACATCCATCCCCTTTTAGCTAAGGGTATTGGATGGGGTTATCTGTAAGTAATTTCCAGGCCTCCTCCTCCCTGCCTAGCACCGACAGCAGCTTACCTGCCTGGCCAAGGAAGCAGTGATTTAATCCAACCCRCCAGTTCATGGCCACGGAAACAAGGTCCCACTTCCCCAGTCCTGACGGTGCACTCCCCCTGCTTATTCTGCACCAGCTCTGCCACTCGCTGGACACCTCTGTGAGCTGAGTCAACTCACCCAGCAGGAAAAACAGAGACCGAGAGCTGCGAAATTTCCTGTTGGTTTAGTGAGTTGAATTGTTCATGGAAGTGTCTGTGCTAGGCAAGAGACAAAAGCAAGTGTCTGAGAGCAGAAAGAGTACAAAAGAAAGAGAAAAGGCAGGATTTGTAGAACTGTACCCCTAAGCGCTTATCTTTATTCTTAAATTATGTCTGACTGTGCTTACAAAAACAACTTCTTTAAAATCTGTGAGACATGGCCATTCTGAGGGCTCCTCATGTCAGAATTTTACATTCTGTTTATAGTCCCTCACTACAGTGCTTGGAGTCTTAAGATGCAGATAAATGGGGCAGTTTGCTTAGAGGGATGTCTCATCACCCCACCTAACATGCACACTCTAGCTGTAGCATTTCAGCTCCCTTTGAAACTGTAACTAAAGCTCCTTTACACCACAGCATTGTATTTCTCAGCCAACTGGATATTATCTTTGTAGCCTGATTTAGCAGCTATGTCTTACTCTGTTTTTTCTGCCATCCTGTACTAGCTTAGCCTATATGATGTTTAAGGTGCTCACCACTGCACCCACTGCCGGGGCGGGTTCTGCCCTTAAATCTGCTAGCGTTACAGCATATTCCCAGTCCAGTCAGGATAATCTGGTTTAAAAAAAAAAAAAAAAAGTATTATTAAATGTTGCCCAAAAACTGTACTGCTTACACTGTATATTTAGCTGCACCATTTTGGCAGCACGACGTCTGAAGCAGCGAGCACATGCATGGCTGAGCATGCAGACCCGAGGAGGCAGCCACCTCTGAGGGGAACAGGGACGTGCAGCTGCTGTACTGTGCCGGCTGCTCCCACCTGCGTGTCTTCTGCCAGAACTGGACATACGACTGCAGCTCAGCTCCTTTGGGTGTTAAGGTTGTGCTGAGCCAGTACTGAGGCTTTATGGCATTGTTTCTGGAGTAAATCCACATGAATGTGAAGGTACTAAGCAGAATTTGGAACATAGCACCACGGAGAAGAGAGCCATCAAATCCCTACGGCTGTTACCTTGATCCAAGATAAAGGTTATGTTGCTGGGAGCTCCTTTAAGACAAAGCTGAGTGACTGTGTAGGTCTTCATGGTGGTGTTATCCACAGCTGAATCCATTTCTTGATTAAAATAATAGGTTGCTATGTCCACAGGGCCTTCACATTGACTCCTTTGTGGTGCTAAGACTGCTGGGTCCATCCAGCAATTCTGTATGTGCAGTGAGCGGCACCACAGCCTGAATTCTTTCCAAGTGGGAGAATGTCTGTCCTTTCTTGGCATGGGGAGAGTTATGAGAGGTCATCAGAGAGCTAATGTTCTCAGATGGGGCTGGCCAGTGTCCACGTTACAAAAGAATCACTTTGGCAGCCARTGAGTTGTGCTCTAACTTCTGACATACTGGGCAGCTACAATTAAAAATACTGTTGCACTTAATTTCAAGGGGTTTGCTTGTGGTCAGGAGTCAGTTGTGAAACAYGCAAACTATGCCTTGAAACAAGTTTGCTGAAGTTTTAACATGGTCACACTGAGCAACCAAACAGCACAGTGGCAAAATTCCTGTGCTAATGCTCTAATTTTTGCCATCTCTTGTCCTTATACATAGTGAAAGTATCATAGTGAAAAGTATCATAGTGAAAGAGTTTTGCAAAACCTTTGGTACAGTTATAGCATGGGAAGGAAATTCACACCCAAGTATAATAAGAAAAGTAGTTCCTGTTCTTAGATTTATGTATGCGTTTTAACTTTTAAAATGCAAAATCTGTTGCATAGTATTTGTACATAAATACTAATACCAGGTTTTATTGAGGAGGAAAAAAACTCCAAGTCAGATTATTCAGCACCCGCCAGCATTTCTATCCTTCTGTTCAGGAGAGGGAGTGAACAGTTTTGATTGCTGAATAATGCAGTTATTCACAAACAAAATAAGGCTTGCTCACAGCCTTATTTGAATCACACCATATCCYGTCTTTGATCATTTTGTTCTTCTGGTGGAATTCCATCTAGTCATAAAAACAAGCCTCCACACCAAGGAGGAGGCATCAGAGGAAATTCTACCATGTAACTCTAACTAGGATTGGCACCCAAGTCAAGTACYGTCACTAGGTTCCTCAGGTAAATATCTTTAAGAAAAATTTTCAAGTCAAAGGGGAAATAGCTGAGAGTGAAAAACACATGTTACAGCTGATGAGCACATGAGTTCTTTACTAGATGTACTGAAGAGAAAGGCAAAAGAAGAGAGGTCAAGGCACACCTAAAAAGAGGGGAGAGTGGGTAGACAACAAATTTGTATACAAAAGGTTGCGTGAGATGGTGTATTTGGAGACAAGAAAGCAGATCAAAGTTCACGAAGAACATGACTTCACAAAAGAGAGTAAATCGCTACTTACCAGCTGTCTTTAGCCCCATATGCTGCCTGTGTTAAAATGGTGACACCTTCCCACCTAGTGAAACATGACAAAGCCATCAGTGCTCATTATATCTTACCAAAACYTTAAGTACTCAAGAAAACGAACAAAAAAATACTGTTCATCCTTTGTTTTCCAAACCAGGATAAATAGCATGAACTGAAATCAGAAATCTTTATGAAGTTCCTATGCCCAGCTGGATAAACAATGGGATATAATCCCAAAAGGTACTACTCCCAGTCCTTAGACACTCACCAGGCCAAGCAGTAGAAGCTTCATGTTCAGTCCCACTTCCCACCAGCACTGTTTTGGGATTGAATATCCAGCAGCCCAGCTCAGTAAAATTCAGGCTTTGTTGCTCATTGTGAGACCCCACCTCTGCTTTCTTTAGCTCATCAGAAGAAGACAATTCGTACCCTAGAGCCCCTGAAGGCTATGGTCACAACTGTCTCCGAGGAGTGCACCCGACAGATCCTGGCACTACAGGAAAAGGAGAAAGATGAAATCAATATGTTAAAGCAAGAGAAACAACATTTGTTAAAGATCATTGACAACATGAAGGAAGAAAAGAATTCTCTTCAGACTCAGGT
Organism: Oceanodroma leucorhoa; assembly: GCA_030449065.1. Classification (NCBI taxonomy): domain Eukaryota; kingdom Metazoa; phylum Chordata; class Aves; order Procellariiformes; genus Oceanodroma; species Oceanodroma leucorhoa. Next base: position 1,449,843 of record JASVER010000137.1, on the reverse strand, counting down.
AAATTAGAGTCAAATGTTGAGTCAAATGTTTCCCAGCTTCAGCTGGATGTTTTTTATACATCCGATCTCTTACCTCCCAGCCTCTCACCCTTTGACGCCAGTAGAAGTTCTGGAGCAGGCACTGGACATCTGGCACAGTAGTGATGCTGGATCTCAGCCAGCTCCAGGGAATATCCTGTTCTCTTGGGACAAGCTGTGCTGCCACTGTCAGAAGTCTTCCCTTGTATCTCTTCTCCCATCTGGCTCTTCCAGTGTCACATTTGAAGCGGGGAGGAAATAAATATCTTCCTGATACTAAAGTTTTAAGTTCTTATGTAAAAGCACATGCACTCTTTTACAACACTGTACCCTTAGCATCTTTAAATCTGTATCATTCGTCTTACTGCCGGTGCAGTCACATTGGTATCTATAGGCAGGATTAGTGATGTCTTTCCAATTTAAATTACCACTTTATACAGTTCTTGAACAGTTTCAGCTACTCAGGCTGAAATGACACTACTGTTGKAGAGCAACAAGAGCAGGGCTGCTGCATGAGAAAGGACAAGCCAGGAGCTGAGGGTGACTGCAACGCAGTCAGAGCCCCACCAGCCAGCAAGCAAGGTGCTGGTAGCAGTCATCCTCAGCAGTTCCAGATGAGATATTTAAGCCCAGGGTCCATCCGTGGTGACGGGGAGGAAGCAAGCACTCAGGAGCAGCAGGAGATAGGGCCAGAGTCAGGACTGGAGACAAAACTGCAACAGAAACCCAAAGGGGTCCATCCAGGAGAAGAGCTACCTACAACATTAGTCCAAGGTCCAGTTAGGATACAGAGACAGGACTGGAGACAGGTACATCTACAAAGATACACCTCAACAAAGACCAAAAGCCTCAGCCTGAGCTTAAACAGAGCTCCTTGGCTGCAGGCAGATGGTGTGTGGGTGGAGAGTCCAGCTGAGACTGATCAGGACAATTAAGGTTCTTGGGGCCCTGACAGCTACTATAGCTAATCCAGGAAGTATCAAAGAAGTGTGAGTTGGAATGAGCATCTAGAGCCTCCAGCCCAACCTCCCACGTGAAGCAGAACTATTGCCTATGTTACATCAGATCAGCCACGAGCTTGTCTGGCTTGAGTTTTGAGATTGTCCCAGGCTGGTGATCCTCCACCTCCGTGGGCAGCCTGTTCCAGGGTTGTACCATCCTCCTGGTGAAAAATGAGCAGGAGGAAGAAACAAATTGTCCTTGTCGCACAGCAATTCTGCTGTAGTTAGAGGTGTGATGACAGCACGAGGAACTCTACCTGAGCTTGCTTTCATCCACTCGTTTAAGTACCGAGTTTAAGTGGTAAAGGTGAAGAAGAACAAGCTTCAGGACAGACTACGTAGGCTCCTTATTCATCTAGCTAGCACTTGGTGAACCTTAGAGGTTTTGGTTTCACTAGCTAGATCAAAATGCTTATCAATATCTCTTCCATTTGGAGTCCTAGAACTAGCCAGTTCCACTTGTTGGTACCCACAGGCCTCAGTGCTTCATAGAGCTGTAGAGAACCTTCTCTGAAAGGAGCAACTGAGAATTTATGCCAAGTTATATTTGCCTTACCTAAGAATAGAGCCCACAACCAGAATTCTAGTTTGGGCTATTTCAATTTTGCAATTTGGGTGAAGGGGGTTGTGAAAAATAATTCTGCTAAAACCAGAATTCCATTTTTGAGACAGCATTCAAATATTCTAACTGTGGCACGGTTAAAAATTCCTTGGAAAGATCCGCCTAAGCTGCTGACCTGTCTGCTGGTAGCAGCGTGGTTGTGGCTATGATGGTGTAGGGACACAGGCAGAATTTCTACAGAGGGCTTGTATTGCTGTGAGACTAACAGAATTCAGAATTCTCATCAGAATCAGAATAGTCGGAGTWCCCCGAAGCACTAGTTGTCTTCTGAGCAACAAGTGAAACACCATCTTGATTCATTCCCTACCCAGCAGATTAGGCAAGCGTTGGCACGACAGGATGTGATCACGTAATGAAATGCACATCACGCAAATAAGCTATGGTTTTACACRTAATCCCAGTTCTTAGGCTTCCAGATTTCTGATAGTTTTACTTTGCCACTAATTTAAAATGCAATTAAAATTAAAAATTACAACAAAAAATTAAAAATATAGCACAAATACAATCCCATGTTGCCACCCAGGATACGTTTCTGTCACCAGTTCCAGTGGAGTAAATTGGTAAGAGTAGCAGCTTTTTTTCTCCTGTGTGACCAGCAACAGGGACAGAGTAAGTTGCTGGAATGTTTTCTAAATGCGGGCTTACAACAGAGAAATGGTGTAACTCAGATGATGAAATGTATATAATTCACTCTCTAGAAGGCTAAACACTCAGATGGAGCACCCTTTTGCACGCTACATCTGAGTTTGAACTCTTCGGTCATATTTCCATCTGGTCCATCCTTTCCTACAGTGTTACCTCCTGCCCCCTCTCCTGCTGCAGTTTCTCCCATTTTGCTTCCCTTATCCCACTCTGCTTCTCAGTTCCTGCTCTAGACTCACCAAACCGGCCCAAGAGCTCCCACTGGTGCCCTGCTCCTGATCGGTTCCGGCCTCTGGTTCCTGCAGGTGGAGCATCTGCGGACAAGCGTAGCTGAGGAGTATGCCCGCTATCTCAATGAGTACGGTGCCCGCAAACTGCTTCTAGCAAAGCTGAATGATATGCATAATGAACGGCTGGACATGACACGTCACCAAGTCCAAGGTAGAGAAAGAGGGTCTCTGTGAGAACCTGTCCTGCACAGAGACCCAAATACACCTCCGTGGGTACAACATTGCAGCAAAAGTTCAGCGTATCTCTGAAATATCTTCAGATATGCTTTGATTCTTAAAAGAAGTTAAACAAATTCATGGCCAAAAAGTCCAGAAACAGGTAGGAAAGGGAATAGGCAGGGATGTAGCTAATAGTCTGACCCGATTCAGTAAGTCATTGCTTGCATTCTCGTACGCTCTTGCTTAGCACAACAGGTAAATGGAAGGCAGGAGCTGCCCAATGCAAAGGTTCCTTATGTTTTTTGACTCCAGTGCCAACTGTCAGCATGTCTGACCCAGCCACAGCTGCCAGCTTTGTGCCTGTCCACAAGGACAGACAAAACTGCTGAAATTCAGATGTCACAGATACCTGGCACAGAGGTTACTCTGCTGATCCACGGTCTGGTTACAGGCACCCATAGTGCTGCTGCTTCTTCCTCGCTGGCTGTAGCCATTGCATCTGCGTAAGGCTCTCCCCGCCTGCGATCCTCTCCGTTAATCAAAAGCAGGGCTGAGCCTTTGAGTATGTATGTGTGCATGGGAGAGGGGGCAAGAGAGTGGGTGGGAATGTGAACACTGCGACATACTCCTGGCCTTGCAGTTCTTTGATAATAATACAGTCTACACCCGTTCAGCTCTTGCCAACATTTTGTAAGGTCGGTGGTCTAAAAGCTTAATAGACGATTTAGAAAACTACGACTGCAATTTTACTGTCATGGGCTTTCATCAGTGGCTGTTGTTTAAAGACATCAAGGGTGAAGATGTGGTGAAGTTAACTTTGGCTTTAAAGATAGCTCGGCAGGACCTCACAAAAGCCCAGGTGAAGCTGAACACAATGATAGCAGACTACGGAGATGTTGTACCCAGGAGAGATTTTGAATCACTGGAGAAAAAATACTCTGATTTACTTCATGAGGTAAGCATAGGCTCTTAATTTTCAAGCTATACCACAAAAAATACAAACATAACATGGTGCTTCAATATTCAGGTTGGGATGGGGACTCAGTAAACCCAGAGCTCACATATGGGCATTTTTTTGTTTTTTGCGCATACATGAAAAGCCACTGTCTTCTAATCCCCAAAAGCTCCCTATCTATTGGAATTTCATACTGCCAGAGCACTCAAARTTAGTATACCATCACAAACCCTTCACATCAGTTTCAAATGAATTAACACCGTAAAAGCAATAATGGCCCACAGACCACCAAGGGCCCACAGATTACAGCTTGAGAGCTACTGTCTGAAGTCATCATATATATAAATAAACGAACTAGGTTCACCTCACATACATTGCACTGTTTTGTCCAAACCATTACTAACTGAAACTACTGCTGGGCTACTAATTCTTACCTGTCTAGCTGGGTTTTTGCCTTTTCCAGTAGTATTAAATGGCTTCTTTAGCCTACTGAAACTCCAAGGTCATCAACCCAACCATGGGGTTGATCAAGGTRTTTTCCAGCTGTGAAAGAACTGGACTAGGTTCCTCCTGTTGTATCTGTTTGCTGCCTTTTCAGAATAAATGTTTGCTTGGCTTGCAGTGGAGATGCACAGGAGCAACGCCATGTCACACGCAGGCCAGCGAAGGGATAACCCACACCGGTGGCTAGGATGGGGTCTGCTTCCAACCCCGCAGCGGCAGAGTGGCAGTGACCTGGTCTCTAGAAGGAGGATGAAAAAGAGAACACATTGGATGCCACCACGTAGTTAGGGCACAGCTGTGAAGAGGGATGGATGAAAACCTCCATTAAGGCAAAAAAGTACTACCCRCCTCTGTGCTTCAGAAGAGCAGTGCTGGGCTGTCCCAGATACCTTCGGGGCATTGGCAGCTCCGTTCCAGCCCTGACGGTCAGCACAGCTCAATCCACTACGTGTCCCTACATCGTGGCACGATAAATACAGACGCAGCCCTCAAAACCCAGACTAGAGCTGTGGTTACCTCTGAATCACAATTTACCTTTGTAGTAGTAGAGCGAAGATAAATCATATAAAAAAGAAACACTTTCTAAATAAAGTATAGTGGATCTAGCGGGGGTGCATGTAAAAATTTCCAGAACAAAAACCTATGTTTCTCTTGCTCTCTCCCAGTGCATTAAGATCTATTTTTAAACACAAAAACAGATATAAAAGGGTCATTGATATGTTTTGTCAGAAGTTTTTGTAAATGGTAACAATAAAATTTAATAAATGATTTATTTTCTTCCGATCTAGAAGCAATTAGCCAGGGACAGCTCTCCATAAGTCTGTGGACTACACTGACCGCTCACCGGAGCTGTCTGACAACAGCAGAAAATTTCTGTTACTCTGGTTAGCTTATTACAGTCCTCCTTTCTGTATCCTTTAGACGAAGACTCTGCAGAAGGATTTTGATCAGCTCCATAAGGAATATGAAACACTGCTGGAAATCCACAGAGAGACTGCGGAAGAACGAGACAACTTCTGTGCGGAACTCCAGCGAGTTCAGCGCAACTGCACACCCCGGCCAAACTGGGCAAAGTGTTCAGGTGCCAAATGTATTCAGCAGTGGTTTGCTTAAGGCAGCTCATCTTTAAATACTTTGCTAAGGTTCATATCTTACCTGCAATGCCCCATTTTCTCCTAGGCTTTTAGGCAGTGGGCTGAGAGAGGAGAGCTTGCCTTTTGCCTTAGACATCTTAGGAGACCAACTGGATGTCTAGAGATCTGTATCTATCATAAGGCTCCTAGCGGGATTCACACAAAACCAGTATGCGTGGGTGCATTCTCCTCTTCTAGCAGCTCAGCGTCTTTTTGCTGTGGCAGAGGTGATTCCTGGTGGAGCTGACCGGTGGGGCTGTCTGGCCGAGGGGAAGACCAGCGATCAGCTAGTGGATGTGCTTCTGGAAGAAGTAGGAACAGGAGCCCTAAAAGAGATAAATGTCTTCCCTGGATGGGTATGTGTAAGCTTTCTTCCCTGCTTGTTTTCACTGAGATTAATTAGCAATAAATATCTGTTAGAAAGGTGGGAGAATTGCTTTCATGCTGGTGTCTTCAACATTCACCTTCCTGTTAGTGTAACCACCAAAAACTTTAAAGCTAGGAAAACTCAGGTGCAGTAGAAAAGCTGAAACTGAGTGTGAGCGTACTGAAGACACGGCTGAAGTAGCCACGCTTTGCAATGAATCATCAGACAGGCAGGTAGTAGTAGTGGGCTAGAGCCCCTTACTAATGCTCCACTATATGGCTGAGACAAATTAACAGCTTCCTGCTGCTGAAAAGCCTTGTCCTTCTCCCCTGCCCCTACCCCCGTACTGGCTGCAGCAACAGGGCAGTATCCAGCAGAGCAGTATTTGTTTTCCCCCAGGTTAGTTCTCTGCTGATGAGATGAACACAGACAAAGCACTAGAATGACTAAGAGTAAGGAGCAAGACTACACAGCAGGGAATGACTACTTTTTGTGGCATCGGGAAGTTAATTCAACTCACACTGTCTCATCGCACTGCACCCCAGCACGTGGGGGAATCAGGAAATGATACAGGGACAAGGAAATGATTCTTCACATCATACCAAGCATAACTGTATCCACAAGTTTTCTCAGGGACAGAGTAGCATTTCTTTGGTCCTTCAACATCTCTTCCTCAGCCTTTCCAGAAGCTTGAACTGTTTGCCCTGCCATTCCTGGAAGATATTTCCAAGGAAGATATTTCCTCTTCTATTTTTGCTGGGCAGAATCTCTCACAGTCCCATTTTGTCCACCCTGAAGCACTTGAGACACACTGCACAGGTGCTGACAGATGTGTTTTATAGTACTGGGAATGAGACCCACACAAATGACTCATTTTAATGGCTTTAGATGCTGAGAACATGGCTTCGGTGCTGCCTCACTGCCAGTGAGGTGAATGCCTTACCTATATCTGTGTTTTCTTTTCCATTACTTAGGGCAAAGGTGACAAGGTGCCTGTGTACCTGAGGCATGAAGGTGAAGTCAAGAACAAAAAGCTGACTAAGAAGGATGTGGTGAACATCCTAAAGGATGTCTGGAATGAGAAAATTGCACTAGAACAGCAGGTTTGTCCCATTTTCCTTCTCCACAAACAGCATTTGCTATGACAGTCAGTCCAGTTTGGGAAGCCGGGGTGTCACCCATGTCCTGCCTAGTGTACCGTCTGAATCGAGCTGCATAAAACATTGTAAGAACAAACCGCCTCAGCTGGCCGTAACCCCGTGCCTGGCAGGGCTCCCCAGGGATCTGACTCATGAATCAGGACAGTGTCGCACGGATAACTGGAGTAGCTCCATCCCAGGCCTAAGAGGCTTCTTCCGCAGCTCCTGCTCCCGGGAGAGCTGTGTGCTCACGGAGCAGCTGATGCCCAGGCACCACTGCAAAGTCAGAGGAAACCAGAAGTCGGCACTGCTTGCTTTGATGTCCAGGGCTGTAAACTGCAGTGGTCCAGCAGCCGCTGCAAGAGCAGCTGAGCTGTCCCTGACGATTCCTCCACAAGGCAGGGTGCCCCGGGGAGGAACCGCTGAGCTAAATCAGCCATGCTCGTCAGTCTGAGACTTCAGCTGGACTGACCGCTGCTGTCCTGGGGTGTGATGGTGCTCTGTGGACCGGCACGCCGTCATGACTCCGCAGCGTCTTCTTAGGTGGTGGAAACCTCGGCAACATCCGTGCAGCCAAGCAAGGCCGGGGTTTTTTGCTGGGTTGATTTTAACCCATGTCAACCCGTTATTAAACTCCATAGCGTTTGTGCCCATGYGAGAGAGGAACAGGTGGCGCTGCAGGAAAAACAAGGAGCAGGGACGAAAAATAATTTATATTGATAAATGAATGAATATAAAAGTGCTTTGGTTTCGTTAACACAAAACCCAAAGAATTTTCCCTCCTTTGTCCAGGGTGGGTTGGGAATGGCAACTGGAGGCCAAAGGAGTGAGGTGTGCGTTCTCTGCCGAGGCAGATATTATGGGTTGCCTGTCTGGGGCGATTCAAGACTCAAAAAGGAAATAAAGGTGGCTGTTTAATTCTTCCCATGTTAGGGACAAGTATGATACCATCTCCCCAGATACTGGACAAGCCCTGTTACTGTGCCTCAGTCATATGAGAGCAACCTTGAGAGGCAGAGTCACTTTACAGATTTCTTCTCTTGAGCTAGAAGCCTAGAAACATCTCTGAGATCAGCCCTAAATGGCTTAATGTTTTCTATGGCAGCTGTCTTTTACTTTCAGCTTGTTTTTTTGGGGAAATAGGGTTGCTGCAATCACTGTCTGGCTCTACTTTTCTCCAATAACTGCTTCCATTTCTCAACCCAGGAGCTAAGCTCAGCTAAATCTGACAGAGGGGTAGCACCTCACAGGTAACAAGTTCCTACATATTTCACAAAAATAGGTAGGAGAAGAGAGACCTTATCAGTGGTCTCAGCAACAGAAGAGCTTCATTGTAAACTTACCCACATTTAGAGAACAAACCTAGGAGAAACATTTTGAAGACTCCAGCCAGCACTAGCACTGTGTTAGCACTGTGTGAGATCCCCAAAAGACAGACATCTATACACAAACAGCTAGAATCAATTGGGCAGATTTGATTTAGTTCTGCCGCTATGGGAATTACTCTTCTGTTATCCGCAGACGGGGAAGCGATCCAGTCTTCCCGAGTTCTTTCTCGGCTACCTCCAGAAGAAGTATGGAGATGCTGCTGCCATGGAATGGTCTTACACTCTCTACGAGAACATGCGACTCTGTCGATCGAACCATGTCCTGAGCTCATTCTATGACATGCTCACCGGGAAGGTAGGCAACCCGCAACCCGGTGCCACACCTCTGCCCAGACAYCCCCGGTGGGACAGGCGGCAGGCAAGGGAAGCGTTCCTCTCCAAAGCAGCTTCACCTCCCATTCCTCCCCTGGGGAAGCTGCACCTTCTCAGGAGAATAAAAGTAAACGCTGACACGCACTAGAGAAGGGAATCCTGTCCATGCAAGACATGGTAGGCTCTTACTGCTCCCAACAGAGCTTCTAGAAGACCCCATTTCTTTCAAACACTTTAGTCACGTCGTATCTGCTCTCTCCGATGGGAGGCTTCTGTCTGCAAGACTTACGTACAGGCCCCTTTCTCTCAGTGGGTCTTTCCCGAAGCAGGTCACGGTCTGTCCCTCTGTTTGTGAAGATCAGGACACACGCTCCGAACTGCAGCACCGTGCAGGCCCTGGCAGCCGTGCTCCCCGCTCCCCAGCACCGTGTCAGGGCTGGAGAGCCCCAGCTACGTGGCCACGTCTTTCCATCCCCTGTAACACAAGGACACGCAGCTTCCCCCAGGTCCTCTTATACTTGCCCTTCTTACGACTTGCTTGGAAATGGAAAAGTGGCTGGGACCAAGTGCCACCATCTGGGCAGGGAGGCTGCCGCCATTCCGGGGGATCCAGGGTGTGCGTCTGCACCTGAGGGGTTGACAGTTTAAGCAGGTTGTTCAACAAGAAACCCCCATGAACAGCCACCCTGCAAGCCGCTGTGTCGCTTGCTTAATTATTTGTAAATTGCCAAAAGCCGCTCAGGTAAAAGTTGCTTTAGAAGCGAGCACAGACCTTTTGCAGTTTTGCTTCCCTCTTGAAGGTAGTCCAAGGAACAGAGGGGCGGTTACTGACCTTGAACCTTCCCTGTTTCACAGGTGGGTGAAGAACAGTACCGCGGCCAGAATCAGCTGATTTCCAACCTGCAAAAGGAGCTGGCTGCTCGCGACAGCTCAAACAGCGGATCCCTGACCAGCGAGCAGTTCAGGCAAGAGGCCGACTGTTGCCCKCCGGGCTCTGGCCACGTCTGGCACATGTCAGATGTTGTGATATGCTGAGTTGGTCTGCTTTGCTTATCTGCCAGCGCAGCCAGGGGAGGAGGTTTTTTCTCTCCTCTAAATTCCTAGCTCTAGCAAGTCTGTACTTGCTAACCTCTGCACTAGGTTTAGAATCATGTGAATACCGCAAGTTTTGAGTAGCGCAGCTGAAGAGGCCTGAGAGCAGACATGGGGCGCTTCACACACGCAGTGGGACGGGCTGGCAGCCCCGGCACTCTGCCACGCTCCCTGAGGGGACACGGGACCCCACGCAGTGCTCCCACGAGCTCCTGTGATAGTCACAAAGCATTTCTGGGAATTTTGCTACAGGTGCAAGGTTGGTCAATCTTCTCCCATCTAATCAATCAGCCTTCATAAGTGAAACTCTAAATACAGCGTTTCTTTGGGCCATAGCACAGAAGAGAGGCACCAGCCATTTCCAGCACTTAGCTGGGAGTGCGGCTCTGGTACAGCCACACTAACCAGTTCGGTCTGGGCTACCAGCTAACCCATACTCACGGCTCAGAGTTTCCCACACGGCTTCGGATCCAGCGCTCCCCTGAGCCCTAAGCTCTGCTGAAAGCTTCGCCCTTGTTTTGGTGTCTGAAGGCGCACGTGCTTCTTGAAATGTGTTTCCTGTGAACTTTTGAAGATCTGGCCCATGGAATACATGCACACACTGGTAGCCTAAAAACCAGCCAGCCACGCTGGCAGTCGTTAGGTGCTCGTACTGTCACAGCGTACGCACTTCTGTCCGCATTGCCTGTCTCCATACAGCGCAGCTGTCAGGGAAGCTTTTCCCCTGAAAAGGAAAGAGTCAATCCAAGAACTAGTGGATGCAAGCAGGTACAAGCTGGACAGCACTGAAGACCTCATCGACTACATATCCTTATTCAAAGAAGTAAGATGATGTCACTTAAGTTTTCCTTTTTATTCAGATTAAGCCTAATTTAGGGCTTAAATTAGTTTTATCAGACTAACTAGGTTTATCAGACTAACAAAGCTGCCGTGCCCACCACAAGCTCTAACACCCACAGGCCATCTGCAGACAACAGCAATGCAAGCTTGTGCTTTTTCTGTGATAGTTTTTCTTCCATATTCTCTCTCTTTATTTCCACTTTTCACATGGAAATTCTGTTTCCAGGAGAGCTGAGTTACTTTAATACACATTGGGGGGCAGCTCCGACCCAGACTGGAACACATGTTCAGTGCTAACGCACCCGTAATGTCTTTCAGGATGAGGAGGGGAACGCTGAACCTTTCGTTGCAAAGCTCAGGAACCAGTATGTCAGGGAGAAGCAGGAGTACCTGAGACAGCTGAAGAACAAGCTGGGAGCTTTAACGTAAGTATGGAGGGAAGGGGCCGATGGGGACAGCAGATCAGGCCAGCACAGGACCCCCTGCACTATCAGAGGGCCCCGGCTGTGCATATTGCAGTAAATACCAAAATCTGGCTGAGTCCTGCTCTACAAAACACTGCACAGTGTCGGTTCCTGGCCCAAAGGACTTGGATATGGCAGGCAGTGAGTAGAGAAGATGGGTTGTACCAATAATCCCCTTCGGTACTTTAAGTCTCATATCTCAACAGCTCTCCAAAAACAGCAGTAAAATCCTGTACATCCTCAGAGGTTGGTTCTGAGGAGCGGGAAGAGTGAACAGGGCTGAAAACTGCAGATTTGAAGAAATAATTCCACCTCAAAACAAGACAAACAAGGGGCAGTTACTGCATAGGAGAAAAGTCTGGTGCCAGGCTCCGAGCAGTGAGGAGAACACTGAGGATGGGTAGATGCCCATGAAGTTAAGTACTGTCCAACGTGGGCACTGAATTAGCAAGGAAAATGTGGTTCTGTAACAAAGGGTATCACAGCGCACAACAGAGTGAATTTAAGGTCTTCCCAGGTTATCACAAGTCTAACATTTCCTAACTCCTGTTCAGTCTGAAATTCAGTACTTGGCAGGCTTTATTACATGCATATTTAAAAAACAAAGGGATACTAGTAGAGGCAGAGAGAACAATATCAAAAGACATCTCTGCTCTGCAACTCAAGCAGCATGGATTCTCACTGTGGCACAAATACATAAATATTCCTTTCACATACCACAGCATAGCAGTGACTGAGTTGTTTTTGAACAGAGAGGTGACCGCGGATGATCTGAAGACTGCCTTCCACGCGATCGATCCCGATATCGATGATCAGACACTAGATACCTACCTTGGCCTGGCTTATCAGGGCCGAAGAGAACAGCCAGACCAAGAAGTTGTCCCTGTGGAAACTGCACTTGAGAGGCTGCTCGCTGGAGATGTGAGACGAGTAGGGCCCGCACCCAGGGAGGGAAGCACAGCGGGCTTTGAAGGAGAGTAAGGAGACTTCCAGTATCAAGAATAAATGGACTCTTTGATTTCCAGGTTTGGATACCAAGCTAAATACTTCTTCCCATGCATACAGAGATAGACCTAGTCACTAACAGTAGGGAGGATAGGCTAGCTCGAACTACCAGAAGCACTTTCAGCTTAAGCAGCAAAGCACTCCAGTACAACTTTGCAGCCTGTGCAGAGTCATTTCAGCTCAGCAAGACTTGCAGTGGGAGGTTGCCTGATCCCCAGACAGAGGCTTCCCACCCCCACGGCACCGGGGCACCGCAGGGCCTTGGGCTCTCTGCTGGGTGGGAAAACAACTGTGCCCCAACAGTCGTTACCGGAACCTGAGAAGCCACCATCGAACTCCAGGCTGCACCGTGGCTGCTTCAGCCCTTTGGCCTTACGGTTCCTTGGCTCAAAGAGGGAGGGTTTCAAAGGTACATTTGCAAAATAAGGTGCCGTCAGCACGGTCCGGGTGCAAGTGAAAGGTGAATTCAGCCCACGCCAGGTTTGCTGTTGTGTCTGTCCCCAAGGAGACTTTAATCTTGGTGTAGCTGCTGTTGTCCAGCATGAAGTCACTTTGAAAGACATTCAAATGCTGYCCCACAAGTAGGTTTAATCAAACTCTGAGCTGGAAAAGTAATCCAAGCACAGAAACACTGAAATCTGTCCCTTGCTTGAAGGAAGACACCACATGCATTCTGGTTACTGCCTTTCCAACCACTGGCATCACATCTTCCCTGTTCATCTCCCCTACTCATTAGTGTCCTCTCTATCCAGTCCATAGCCCTCTCCAGGAGGGGAATAAGGGTTCTTGAAACAAAAACCCCGTAAGAAAGCAGCTCTGCTATGGTTATGCCTAAATTGTCAAGTGGAGCAAACCCAAGAAGCAAAACCTGTTCTTTTTCTCATAACAGAGTTTGGAAAGTAGGAAGAAGAAAGCTGAAATCAGAAGGTGCCTTTCTAACAAAGGAAGGCATCTTGCAAAAACTGATTGCATGTGTAAACTGGAAAGGCATCGCAGCCTGCGTGCCAGAGTAAGCAGCACCCGGAGGTGCGAGGCCCCTGGGATTTCTGCCTTGAATACCGAATCTGGTGCTGAGCACCGTCAGTACAAACGGCAAAATACCGGGAAAGGAACAATAAAAGGACTGAAAGGGAGATGCATCGTCTAGCTAGAAACCAAATGTCCTGACTGCAGGTGGCTCTAGGGGTATTCTGAAAGGAGGAGTTGTAATACGGCAAAATTCAGTCTATCTGAAAAGAACAGGGATCTTAAACACAGAGAAAGTGTCTGGTAGATGAACATCAAATTTGCAAAGCTTTTCAAGAAAGCCCCTAATGGGGAGCATTGGGCTACAGAGAGCAGAAATCGCTCATTTTGCTCCACCCTGAGGACTTTAGATCCCAAAAAGTTAAGTGCTGTTTACAGTGCCAGGTATCTCTCTCTTTTGGCCTTCCAGTTACAGTTAGGACTTGAACAAGGTGTCCCTAGAAATCTTGAATTTAGTTAACCCTGACTTCACTGCAACTAGACGCTGAACGCGTCTCAACAGAAGAGAAAGACCAGATGGGGAATCTTACCTCTCCCTCGCACGACGTTCCCAACCCTCGAAGCCCCATCACCTCCTGCCTTCAGCTGGAAGCGTGCGGGCAGGAACCTGGGGAAGCTGGCTGCAGGTGTGTGTCCTGGCAGCGCGGCTGCGTGAGGGGGCAACACAAGGGGGGGCAAGAGGAACCAGCAGCTTCTTCCTGGGAGGTTCCCTCCGTTCTCTCCTTAGGAAAAGAGGGTTCTCAGGGTGCTTCAGCAACACAGAGAAAAGAAGTTGGAAACTTCATTACTGTTTCAGATGAAAGTTTTCCAACTCTGGCGTGCAAAGCCTTGAGGACACACTCGAGAAGTCCAATAATGGCAGAAAATGTATTTTAAAAAGTACAAGTTTTCCAATATGTTTGTTAAAACAACAAAGCTGTTTCCTTTTGAATATTGCAAAAAATTCCTTTTGTTGTATTAATGGAATTATGTTTTTAGAAAAAAAAAAAATGAAAAGTGACTGACCTTTGTATTGGTATTGCCTGCCAAAGAGATTTTAACTGTATTGGTCATCGTTTCCTTTAGTGTTGTGCAAAACCTGTTTAACTTGCAAGTGGTGCTGCCAAGAGCTGGGCTGGATTTCCAGGAGTCCGTATTAACCGCGCCATTTGGCTGTAGTTTTAGGAAACTACACTGCGCGCGCAGCTTAAGCCAGAGACAAGGATCCATACTTGCGGTGGGATTTAGGACAGGCTTAAGAAGGGGAGAAACAACCCGAGAGCGGCAGCAGCCTGCGTGACCACCCGCGCGGCTGCAGCGGTGCAGTCGGGGCCTGCGCGGGCTCTCCCGCCCCGGCAGCCTCGGAAGAGCCCCCAGCGCCGAGCTTCGGCTTACCCCGCCGGGGTGAGCTGAACGCGCCCAGCCCCGCTCCGTCCTCTTTGAGACTGCAAAGCAGCAGCCTTCAGCCATCCCTTCTTCACAGACATCTGGAAATCAGTGAATCAGTTTAAAGACTCAAGTCTAAGTCAAATTAATTAAAGGCTCAAGGTTTTCAAGTTCAAGACAGAGGTGCTAAGATTTTGGGGGAAAAAATAAAATCTATTAATTTTTCTCAGAAATTAAATAAGCACCGTGTCTTACCTTGGGAATTACAGACTAGCTAAATAAAAGGGAACCACACTAGTGTGTCCGACTGACTCCCTGGAAACACACTAAAGAAAAACATGCGAGAGGAAGTTTGATATCCATATCCATCCCTCCGAAGCTGGTATGTGTCACAGGCATCATTCCTTCCCAGCTTGTGAATTGCTTTACAGAGTCACAGTCCTTCGCACCTGAAATCCTCTGCTGTGGCTGACCCCAGTCCTGGCGTGGTTTAGGTTCACTGTAAGCAGTGAAATCATACGCAAGAATTTTGATTTTATTGTCTCCCTACGTGAGGAACACAAGGGAGCCAAGCGGCACCGCGGCTCACACCGGGGGCGGGGCAGCACAAGCCGCACGGGTGTCTCGAACGCGCAGGCGATTTATTTGCACGTGCTCCTTACGGAGTCGCTGCTTGGATCTCGCAGCTTGGGATGGTGACGTGGGATGCCAGCACACAACGCCACCGTGCCGGTGGCGTTGTGTGCTGGCGTCCCACGTCACCATCCCACGAGCGGGCTGAGCCCTGCGGAGCAGACCGCGGCTCACGGCGCCCGACCCCGCTTCACGGAGCAGCTCCTGGCGCTGCCTCCTCGGGGACGCTGCCGGGCGGGAGCAGGGACTTCCCGGATACATTTCTGCACGTAGACAGTTAGAGGACAGCACCGGGGCTGGCAGAAAACAGCCGTGGAAGCGCAGCCTTCAGCTGTGTGGTTACAGCACCTACAATGGGGTGACCATAGCTGGCTGCCAGTCACCCACCCAGCCGCTCTCTCACTCCCCCTCCTCAACAGGACAGGGGCAGAAATAAGATAAAAAAAGCTCATGGGTCAAGATAAAGACAGGGAGATCGCTCACCAATTACCGCCATGGTCAAAACAGACTTGACTGTTTTAAGGAAGATTAATTTATTGCCAATTAAAAACAGATTAGGATAGTGAGAAACAAAGACAAAAGCTCTCCCCCCACCCCTCCCTTCTTCCCAGGCTCARCGATCTCCTCCCCGCCAAGCAGTGCACAGAGAAAGGGGGGTTCAGTCAATCCGTTACACTTCGTCTCTGCTGCTCCTTCCTCACGGTCTTCCCCTGCTCCGGCGTGGGGTCCCTCCCGTGGGATACAGTCCTTCACGAACTGCTCTGGCACGGGTCCCCCACAGGTCCCGGCCAGCAAACCTGCTCCTGCGTGGGCTCCGCTCCACGGGCCGCAGCTCCCTGCAGGGCACATCCACCCGTGGGGCGTGGGGTCCTCCCCGGGCTGCGGGGGCTCGGCTGCTTCCCCACGGGCTGCCCGGGAATCTCTGCTCCGGCATCTCCTCCTCCACTCACCTTGGTGGCTGCAGGGTTGTTTCTCCCACATTTCTCTCCTTACTCCCCCCTCCCACAGCTGCTGTGCAGCGGTTTTACCCTTTCTTAAATGTATTATCAGAGGCACCGCCAGTGTCACCGATGGGCTCAGCTTTGGCCAGCGGTGAGTCCGTTCCGGAGGTGGCTCTGCCATGGGGGCAGGCCCTGGTTTCTGCAGCACCCACCCCCCATCCCACCACCAAAACCCTCCCACGTAAACCACACACCCAGAGTTAACTCCATCGGAATCAATCGCTCTCAGTCCTTCATCTACCATGTGTGCGCCAGAAAATTTCATCTCTCAAATGGTCTTAAATTATTGCTTACTAATTTCCCATGAGATAGATATATATATTTAAAGTAAATATAAAGTGTATTTTCCCATTTCAGTTTACATCAGTGAACAGCTGTGGTCACAGATGGATTATGATCTACTCTTGATGCAGTAGACTAGACTAGACTAGCAAAAGGGGACAAGACTCCAAGTTTGAAAGCCCCTGCTCCAGAAAAACACACAGCTGTAACAAGGATCTGCTTCTTTCCATAAGGCAGTCTGCAACTCTTCTCCCCTGAGCAAGCAACGAGTTAGTTTGAAGAGCATCAACACAGCTACATGTCTGTTAGGAACATTTTGAACACCACAATGCAGCAGCCTTTCAGCTCACTGGAATAAGCAGCATTTGTATCTCGCGAGAATACAGACAATATTTTATTTATCAGAGCTGTACAAGTATTCAAAGGTGACATAAAAAATTGAGGATAGTCAAGTTACTTGTAATAATAGTTGGTGAGATCCAGCAGGCCGGCGCGATAGCCACAGCACAACCCGCGTCAGTTCAAGGGAACCTCGACCGTCTATCGCCACACGGGGCAGTTACACACCACAACCTACCGCCGGCCTCTGCGAGCAGGCCGGCTTCCCACCCGCAGCAGCCACGTTCATTTGCAGGGGATCACTTTATTTCCACTCACAGCAACCGGAATCAGGAGCTTCCTGTACTCCAGAGGGAGGTAACGCTCTATCAGCACATGCAACGGCATCTTGTTTGTCACCAGCCCTTGTCTGTGTTCGAAAAGAGGAGAGCAGAGAAGAAACAGAGACCCGTTAGCGAAAAGTGTTTCCACGCAAAGTTAATGTCAGAGTAAAGTTTTTAAAGTTTTCCTGCCGTGACATTCTCGCATTTAATGGCTGGAATGCTGTGGCTGCTTCTGACAGAGAAGCTACAGACTTCCATTTGCCGGCAGCTTTCTCAGGTGCGGCGCTAGGTCCTGCGCACGGCGCAGGCACCAGGCGTGCCTACGCCTGGAAGGGGACCGGGAGGGCGACGGCAGGCCGGCTYCCCAGAGGCACGGCGAGAGCCAGCATATTGATCCTTACCCAAGCACAAGCTCGTTGCTTTTTAAATTCACAATTCACCTGCCATGGGATAAATTTTACCGTTTAAAGACATGCATAGAATGATGTAACAGAAGCAAATAGCTCATTATCCAGCAGATTTTTTACGTTCACAATTCAGAGGTGGTTGGCATTTTCCAACTGTGTAGGCCATGTAGTTTTCTACTACACCATTTAGCTGATTGGCCTGAAAAAATCAGCATCTCCTAGTCTTGTAGAAAGAAAAAAAAGCAGCATTTATTTGTGCTTTCCTTGTGGAAGGAACAGAAATACTGTTCTTATTCATCAACCAGTAAGAATTCCTGATCCCTTTATGAGGCAGTGGAAAGGCATAAAGACATCCAGAAAAAGGTAAAATAACAAGGGTACAGAATCCTCAAACCTGGCCAGCTAAACCATCGCACCTCTCAGCCTGTTCGTACTAATTTCAGCACAAACCTGTCAGCTGGGAAAATGACCATCTCTGGACCAGGACAGCAACAGATCATTCTTTTTAAGCAGCAGCACCAGCTCCATCTACACAGGCCCAGGGAAAGCCAATTCCTTTAATCAGATGTGCCCGCAAAATCCCTCACATGACTTTAGCATCACATCTGGAACTCCTCCAGTGGAGACAATGAATAACAACTTGGAATAATGACTTTAAATGAGGAGTGAATTTGTTTSAGGCCCACAGAGTTTTACAGAGGGCTCCCGAGCCAAGAACAAATCCCCTGTGTTTTGGTCCCAGGAGAAAGTAAATTGAGTCACGAGATGGGGGAGCTGGGGGGGCCCAGAGGGAAGAGCAGCAGTGCAGAGGCTCTGGCCAGCCTGCCCCTCCGCGGGGTCTCGGAGAGGCAGCACGAAGGGGAACACAGCGTTCGGAGCGGCCAGCCCTGGCCGGCCAAGACCAGAGGCTCCTTTTCCTGCTCTGGAGAGGAACTGTCAGTTTGAACCCTTAGTATCAGCTTTTGCAGGAGCAGGAAGAGTGGGATTTTGTTTGGAGGAGTAAGCCATCAAAACGCATAGCAGGGCACGTGGAAACGCTCACGCTATTTCAGCTGCGAGCACTTCCAGCAGAGCTCTCTCAGGGTGCAGACGGTGCAGCCCAGCCTCGCACTTACTGTTACTCCGCTTTTTCTACCGACGCCACTCACTTCCCAGCCACAGCTGCTTCACCCCTGCCCACATCCCCCTCCCCTCGCTGCTTGTTCCGCAGGCTCCTCCTGCGCTCCCAACCCCTCACCGCTTCCTCTTGCCCCTCCACCACCTTCATCGTGGAGTATAAAAACCCAAGTCCACGAATGCCCTCTTGGGACAGAAGGCCAAGCGGCATCACGCATATTAAATCACCAGATTAACTGTGGAAGTACTTTCTGCTGGCGCACACCCTGGCAAGGGCAGTCTTACCGGGCTACCAAAGCACCACCGAACACTACCACAGGTTAATAATAACCCTCCCTTTACCTTCTCATGAGGACTTCCAGGTCAGCCATCTCCACTGTCTTCCTCCCTGCGTGGTTGCTGTAAGCTTCCAGATCGCTGCTTAGCTGCTTGAAGTATCTCTCGGAGCTGAAGGAGGGTTGAGGAGGGAAATAAATCAGGCTGTGGAGTGTGTGAACTTCCACAGGGCAAGATGCACTACAGCTGCTCGCTGCGCAGGTCACAGCCTGCCAGGGAAAACTGCGGGAGAAGAAACTCTCCAGCCCAYGGAACAAAGTGTGGCTTCTCAGCCTGGGCTCCCTGGAACTTCACAGGGAAGCTGAGAACCAGAATCTTTCCCAAAATCCCCACACATGCAAGAACAGGGGTTAACACAAGTAAAAAATCAGCACTGAGGACTGATTAGACTATCAGCTCTTACGGTGACACTGTTCAAACAACCTGCAGATTTGACTCACGAAGGTAACAGGGTCTATGGATTCAGAAAGCTGAGAAACCTGGATTCAGACGTAACACTGCAGAGCTGGAGCAGCTTCACCTTGCCCGGCACGCTGACCCTTCTCCAGAGCCATCCCGCTCACGGAGAGCGCTGTTAGMGTGCTGTTAGCGTGCTGTTAGCGTGCTGTTAGCTAGAGCAGACTGTGAATGGTGCAACTTCTACTGGCTGGGACAAAACCCAGAAGCTCCTGCAAGGTTGCGTTGGTCACAGATACCCCCACAGCGGCCAAAAGCACCTGGCACGTTCCTGTCCTCATTTTACTCAGACCTCCCGTGACTCTCCCCGGCTGAACAGGGAGGGCTGTCAGCTTGTCAGCAGCACTGCTGACAGGTTTGTTATCTCAGGAGAGAAAAGAATGGAAAAAAAAAAGACCAAAAAGAGTGGGAAGAGTTTGTTGCTGCTTACCATTTTTCAACAATTTTGAATGCATCTCTGGCCACCGGTATTTTCGCATAATGGCTAAATATCTTCTTTATCAAACTACTCGCTACTTCAGGCTCACGCGTTTTCCTTCGTGATGCTCTCGAGCTCTTTGGAACTGGCTTAGCCCGCAGCGGCTGCAGGGGAGACCTTTGAGGGAAACTGAAAATTCACACCTCAAATGAACAAGCAGCAGGGAGAGGCGGAGAACACCCGGCTGAGTTTGGGCAAACCTTATGCTGAATTGGAAGGGGTAAGAACTACCTCGAGCTCTTAATCCATTCTCCCTCCCAATTCTTCAGAACCCTCATGCCCACAAAGTAGTGTCTGCAAACAATTCACATGGCATTGTGAGAAGCAATCCAGGTGCAAGCTTTCTGAGATAAGCGTGCGAGCATTACAATTAATCAGCAAACTACAGTTCTCTCCAGTACATAAACGCAGTTTTCACCGCACCCCTGTAGTTCTCACTCTCCAGGGGTGCACAGTTTGATGCACCCACAGGTCACCCCTGTATCTGCAGACAGGAGAGTCTCCTCTGCGGGCTATACTCAACAATTTTTGTCTGTGAACAAGACTCCCCAGAAGCTCCTCTTTTGATACAATCTCCTCCCACAGAACAGATGTCCACAACAACTTTTACACCATTCGGAACATTTTCTTCAGTGGGGTTTTGGGGGGTTGGTTTGGTTTTTTTCCTTAAACGAGACTGTAAGTCCCAAAGGAAACTACTACTGTTTTCCATTCTAAAGAGGGAAAATTGTAACACAAAAAGGGGAAGTGAAATCCCTCGATTCACTCAGTAGACAAGTGGAAAACAACAGAAAAGACCTGGAATCTCAGGCTAACACATGCAAAACCCACAGATGGAGTACAGGTATCATTGATTCTCTCTCCAACCCACCTGCACGTTTCTCTGTCAGAACCTCAGGGGCAGCTGGAAGAGATCAGCCCCAGAGACAAAGTATGTGTAGTAGTGAGAAAAAAAACCCCAGTCATTATTTAAGTCATCTCGGTCACTGTTTCTGTGCCTCAGTGTACCCATTTCTGAATGATTATATATGAATGTTTGGTTCACAGGATCAGGGCAAAATTGAAGTTTAGTGACTGTATGAGACTTTGGTGTTCCTAAATGAAAAGCTCTGTGGCCCTAATCTGGTATAGTTACCACAGTAGAATTGTACCAGTATAAAGAGTATTTTACAACAGAATGCCTTAACCGTGGCTCTCACGTGGTTATTGCTCCACCACGTAACCCAGAGTATTCCTCAGGCTTTTAACCTGAGCGTTGCTRTCTCAGGAAGCAAGCAGGCCAACGCAGGGCCAGACTGCATTACATGAAGCGCAAACAAACCGTGCATTTTTGTGCAACAACTTCCCGTAGTCTAGGCTCTGAACCTGTAATTATCATCTTCTGTTATCTCAGCACAGCTTGAAAGCCTGAAAATCTGTCGTCTATTAACGTCCAGAAATTCCTATAAGGAATGGGCATCCAAATACGTGGACTTTTTTGCCAGTGAGGACTAGCACTCTCTACAGAAGAATTACTATTCAGATATTGCCCCTATATATATATATGTAAAAAGAGCACGTCCCAGTGCAAAATCCCAAAACAAATCTGCATGCATTCAGTTCCACTTCAGCAGAGTATCAAAAACTCCTTTTTCTATTTTATAAATATATTTTACTATTCGTGATTAGAGCAATCATGCGGCACCTTCTGTAAGCATCATTCATCTCTGTTCACAGCAGTAAAGGGCACAAGAATTTGGTTTTATTGTTTATTGCTTCAACACACAAAAATCTACAGTCATGGGCTAAAAAATTCCTCCTGTTCCCTGGGACCCACTGTCAGTGGTTCTAATGAAGCATATGGCTTCACCAAACTTCTAGTTAAGAGGGTGACAAATGTTAATTAATTTGGAGTAATGCAGAGGACAGGTTCACTTTCTGCCTCTAGGCAAGCTTCATTTTATACTCGGCACATGGCAACCGCATACAGCGTTAGGTTTCTAAAGTCAATACAAATATGTCGTTTCATGTGGTCAGTGGAACATAATCTGTAATTCCCTCTCTTCTGCAAGGGCCTCCGCATCCCATACTGGGGTCTATGGCTTCAGGGTAGCTTACCAGTTGAAAAACTCCTAGGAAAAGGCTTTGGCGTTCAGCACAAGAAAATATTAAAAGAACGTTCATTGAAAAGACTTGAGGCATCACATCTGCCCTGGGAGAGTATGGACATTCACTTGATAGAACTCTTTATTCAGCTGCTAAAGCAGTGAATGAACTAAAGACTTCAGGACTGCTTACTCCCTGCTACAGCTGATAAAGCACAAAACAACCGGCAAAGCCGGGCTCGGCTCTCTCCCCCTGGGACTTACACCCCCCAGGCCACTGCTGAAGGTGGCTTGTACTTACTTGGGAGCAGCAGGTTTTGCAGGACGTGGAGTTGACAGCAGCGGCTTGTAGGCTGCAGCACGGACAAAGGTGGGTGTCTTCATGGAAACCTCTGGGGGGAAAAAAAAAAACGGTACTTGAGGAACTGAACTCTATTTTCAGAGCTCCGGCAGCAAGCAGCGCTGCAGCAGCGGACAGAACCTAGCCAGCTTTCCACACACCCGGTCCGGCGCCACGCTGCCCGCGCTCGGACCGCGGCTCCACGGCAGGTGAGCCAGCGCGACGGCCGGCTGCGGCGGTCCCCCCACCCCGCGGCTCCCCCCGCGCCAGCCCAGCCCCTCGGAACGGCCGCTCGGGGCCAGGCTGCAGGGGCGATGGCGGGGCCGACTGAGGCTGCCAAGGAGCTGCAGCCTCTTTTCCCAGAGAGAGCTGTGAAGCCTGCAAGCCACCTCATTGCCATCCTGCTGAGTCAGTGGCAAATCCTCCTGAACACAGGSACGAGCAAACCAACAAAAATCACATTACAAGGGTCAGTTGTGAGCATCTCCCATATTCACAGATTTTCATAAATTCCCTCCAGCTAAGGCTCAGGTTGTAACTAGTACCTCACCTCTTCTTTGCTGTGAACTACCCACATCAGTTTCCTCTAAGTCTAATCTGCATCTCTAACTTCACTCTTGAACTTCTTCACTTCTTAACAAGCAAGAGCAGGAAAGAAAACGTTAACAGAATCAAAACACTGAGCACTGACAAGAAGAGGAGTGGTCATGGAGGGCTTCTTGCCTGCCATTTTCCCTTGCAAGCTGAGTGCCGCCCAAGAATCCAGCGTATCTGGTAACGGCGTCAACTTCACAACCCCCCCAAGAGCTGGGACACCCGCCCCGCTATAGGGGACAAGCCCAACTGCTGGAGGCCTCAAGTACTACTGAGAGTTAAACYCCACAACCCAAGGGTCAGGAGTCTCAGAGGAAGCAGGGCTGGATGAACTACCATGGTTCCTTGCATCAGCTTCTTCTGAAGAAATATTTCCGTGTGCTGGAGGGACAGAGAGCAGGATGCAGGGGAAGAGACTAGTTATGCTGAGGTTTCCGAGGWAAGTTTTATGACAAGAGTGCGTAATTTTTCATCTTTTCTTCCTGCTTTTCGTCCTCTCCTTGTCCAATGAGACCTGTGAGACGCTCCTCTTACTGTCCCACCCTATCAGCAGAAATCTCCTCATCAAGATCTCTTCATACAGCTGTGTTAAAGATAAGCATCTTGACACACTATTGTAGACRCCCTAAGAACACCTACAGCTTTCCCTGTGGCAAAAGTGTACCAGTTCAACTGTCGTCTTTGTGCCTTCCACGCTGCACAAATACATACACGCATTGGTATTCTCGTTACAGCTGTATTTCCCCACAATGCCACAAATCCYGGCAACAGGATTCTTTCAGGATGTCCTTAGTCCAGTTTTTTATTTCAGGGTGTACTGTACTTTGAAAGACWAAGACCATTCCCAAAAGACACCGCTAAAACACACTCTGGGCATTCTCAAACGTGGCCTTGGTCCAAGAGAACTCAGCCTGATGTGTATGTWCTTCCAAAAGGCATAAGCACTCTTGGGGCAACAGAGCAGACTGATGCAGTGTCTGAAGAACTGTTTAGAAACAGACACTTCCACTCAGCTTTCTAGAAAGCCAACCTACTCTTTTGGTTAACTGGAAAGGAAATCTGTAACTACACGCACAAAATACGGGGTTCTAAAGTAGGTTTCAAGTCTGGAGTCAAGTAATGGCTGTGGAAACAGCAGTTCAATGCTGAGACATTAAAAAGTYAGCATGAAGTTAGGAGTCAGGAAGGAAGGAAGAATAAAATCGAGGATATCCCTATGTCACTGTTTGAAACCACTTTGTGCTCAGTTTTGTCTATTGGTGCACTTCAGTTACCTTCACCTCAAAAAGCACAAGATGATGTAGGTCCCGGAAGCTCCTGATGAGCCAGTAACAATGTGGCCCCAGGAACAACCGCCAACAGCTTCCCCTCGACTATCTAATGGACTAAACAGTTAATAACGTTATTAACCTATGTTGTTCCTCAATCTATTGGGAGATAACAAGGAAAAATTTCTTCAACTGCCTTCTGCTACTTCTGCAATCATTTTCTTACCTTCACTCTCAGTGTCTTCAGCTTCATCCTCAAYAGGCTCTTCTTCCAGACCATCCAATCCTACCACGATAGCCTGGTTCTCTAGTTCATCTGCTTGTTCACCAGCTTCCTTTAATGGCTTCATCCCAGATTTTTCAGAGGAGGAAAAAGCATGAGAATGCCTGCCCAGACTTCCAGCTCCAACACCTTYGGCAATCTCATGTTCTAGATTTCCAAAACAGGAAAAATACATCACTGAAACAAGTATCATAGCCAAAATTTCAGAGTACTCGTAAGAATAAAACCCAGCTTTCCATTCCTGACAACACTGCCACCTGTTATATTCCTATCTTCAAGGACTAGGGTGCCAACACACTAAGCTAGATAAGCTAAACTTTTCCCTCTGCTACATTTAGGTGTGCAGAAGTCACACAAAAAAAAATACCACTTGGTAATGTAGAGAAGCCCGTGAGATTTGAGTCACATTTTCATCTGAGCTCCTTTTAAATGACCTTCCTTTAATTAGAACTTTTATCTCAAAAGAAGTCTTATCAAAGCCTTAGTGCGGCATATTGAACACAGAAGACCCTGCAATTCAGGAAAAGTAACTCGGGAGACCCTGATTTGCCAACACACTCAGCTGGTCTCCAAATTTTATCAATCTTTGCCTGATTCTGGAACTTCCACTAGTAAATTTTAATCAAAGATGCCTTCTGCAATTATATATTTCTAAACACTATTGCCAACGCAATTTTGGTTTCCAYTTGAGCAGAATGCAGTCTTTCAGCTTAAAATGCCAAAATCAGTTTGRTATTTTCCCAGTATTTAGCCCAGATTGCAGAACATGAAGAGAGTTAACAAGTCTCTCTCCCAGCACTGATGCCAATAATGTAGCTTGAGAGGTCTTTGGCATTAGAGATAGTCTTCAGTTTAGAGGTTGTCCTCACCAGCTTCGGGAGAGCCTTGGTGTCCATCACTGCCTTCTGTTACTCCCTCTTCTTCTGAAGGGGCCATTTCTGTTTCGGCTCTGGCATCCTGTGCCGCAGTTATCTGCRATTCTGCTTTTTTGGTCAGTTTCTTCTCCAAATGTTCAGAATATCCAGCATTTGCACGATGCTCTGCAGCTAAAATAGGAAATTCTATCATCAATCTTACCTACAAAAAAAGCCCAACCACCAGCATACAGTTTAACAACCACTAAAATTTACTCATAACAAGTAAACCCAGCAATAGCCATAAGCTATGAATAAGAGAAGCAGATGCAGTTCCCTTCCAGAAGTTTACAGCTGAAAAACGCACAACTTTCCCTGTGTTTGCTCTACAACTACCTAATTAGGGTGCATGTCAGATCCCAATGAAGGAATTTTACTTACCAGTAAGCAGAGCTCCTCGAGATCTGCCATCTCTACATCTATTCTCACTTTTGGTGATTGTGTGAAAGACCAATTTCTTTTCCTTTAAGTCTAACAATAGATGGAGTTTGTGCTCAGATCCTCCTCCCCATTTCCTCAGTTTTTCTGAATAAACAATTTTGCAAGAGAGATATTATTGCATTATAAAGAGGAGAGCGCCTAGCAGTGGTTTTAACCATCCCGGACAAGCCTCTGGCAGACAGGATGAGGAGAAATAAATGGACACGATTTGCATGTCTTTAAATTCAGCTACTGAAGAGTTCTTAAGTACTCCTTTTCCCTACATACTAAATCTATAGTCCACGTCTGTTACCACGTAGCTCAGAAACCCAGACAGGTAATTATTTGGAGAAATCTTACTGGGAACTCTCACAGTACTGTCATTTGCTGAAGGGTTTGGAAAACTTGGTTGAGCCCAGAAGCTGTAAAAGTGGATTTTTACCATCCTCTCCAGTGACTGGGAGTTTTCACACTCAAAAGTAAAAGTGTCAAGGTTTTGGGAGCCCCAAGCCCCAGTGAAGRGGACAAGGAAATTTGGCCAAAGGTGGTGCAAAAATCAGTAATACCAATCTCACTAACCAGAACATTGGGCTCCCTACACCAACGCAGGGCGAAATCTTGCCTGAAGTTAAGTGAAATATTAACTAGCTTTGTGGGGAGAAGACAAAAGCTCAACTCTACGTTAAGACTGCCTAAGGCAGACGGGCACTAGTGAATCTCCCACACTACTGGATCCCTGCTGGGATACAGTACTGTAACAGTGGAATACCAGATGCTATTGACATATTCAAGTCTTAATTTTTACTGATTTCTTCACCTGTTGCCAGTAGCAACACCTCCTGTAGTTTGGTATAACCTGCCGGCTGTCAGCGCCAGTTGCTCCTCTCTAGTTTCTGCCCTGACAGATMAGGGAGCCCTTTCTTTCAATTTGTTTGCTGAATCATCTCCATGCTGCTCAAGGCTTTTCTTATATTTCACTCCCATTGTCTTTTTTCCAGGCTGAGCAGTCCTTCTCTTTAGTCATTCAATGTACAGAAACTGCTCCATATATTTAATWATTGTTAATGGTAAAACTGTTTTTCTCTGCACCTTCTCTAGTTCTGTTAAATCTATTTAGAGATGGAGAGGTTAGAACTGCACGCAGTATTCAAAAGGTGAGCAGGACAGTCATTTCCATAGTGGCATGGTAATGTTTTGTCATCTCTTCCTTTCATAATAATTTTTCCATGTTATTTGCTTTTCTGACCATCCCCCAAGCTTTGAGCTGGTGTTCACAGAACTGTAACAGTTCTGAGGTGACTTTCATCAGTCTCGAGAGTCACATCCCATTTAAACTTCACACTCCCCAGGCACACCCAAGTGAAAATATAGCAGGACAAAAGAATCAAGAAAGATTACAGAACGCCAGCCTTATGCAAGAGGTGCAGAATATCTGCTACCTTAATGAACTACTCTAAAAGAACTGTTTAAAACAAAAAGCTATATTATCATGATAAAAAGGTAACATAACTAATTTTGCTGATAGAGCTGGTACGTGCAAGCAATTACTTCTGGGCACTGCAGGGATTCAGTTTAAAATTCTAATAACAAAACTGTTGGTGCTATAGACTGTTCAGTTTCCATTCTGCCATAAGGTAATTCATATGAAACTTCAGACACGTAATTAAGCCTAGGGAAAGCTAAACCTGCATGGCAATGGTCTTCTCTCATTTCCAGATACTGCTGAAGGAACAACGGGAAAGACTTAAAACGGATCCCAAACTGCAGTCTGGAAAATGAAATTCAACAAAACACAGGAATTTGTGTCCACACATACCATAGCTTTATGTAATGAGTGGGTAASACCTGCCAACCTCAGCATCTGTGCAGAGTTTTTACTGTCTTATTCTAAGGCAAAAGGATTTCCGAAAAAAACGAGAACGTGCTTGTGAAAGCAGGCAACTTGCATGACTTGCTGTCCTCCAGAAACAAGGAGGAATTAAGGCCCAACCTACTAGTGACAATCTTTGTTACTTAAGGGAGGGCAACCTTCAAGCTCTTGTCTTAAGAGAAAAAGATGCTGGTTAGTACTACAGAAAGATAATGGCCAGCCTGGCTTAAATAAATCCAGTAAAGCATTAAAATGCACACAAACAAAAAGAATGATCAGCCAGATGTATTCCTTGCCAAGAGGGAGTTACTCATCCTTCCTACGAGAAGATGAGCAGTACTACAGACCTACCGAAAAAGTATGAACCTTTATTCCATCTGCAGTCACTGCGAACAAAGCAAACACTGACCAGGAAGCACATGAGCAAGCCACAGCCTACTTTTAGAAAGCTTGTCTGGAAATGCTCACAGTGTCTCTGATACGACTTGAATTAAATTATCTCCAGCATCTACTGCACAATAGAGTCTATTTTACCCTACAAGTCACCTGAAAAACTCTTGGGTTTTCATCAGATTAAAGTACTCCGTTCCCTTGCAATACTGAAAGCACTTCTTACCCTCTCTGAAAATCTCTTCCTGTTCCACTTCATTCACTGTATTAGCCATCTCTTCTYCTGTATCATTTACATCTACGTCTTCACTTATATGGGACACAACTTCTCTCAAAGACATGCTGAAAGATCTCTTAGGCTTTAGAGTGACTGGGGATCACAAACATTTACTTGAACTTCTGGATGGCAAAGAGGAGCTCCATCTATTAACAGCTAGAAATTGAGAGCATTGATGTGCCCCCAGTATATTTTTAGACTTTCTTTTAGCTTTCCTGATAAGTAAAAAAACAACCAAGCAGAGAGGGGAATACACACAAGAAAATGCTCTTCCTTTACTTGAAGCAGTTTAGGGAGTTCGCATTGTATCTTAGGAACCAGCTGGAAAAATCCTTGCAACTACTCCTCAGTTCACACTGAGGAGCAACACYGACATCAGCTACCTTTGGTAAAACAGCAGAACTATCTAATCGTTAACTTTTAACATTAATGCCTTACAAACTYCAGCATCTTTAAGACACGCTCTCACTCCCCCTCCTCTTCCTCCCATTTGATCCAGTCCCCTATTCCACGTCCGTCACACTTTTCTCCATGTTATCTATCCATTTGTCCTAAAAGTGCCTACCATGGGACTCTTCAGAGAACTAACCTTCTCTTCTGGTCATCTCTTCCCTTGTCCTTTCAAAACAACTTTTCCCACCAAGCTTGCCACAGACAACCCTCCAGAAGCAGAGCGTGGTGCAAGAGTCCACCAGGACACCAGGYATTAATTTCTAAGCTTTCCATGGCAAGAACTCCTCTCCTGGCTTGAGCAGTACCGAATACCGTTTCCATGGCCCTTTCGACAAAGGACCATAAAAAAAACTAAATGAAAAAGAAACAGCTGTCCATACTTCATGGAAAGCATAAGGAGTTTTGATTGAAGAACTGCACAAAACTATTTACTACAGCAGATCCTGTCCTGGCTGGCTGCCCCAGGGCACTAAGCAGAAAATTTTAGGGTTACACCCACGCCCTGGGGCCTGGTCTATGCAATATGAGGAAAACGTGCTCCCATTTACCCAAACAGGACAAGGTATTTACAGGGAAATGAATGCAGAAGAGAGATACTCGACACCAGGGAAAAACTGGCAAGGGACAGAACTTGCAAAGCATTGGTACAGAGTGACCAGGGARGTGACCACCTTTGTCCAAGGGGTTTTTAAGGCCCTGGAGACAGCAAAGTGGTTAGCTGTGACCTTACCCTGGTAAAGCTCTAGACTAGTAACCTCCTGAGACTCCTTCTAACTCTGTCTACAGCTCCTACACATTATCTCCTTACCTCACCCAATTTACAGTGTCCACTTCTGGGCTCCCCAGTACAAGAGAGAGACGGACATACTGGAGAGAGTCCAGCAAAGGGCCACCAGGACAATTAAGGGACTGGAGCACCTCTCSTAGGAAGAAAGGCTGAAAGAGCTGGGGCTGTTCAGCCTGGAGAACAAGGCTCAGGGGGAATCTCACCGATATATGCAAGTATCTGAAGGGAGAGTGTAAGGCAGGCGGAGCCAGGCTCTTTTTAGTGGTGCCCAGTGGCAGGACAAGAGGCAACGGGCACAGACTGGAAGACAGGAGGCTCTTTCTCAACATAAGGAAGCACTTTTTCACTGCAAGGGTGACTGAGCACTGGAACAGGTTGCCCAGAGTTTGCAGCCTCCACCCTTGGAGACACGTTGCCTGGACACGGTCCTGGGCAACCTGCTCTAGGTGGCCCTGCTCGAGCWGGGGGGTTGGAAAGATGACCTCCAGGGGTCCCTTCCTACCTCAACCATTCCRTGATTTCAGATAACACCTGCTAAGCCCCAAATCCTAACCTACTCACTGCCAACCACCACCTCTTCTGAAACAGAAAGCTGCTCCATTGGGTTGCTCTGCTGGGAATGATCTTGCTTACCTTCCTGCTGKTTTGCAGGTGTTTTGGGAGATACATGGGTCATTCTGTCAACATGCTCACGATCAAGGATTAAGTCCTCAGAATATCTTCGGGTCCTTCCCTCATTTGTGCCCACACTGGATACYAGGCCCACCAGCCTTGCTTCCTCTTGAGCTGCATCAGAAATCTTGCTTCTCTGTGCTGAAGTTTTTGAATCCGATAGCTGTGGTTCAAGAGCAGAAAGCTTATTTTGACTCTGTTCATCAAACTGAGGCTGAACAAAGAGCTCCGTGTTATTCAGCATGATTTCCGCATCACTTGTCAGCGTGGCTGTTCGAATCCCAGATGCTATTTCTGAGTCCACAAAATAGTTCTGTGCTGTTTAGATAAAGTTTTAAAACAAGTTTTATGTGAAAAACTGTTCAAGGTCATAGGGACACATATTTATTACCAGGACTTGCATAATTCAAAATTTGAGTMATACAACCAAATTTTATTCATCCTCCACAGATCGCTGAAACTCTATCACCGCACTTCAGTGCCCCTAACTTTCTCTACCAAACCACCTCCCCAGCACCCACAGTTATGAACACGATCCCAAACAGGACACGATTCCTGTGGTATAAATTACCAAACCGGGTGGAGCACATATTTAAGCACGCAGGATCGAAGCAACTACAGATGCAGAGCCTCATTCTAATCTTGCCTCYCAAATTACTCTGGATTTCTGTGACCATGCTAGTAGCCTTTAAATCGTAGAATACAGACCACACTTCAGTAACTGTTTCTAAAAGTCACCCTATATAAGGCCCTCCCTCCTGAAACAGAAGTAACATCACAAAAGAAACCTTTTCTCTTCAGCATGTTCTGTTCCACTCCGCCTTCAAAAGCTTCCATGTCAATAGCTTTGCGATTTTTTGGCCTCCGGAGTAAGCCTCTCTTTTCAACTGTGTCTGGGGGGATCAAGGAACTAAGAGACATGCGAAGAGATCTGTAAAAAGAGGAGGGAAGAAATAATTTTCCAAACTTACACACTCCCCTTTTACCCTCAGATTACACACATGATGCCACTAACAGCGAGACATTTCACAAATCCCTTAGCTAGGAGGAATTTCCCCCCAAAAAAACTTGAAGATTACGTGCCAGTCTACTTTAAACAAATAGTTTAATTTCATGATATCACCTAACATCAGGATATGTATCACGGATATCTTCTGATCTCTGTGATCAGACTGTTTTACAGTGTCCTGATCCAGTGTACAGAGTCCTGATCTCTGTGATCAGACTGTTTTACAGCCTCCCACCTTGAGAGGGCTGCAACAATGTATCTGACAAAAGGTTCAGGAATTTTAAAAATTTTAAGTAACAAAATGGAAAACAAACGTTTGAGAGCAAAGGTGTCCTCTAGATAACAGCAGGGTGGTAGGAGGACTTCAGAACAAGCTTAAGAAGCCGCTTATAGTATCAGTATTCCCAACAAAGTACAGCTACCAGTACACTGCTAACTTTCTTGAGATGGGAACTAAGATAGCAACACGCAAGGCATGGGAAAAGATGTATCTCAACGTACGTATTTTGCACCCTAAAGAAACCAGCCCTGCTCGGCTACCTCCTGTCCCTCTCTCTAGGCAGCCCAATCAAAAAGGGGGTTCAGAGGATTCAAGGACAGGAAGTACAGAGCGCAGCCCTATGAATCACCTTGTGGCACCACAGGCAAGGGCTGCAGYGAGAAGGGTGAAATAAATTGCTGACCATGGCTGGGATCGTTAGCAAAGTACACGGGCAACACAGGAAAAGGTGGTCTTTGACTTACAAAAAAGCTTTTGAAGTCCAGGAAAGTTGGACTAAAGGCTGCATAGATGCAACTGATGTGATGAGTCAATTAACAGGCAGAGGCAACATTTTAAGGTATATTGTGTAATGATTTATTGTTGGAAAMACGAGAATGAAAGGAAAAAAGGAATGATCTTAGTAAACAAGAAGAGGAGCAATAGTAGCAATACAACCTAGACCAACCTGGGCATTGCTTGTAGAAATTGTACAAAGCCACAATTTCTGAAAATCATAAGGTATGTGGTATAACACCTTCAAATTCCATCACCAGAGTGGGAAATGACTGTGTTATTACTAACACAGGTCTTAATGATTAACTTAATCATGATACTTAATCAGTACCTATACTGTCCTTCACAACTACAGAGGTGATGAATCAAGGCAGCTATAGTTAGGACAGCCAGAAGTTAAGACATTTCAGTTTAAACTCACCGAACCAAAGCAGTGCTGTCCAACGTTGACTGAGCTAGAAAAAAATTTGTGACACGTTAGTTGAGAAATTATGCTAGCTGAGAAATTACCCTCCACACAACAGGCTACAGGAACACCCCAATGGATCTTCCTCTTTCTAGAGCCAGTTATGCTACCATCCTCAAAAGTTACGTTTTGGTGAGAACAGAATTAGATGACAGGTTCACTTTACAATTTCTTGTCTGTGTTCCAGAACTGCTTGTTAGAATTCTGATAAGCAATTTCTGAAAGGGTAATAAACCAGTTATTTCAAAGGTAATTTAAATATGGCACATGCCCTCACCCTCAGTATCAGTCTTACCACATTAATAGTAAGATAGGCTAGGGCCTCAGTCACAACAACCCTTCACCTCCCAAACACTAAAGCGTCTGGGAGCTTTAGAAATACAGATAGCTACTCCACAGATTGTTGGTGAAACTGTAACTCAACCCTGTTCTACTCAGAAAGTCCTAAAAATCCAAAAGCAGATCTGGAGAGCAGTGAYATAATCATGCTCATACTAGGAAAGACTAGAGCATGCCCCCTCTGCTTTTACAGAGCTGCCCACATCTTATCAGAACATGTTCAGACCAGATATCGGGCTAAAGAAAGACAAGCCGATTTTTTGACTCCAGGTGAGTCAGGATGGGATTCAGCTCCAGATTAAAATATCCAAACACAGGTGTCTGTGTTCCCATTATCATCAAACACAATTAATCAAATGTAGGTGTCTGCTTTAGGGTGAGCTGAATCACCCTCCAGACTCCACTGACTAAATCTGCCCTAAACTTTAGGAGGACTTCAGTTACCTAGCACACACTCAGGCACAGAGCATCTGTAATTCGCAGCTGAGGTCCAGGTGTCTGTAATTTGGAGCTGAATCCCACCCTTGAATTCTACTCCATTTGCTGCTCCAACAGGGTTAGTAAACCAAGGTGAGGTGTTTTATCTGCCTCTGTTAAACTGCAACTAAAATGAAAGCTATATTTACCAAACTTGCAAATTTATGTTTAAAGGGAAGACTTATTCCAATATAAAACATTATTTCTTGTATAAAACTACAAGACCCTTTTTTCTCAAACAAGAGCATAATTGCAACAAAATGTATGTTCTATTTTCAAGTTTCTGGAATTGAAGGGAAGACAGAGATCACTTCCTTCGGAGACACTTCAAAACTCAAAGAGCACCAAGCTGGAAAAATAGTCAAGAAGTTCCATACAGTCAGGGCAGAGCCTGTAACTTGGCTCAAGAAGGCTTATTTTAAATTTGGTAGGAGGGGCTTTTACCTTCTCCGCTATCCTCTTTGCACAAGATACTGCAGTCTCGCTTCCAAACGTACAACTGCATAGCTGAGAAATTACGAAGAACTAAACTGCAGCAGATGAAAATCAGTTGACAGCAAATGCAGTGCTGAACAAGGTCATTTTTGACTGCAGCCTTACCTTGGTTCTGAGGAAGTCGCTTGTCTGCTGCTCTCTCAAACTCAGAGATGCTGAGTTTCTTTCTCTTCTTAGTCATATGGAACATGGGGATAGACGTGCCCTCAGGAACGAGGTCTGGCAGTTGCATTTCCACCCTACCAATACAAACCAAGCCTTTAACAAAGGACTTGAGCTTCTTAGCTACCTTAGAAAGGTCTCTGTAATGTCAGTGAAAAACAAATAGAAACTATTTGTCCCTGCTGCAGCAGAAGTAAGGAACTAATCGGTGATTAGCTCAGCAAACGCAGGAACATGTCATTCCCTCCTACTAAAGCAAAGTAGTAAACTTCACAAAGTAAGAGAATCAAAACTTGAGTTTTGATATTCAAAACAACAGCGCTAAGAATGGTCAGACTGGAGTAAAAGCTTGGTCTTCCAACAAGCTCCATAGCTCTCTTCTAACAGCACACAACGGCAATTAGGTTTGTCAATCATTACAGTGTAAATGGAAAAGCCATCATCATGAAACAACATTAGGTATCACAAAGCTGGTACACGGAACAGACGTGTAACCTCCCAGTCAGGCACTGGATCAGGATCAGAAAGTAAGTTTCTGCGTTGTTTTCCCCCTTTACTGAGGAGTTCCAAGAATCCCCTCTCATGAAGGTCACGTTCAGGAGTGCTGCCAGCGCCCCACGCCGTCCTGCAGAACTAGAGCGTCCCTCCTGCAGCCAAGAGCCCGTATTCAGCAGATGCAGCACTCTGCACCCTTTGCTGCAACAAACGCTGCTTCAATATAGCAGCAATGGTAAAGTGATCATGTTTATGGGTCTCATCCCCTTACAAAATACATTCTCTACCAGTCAGAAAAGTGGCGAAGTTTCATTACTGTATTATAAGCATAACGTAAGCCTAARCGTTAGAATTAACTAGCTTGTAAAGGGATCAAACGTAAAGCAGCAGGGAAGAAAGTTTCTCGGKTTTTGCATCTATGCTGGAAGATGCTATTACAACTAGGGAAAGCAGTGCCTTCCCAAATTCAGGAAAGTTCACATCAACTAAAGGAAGGCTGTGATGGAATTTTAAAAAATACTTAAAATTTTAAAAAAATGTAAAAATATTTTTTAAAATTCTATACCTGTTCAACCTCAACAACTAGCTAACATATGGAATATAAAACCCTGCAAAGATCCAACCACCTGATCTTTTCATTTAAGACAGACTGATGAGAAGCATATTCAGAGATGTTCAAGAACTACAACAAGCAAAATCGAGAAGGAATTAAAATACTACTCATCTTTTTTAATTTAAAAAACAAAAAACCCACAAAACCCAAGCTACCACACTTACAGAAAACTCAGGTTTTTCTTCCTCTATTAAAAAAACAGAAAGACAGAAGTTCAGGAGTTTACCTAATATTTTAGATGACCTGTTTAAGGTTGCTTATAGTCAACGCAAAAAGTTTAGCTATAAAGACAAAACAAAGGAAATCACATTATTTAGAACAGTCTCTTTTGCAGTAAGCAAAAATACATACAAGTGTTGGAACAAAACTGGCTAAAGCAAATTAAGACCTGCCACCACTACTGGTTTTCTTCTACTTCATAACAAAGTGGAAGGAAACAAACCACACTTCTGCCTCTCAGTCAGGCCTATTAACTTAAAATATTAATAGGAGCTAAACATGAATAAAAGCAGCTGAGCCTCAGGCAAACCTCACCTCCAAACCGCTCYACAGGAAGGCAGTAACCCCCAGCAGCCCAAAACAAGGACAACCACGAAGCAGTAACACTGTAAAAAGCTACAGCAGCCTGCGTTCTGAATACAAGACACAGCAGTCACGCATTACACCTCAGCGTCGTCAGCACACAGCCTGTAGCCTTAGAGATCCAAGAACTGCTATTTTAGTATCTGCCACAGACAACTAAGAAAAGTAGGCTTCCATCAGGAGACTTACTGTACCCAGCAGTTAGTTCCACTGCAAAAAGATACCAGTCTGCATTTAAGAAGGGTGACTAAGCACAAACCTGAAGCATTTACTATTCAGTCCCCCAGTCCCAGTGATTCCTATGTGACTTTTAACGCTGAAGAAGTATTTCTGAAAATCMCACCTGACAGAACACAATTCTGATCACTGAAACAGAAGTAAAGAAATCCTGCTCCCCAATCCCATCATAGGAACTGCAGCTGTTCCTGGTAGTGTAAAAAAAACCCACAAATATTACTTACGTGCTGGAAACCCTCTTAGATGGGAGTTCTGATCCAACTTCTTCTGTTTCTTCATGTTTAGATATCTGAAGTGCCAGAGGTGAAACTTGCGGTTCTGCCAACAAACCAAAACATTTCCTTTCCACAATTCAATCCAGCAAGAGTGCCAAAATACACTACATTCTGTAAATTACATTTATTAATGGGTTAAAATAAAGACCTGGTGAAAACTATTTGGGTTCTATTCCTAGGAAGGCTGGCACGTACAATGACAAAGCCAACAGTGGCAAATGGCAGCACAGGAGTTCCACATACTGCAGCAGAGCTGAGGTTGGCAACAGCGCRTGCCTCTAATTTACACACGATCCTGCAGCTAAAGGCAGCACAAACATTACACACTTGCTCACCAGTGTAAGACGACTGAGTGAAGAGGATTTTCAAGAATATGATTTCATCAGTGCAAGACCTGGTCTTTAAGACACAGTTGTATCGCAAGACCTCGTTCAGCTGCCTCTGCAGCGATTCCTCTTTTACATAAATCAATCATACAATGGTCTGGATTTCTGTTCCGCATAACAGGGTAAGAATAACGTGCTACAAAAGAACACCTCCGGTCCTCAACTCCACCAAAACACTGTCCTTCTGTTCTCTGTTTTCCTGAAAAAAGATACTTACGTGTCTGGATGATTCTCTTGAGCATAATCCGTGGCGTGTCATTGTCAGGATCAGGGAAGACAGTCGATCTCTGCTTCGGCAAAGTGCTTCTGCCAGGATTCTTCTCCTTTCCTGAACCAGATACGGTCTAAAGAGAGAAATCAGAGACATGCCATTCAAAAATCACATTTGCATCATTAAAGATTAATCTTAGCATCAAAAACGTTCATCACCCGTCTTCTAATAAAAATCTAAACTAGCTAACATGAAACATTTTCCAAATTCCCAAGAAGAAACCGTGCACATTTGCTTTCCAGCAATGCTGGCACTTCACTTTTGGGCGGAAGGCAATTCACAACGGTGGGTCATCGAGGTTGAGGGTTTCAATGCACAAGTCTCACCGCGGACAAAAGCCTGAGGGACTCAGGCCCTTCGTCCCTCACAGCCCTCATCTAAAACAACCCAAAAAAGGGGAAATAGAAGAAACACACGACCGAGGCGCAAGGCTGTAAGGGCCCCGCGGACGCTGGTGACCTGGCTAGTCAGTGCGCACGAAATTCAGGGGTTTCAGCCCATTTTCCACGTTTAAAGGCGAACAAGAGCAAGGGAGCGGCCTTCGCTCCCCGGTCCCTGCTCCAAGGGCCTCGCTTCTCCCTCGTACCGGGCGGACAGCGCCGGGCGACCCCCGCGGGACGCCCGGTCGRGCAGCGGCCCTCCCCTCCCCTCACTCCCCTCCCGCACACCCCGCGGCGGAGCCGCCGGACCCCAGCGCCCACCTTGGCGGTGGGGTGGCGGCCGCTGCGCCGGGCGCCGCGGCGGGCCCGCGGGCGGCTGTCGGCCATGGCGGGGTAACGGCCGCGGCGGGGTAACGCCCGCGCCGCCTCCCGCCCAGCCGCGCGAGACCCCCCCCGCCTCGCGAGACCGCCGCGCGGGAGGGGGCGTGGCCAGCCGAGGCGTGGGGTGGGGCGGGGCGCCGCGGCGCCCCCTGGGAGCGGTAGTCGGCGGGGGCGGGGGCGCAGCGCAGTGTGGGGCGGGTAGTTCCGGCGCGGCGCCGCCGCCGCGGTGCATCGTGGTCCGCGTAGTTCCGGTGCGGCCCGCGGCGGGCGGCGTTGGCGGGCGGCGAGAGGCCGCGGTTGGCCTTGTGGGATCTGTAGTTCGGCGGCGGCCCCCCGCGCCCGCTCTCCCCGCCGCCGGGGCCGCCCAGGGGCGACCCCCCCCCTCCCCGGGAGGCCGCCCCGCCATGCCGGGCTTCACCTGCTGCGTGCCGGGCTGCTACAACAACTCGCACCGCGACAAGGCGCTGCACTTCTACACCTTCCCCAAGGACGAGGAGCTGCGGCGGCTCTGGCTGAAGAACGTCTCCCGGGCGGGCGTTAGCGGCTGCTTCAGCACCTTCCAGCCCACCACGGGCCACCGCGTCTGCAGCGAGCACTTCCAGGGCGGCCGCAAGTCCTACCTGGTGCGGGTCCCCACCATCTTCCCGCTGCGCGGCGTCAACGAACGCAAAGCGCAGCGGGCCGCCCGCCGCCCCCGCCC
>JASVER010000137.1:1256439-1403141 GCA_030449065.1 Oceanodroma leucorhoa | reverse complement strand
GAGCGGCCTCGGCCGGGGCCAGCCCGGGCCGCAGGCTCGGGGAGCCGTTCCCTGCGGCGGGTGGCCGGTGGGTAACGGGGAGGTCAGGAGCAGGAGCACCGGCGTACCCAGCCTGCGGCAGCAAGCGGCTCTTCCCAGGAGCTCTGTCCCTGCTCAAACCTGCCCCAGGCTTCGCCGTCGTGATGGGCTGAGGCACCGGGACTTCTCCTCGGCACCGAGCCTGGTGCCCCGCGGTGCTGCTGCCTGGCTTGGTGTGGCGGGGAGGAAGGGTGGAGGGGATGAACTTCCACAGCGAAAACTGCAAGGAGATGGTTTGCCTRGTGTGAAAGGAGGTGTGCTTGAGTATGCTTTCTGCTTCGAGTGTTTTTGATGTTCTTACTGTATTACTGTCTTGCCAGAAGGTTGCGTGAGGACTGAAGTTAACCTGACRTGGTTGAATCACTTTGTCACGTAGAAGATGAAAGGTTCACGCTTCCATGGAGTAAAACTGGCGAMAGTGCCTGTGCTCAGTGATCTGCTGTAGCTGTCTAGTTTTTTCCTTTGAGTTGCCAGTTTCCGGTGTGGTTTTACAAGAGATAATTTTTTTTTCTTCCACCTCTATAGCTGTTGTCACTTCTTAACTTTAAAAACAATCAAAACCTGCAAAATTTTACGGTAGCAAGGAGCGTATGTTGCATTTTGTTAATGAGAGAGCTTTCTGAAGTCATTAAGTCCCAAAGATGCTGTTCTTGCAATTCAAATTTAACTCCCTGTCTAAGGCAGGCTGTTCATTCTCATTTGAAGTCCATCACTTCCAGTGTGTTTTAGAGTTGGATTTGTGGCATATACATTGTATTGCAGTTGAATGGGAACAAAGCRTAGGTAAATGCTTGAAGAGGAATAGGAATCAGTTGCAGAACTGTTGCTTCAAAGTTAAATCTGACTGCTGAATCAGCCACCTTCTCAAGTGGATACTTTTTTGATTTCTCTTTTTCTGGGAGGAGTTGTGGTCAAGCAATGCTTTCTGTTTGTGTGTGGTGACTTTAAGTTTTCTTTTAGCAGCAACAAAAAAGACATTTCACATATCTCCGCATAGAAGTAGAGAAATTACTGTACATAATATCATTATTGGTGAAAAACATAATCTAATTTAAAGTACAATGACATTTTGGCTTACTTTTGGACTACTTAACTATTTTCCAACTGGGGTCCTAATTATTATCTCCTGCTCCTCCATAAAAGATTGCAAGTTGTTCGGTAGATGATTTGAAATATATTTAACATTTGTGTCTGTTCAGTTCTTTAGAAAAATACAAATGGTAACAACTTTCTCCAGTTCTTTCTGTTAGGGTTTCTTTTGTCTCTGTCATTAATAATAGGATCATTTAGTTAGTGGTGGTGGTGAGTATGTTTTGTGTAAGGATTGCAATATATACTAACAACTGGTAACATTTGTGAGCATGATTTCTTTCAGTTTTAAAACTCCTAAATATTGTGGCATCACAGGCAGTTTTGATATTCATATGTGTATATGACCAATTTGTGTGCTTACATACCATGTTGCTGGAAGCAGGACTATTGTGTTTTGCAGGGGAGTGAAAAAAGGAGGCAAAGCAGGATGGAAAACGTGGTTTTGGAAGCGTAAGATGGTTAGGTAGATACCATGTGAAGAGTTTTGGTGACTTTTTTTTTTTAGGCATATTTTGGAAATCCGGAGCTCAACCAAAGATTGGAGGCCAGTCATTTGGAGGTGAGGTATAACAAGCCTTGCTGACACACTTGTGGATCATAAAGCATGTTGGAGAAAATATTCTTTACTTTGAATGCTGCCAATCAATAATAGAGGGATGCTGTGGCTAAACCTAAAATTATGGGGTAATACAGTGCAAGATAGCAATGTTATCTAGGTCCTCTTGCATTTATCACTGCACCAAGGTACCTAGGGTTATGTTTTTAGGGGTGATTACTTTTGTGCTATCTAATTCAGGGCTGTTATTTGCACAACTGGCTACTTTTAACAAACATAAAACAGTGATTGTTTTCAAATGTGCCAAACTTCAGTTGTGAACCACAAGAAAAGTTGCAAGGATTAAACTGCAGTTTTTGATAGAAGTTCTATTTAGAATAAAAGTTAATACTGAATATTATTTTCCTGCTGAGTTCATGAACAAACCTGATTAATTTTTTAAGTAATGATTTGGTAGAGAAAAAAGGGTTGTAACTGTAGTATGACATCTTTGCTTCTGTAACTTAAAAATCATGTCCTAATTTTCTCTTAACCTGAAACAGCTGTCATGATAGAGATAGACAGATAGATATACCTTATATTCTGCTGTTTCTTGGARATTAAATGTTATGTTACTGTGCTTATAAGGTAAAGAAAAATGTGGTGCAGCAGTTCCCCCATTGCCTCCTCTGCTACTTTAGAACTGAGCARTCTGGGTTCATCCTGGGGAAGAGAGATGTGACTTCAGCCTTGTAAATGTGAATTCAGTTTTTGGATTGCAGCAAGAATACTGTGGAAAAAATGCCGGATGTGTAGCATTGTGGCTATTGCTGAACAAMAAAACATTGTCTTCCTATCCAATTATATGTAATATAATATATGGCTATATATTTGAAAATCATCTCTGACAACTCTTTGTGACTCTGTTGGGTTGTCAGGTTACAGATAGGTTGAGCATCAAGCTGTAGGCAGAGTGAAAGCTTTGCYGGAGTCCTCGCTGTGTGTTTTGTTTACTAGTGGCCTTGTACTTGCTGACATCTGTAACCAAAATAATATGCTTCAGGTTGGCATAATTCCTGCATTAATTTGTTTTAATGAAGTTGGAGTAGAGGAATAAAAAGACTGAGAAAGGGGAAGTCAATTTACTTTCCATATTTTTCAGAAGGAAACAGCCTGTGCCTTGTCAGTCTTCCCCTTTCTCCCTTTCCATCCTTCCACTGTTCACATATCTAGACTTAATTATTTTTAGATCTGAAAGCATATTTAGAATAATGTAGTTTCTTGCACAGCGCAGCCCATAGCAATTACTAGGTGAAGGTCTGTGTTGAAATCAATAATTTCTGATTGGCCTGCAGCAGTAATTTTCAGATTGTTAGCCTCTGTGGATCAGTCAGCTACTGTGGAGGTGATAGCGAAGATACCTRAGAGAAGCACTTCTCTGAATGCATGAGTTTGCTCCTCAACAGGAAGTTTCATAGGTTTTCAAATGGAGAAAGACTGACCACTAAATTGGAATTTCTCAGAAAGAGGTACAGTGTGTTTAAGAGAAATGACTGATGATATATGATGTCCCCGAGTAAGTTGCAGTATTTCATCAACCCTGTGTCAACGTGCATTCTGCCTGGCCTGGGCTTGTTTAGCCTAGGGAAGCGAAGGCTTGAGTGGACTTTAATCCTRGCTTCCAATATCTGTCAGACCATTATCAGGAAAATGGAGCCAGGCTTTTCACAGGGGTACTTGGTGGGAGTACAGGAGACAAGGGGCATAAATTGGAACAGAGGGGATTCTGGTTGGACACGGGAGAGCTGCCCTCTGCATGAGGATGGTCAAGCATTGGAACGGGTTGCCCACAGGGGTTAGTAGTCTCCAGCATCAGAGCTTTTGGGGATCAAAGTGGATAAAGACGTGGGCAAACCTGGTCTGATCTCCTAGCTGACCCTGCTTTGCACTGGAGGAGGTCCCTTACAACCTGAATTATTCTGTGATAATTTGCATAGTTTCTTCTGTTGAGAGTGTATGCCTTTGCTAAAGGAAGATGAACTGTTATCAAGTGATTCTTGGTGTAGTTGAATAGATGACCTTKTTGAGAAAAGATTAACTGGTCCTGTGATGCTGGTTGCATTGTATTCCTAGAAAGTGTGCACAGGAGACCCTCCTATCTTTGTAAGTTTTAGTGGCAATAGAAAAGAGATTGAAGGAAAAATAGTCTAAAAACTGTTTGCTGCTTTTTCTTTTTTTACTGCAGTCTAAAGACTGCTCACTCTTTTAATCTGAGCAATCAAAAATACATGCATGGTAGAAATTGCATGAATAACAGGAACTGAAACAGCTGAGAGCTCTTTCGTTGTCCTTATTTACTCTTGTTAATCAGTAGTGAAGGGTGCAGCAACTGATGGTCTAAACCATGTTTGCCATTGATTCACATACACCCCTGGACCAATAGCACCAATTTAAAGGGAGCATTGGTGCTCTCTTGTTACACTGATTTTTCAAGTCTTCCTAAAACAAGCTTGAATTCAATCTTAAGAGAGTTTAGCTTTGGTGCAGTGGTGTGTAGGGCCAGCTTTAATATCCAGGGARAGTGGTTTATTTATGCTCTGATTACTTAGGGAATAAGTGTAGTCATAACTGGATAATAGATTTTTTTTTTTTTCTCCACTGGCATGTTAGAATGGATTAGTTTGAGGTTTTTCCTCTTTAAATTCACTGTTTTCTTTCTTGGTGTTCTGCAGATCAGAAAGTCTTTACTGAGCTTATTTGCCTGTGATGGTTGTTCATTGGTTCTTCGAATGCAGCTTGCTTTTTAAATGTGGCASTCCCTGGGAGACCACCTTCATTTTCTTTAGCAATTTACGTTATACTTTACTATTGCTTGTACTAGTTTTTGTTGACATTTTCAGAAAATGTAGGATTTTTATAGAAGTGCAGGTCTGCCATGCTTGAATTCAAAAAGACTTATTTTTTTAACTGATAGCTGTAAGCTTATGTATGTCCAAGTCTGATAATGCAGTAAACGCAGCTGCTGGTTGAAACAATTGTTTGGTCTTTCTCCATACTGCAGAGATGTGATGGTARCCCACCTGCTCCAAATGTCACTGGTGCTTACATGTTTCAGGAAAAGCTATCTGTTTATTTGTCTGTTGGCAGGAGACTCTTTCTACTTTTGCCAAGTAAAAAGGTGGCTTTTCCTCAAGTTACACCTCCAAGTAGCTCTGGTGATGCCGCTTGAGCAGAATAATGGACTTTGTACTGCAGCGTGCTGACAGAGAATCGTCTCCAAGTGCTTTTGTGATTGTTGAGGGAAGAAATGGGAAGAGTTTTAATCCAGACCTTTTGCAGAAATGGGTCTTTTAAGGACTGTGTTCCCCTTAGGAGTTATGTGCAGTCTTTGTGTGTTYGTGCCAATCTCTCATGCCCAGAGTTAAGGCAGAGAAGGAAGAGGGATGAGTGTAGATAGGAACATCTAAGCTGTGACAGACAATGGGAAAGATTCTGTGTTTCTGGATTTTGTGGATAGAAAAATCTGTTGCCTGAGGCCAGTGTAACCCTAGTCCAATTCAAGGTCACTCATGGCCCATGTGAAGGCTCCCTTCTCTTCCAGTCCTCCCTTCTCATACCTTCCTCCCCTCCTCGGTGCTACTACTGCTTGGGTCATGCAGCTTCACATCATATTGGTGCCATCTGCCACGTGCCAAAGCAGATGAGGGGGAGCTTAATTCAGGCAGTTGTCTCCCTCCTGGACCAGCATGGCTGGTGGCACAGGACACAGCAAGCTGGAGGAGCCCGTGGGGAAAGGAGGGAGAGAGGCTTCGGGGTGTAGTGTAGCCTTGGGCGATTTGGCAAGGTCGAGCAGCAACAGAAGCACTGGGCAGTAYAGACTGTGCAGGCGGGGCTACTGGGATTGTGGAGCCCTATGGAAGACCTGTTGATGTCGGGAGTCCGGGACTGCATGTAGGAAAACCTGGTGTGGTGGGGAACTGGGAAGTTCTGTGTGGTTTAGGGTATGGATTCCCTCTGCTGTGCTGCGGGACGCTGAACACGGGAGCTTTKCTGTGTGTTCAGGGATGCTGTGTACCCCAAGGCATTGTGCAGCAGTGGCAGTGCCGGGATGAGGGATGAACATGGGATGAGGATAYACCATGGTGCTGTGTAGGATGAGAGCTGTAGGAAGCGTGGTGAGAGATGTGTAGAGGGCCGGAGTTTACACTTGAGTATGTGTCAGTGTGCGGCCTGGCAAAGGTGTTGGAAAATTTGATTTAGACGTCACTGAGGAAAAGTCCCCTACAGAGCAGCAATCCCAGTTCTGCAGTGTCAGCGTATACCTGTTGAAGGGAGAGCTGCTGGCAGCTGCAGCTTTTGTGCACTGTATTGGGTTTCAGCTTGAGCACTGACTGCTGGRTGGTATTTGAGGTGGGGATAAATTCTCTAATACAAGCAGATTCCAAGAAATCGAGTAATGTGAGTTAAAGTATTACACTCCGTGTTGGTAGCTCAGCTTTGCTGCTGTGCTTCTGTGAAGAATCTGTTAATCAAATGGGCTGCGATGTTCTTAAGTGAATGTGATGARGTAGGTTTGGTTTGAAGTGACAAAGGAAGGAGAACTGATTASCTTAAGGAAATGGTCTCCTTTTCCATGCGGAATTAAGGTGGAATAGCTAATAATACACTTATACAGTGGTAACTTTCAGCAGGTGCCTTTGAAAGGACAGGTGTGCCACATCATCTGTGCTTTCTAGCTTATTGAAACTTCTTTTATCTGGCTTAATATTAACTGAATATTCTTGCCTCTGTAACCAAACTTTGAGTGAACTATGCATAGATTTGGCTGGATGGCTCTGAGGCACAGCTGTGTTGTCCTAGTGTTTGACAACAT
Organism: Oceanodroma leucorhoa; assembly: GCA_030449065.1. NCBI lineage: Eukaryota > Metazoa > Chordata > Aves > Procellariiformes > Oceanodroma > Oceanodroma leucorhoa. The sequence goes on along the minus strand of JASVER010000137.1, from coordinate 1,396,563 downwards.
CAGAACATGTGCATTCTTCCCAGCTTTGGAATAGATATTAAAAGCCTTTTATATTACATTTATCTCATTAAAACAGCCTGATAAATGCATCAATACAATCTTATATGGATTGTATCTCATTGGAAGGGACTGGACTTGATGACACACAAGATCATTCCTATCTTGTTTTTTCTTTAGGTACATCTCTAAGCTTCTTACATCTGTGATGACAGGCAGAAAGCATAAGACAACATGGAGGAAAAGGTGACAAATCAGAAAAGGAAAATGAAAAACCTTTCCAGGGAGAATGAGTGTGTTCGGCAAAACCATATATGAATGGCACAGGAAAAAGAGCAAGGTTGTAACAACCAAAAAAAAAAAATTAATCAAGGATCATTAATTTCAGCAGCTTTTGTTTGTTTGGTTGGTTCTCACTTCTGGCAAAATCAACATGGTCAAATTTATACTGTTGTGGTTTTTTTTCTTTTAATTTATTTAATGGTAACCTGCCAAAATACAAATACTTYTTTTAGAAGGAGATAGCAAGCTAGCATACTAATTTTTAGTTTTAGAAACCACAATACTACTTTCTGTATTTAAAATACGAATTCCTTAATTTCTTGCAGTCTCAAAGGCTTTCTCACAGTTTCAGGATTGAACAGAAGGCGTCTGGTGCTTGAGTGAGGCTGTTGTGCCTTGAGGAGTTGAAAGCCTCTGGGTCTCAATGAGGTGCAGTGCTAGCATACAGCTTGATCTTGTGTTCGTATGCTGGTACAGTGAGCTGGTAAGGGTCAACACACATYGTGGGGGTGGGGGGTGGAAATTTAATTTAGCAATAGCTAACTTTAGCTTCAGGACAATAAGCTGGTGGTCTTTTGCTGTTCACTACTTCATCTCAACRTTAGATGCGTGGCTGTTTAACATCGATACTGTCAACTAGATTTGCACGTGAATGTTTAGGAAGGATACCTGATAGTGATGCGAGTTCATGGGTTGAAGTTGAAGCTATGACGATCCATAAAAAGTGAATAGAAGTGATTTTCACTTGGWCTGATTGTTGGCTCCTCCACAGCCATCCCAAACTACACACTTCYAGGTACCTGCAGGTCTGGAATGGAAACAGCAGACTTCAAAASTAAACACTAGTACTTATGGTTTTCCAGACAAGACATGAGTCCTCCCTRACAGCAGGGTGGGCATCACGCGGTAAAGTTTCCAGGGAGTTGGTGAGATGGTTTTAGAATGGTTTTCTTTCAACATAAAATCCTTTAATACAGGCTGAAATTGTTTGATTTCTACATCTGCTCCAGGTTAGGCTGGTATGTGACAGTTATGGGCGTTCAATCAATACAACTTTTTCTTTTGCAAAGAAGTAGGTTTAAGTTGTTTGGGGTGTGCGTGTGTTTTGTTTTTTAAACCTGTTGGAYTTGGATGGATTTTTCATTTGTGATCTGTTTTCCCAGAGGAGTGACCACACTGAGTAAAACTCCTTCAGACTGAGTCATGTATTGCAAGAATTAGTGGAGCACATGTGATGGTRACTGATGCCAAATTGTAGATCTTTTTGGAGCGGTTCAGATATTAGTTATGTGGCAACAAGTCTTTGAATTTTTAGTCTATGTTAGGGTGCAGGGTTACTGAGTTTGATGTTGACCATATTGCCTAGGTGGCTGATTTTGAAATAAAGATGTTTAAAAATGGGATAGGTATATTTCTATCTTAAGTTCATTTTTGACCTCATCCTTGAATAAAGTAAATTTCTAAGGTGCACTTGAGAACTAGCATGCAGCCAGCATCAGTTGGATGTCAAAAACCACAGTCTGTGGCATGCTTTCGTGGTGCATTGTCACAACCAAAGCTCCTCTGGCTGAACCTCTCCTCTTTTCACAGGCTACAAAACATCCCCTTCTCAGCAGGGAGAGCCACCTTGCCAGCTCTTTGTGCTGTCACATTCTCTGCTCCACAGATGCCAGCCATTTTCTCCCTCAAGTAGTCTGGGTGTCTAAGCTCTAGCAGTTGTTCTTGGTTTGTATTTTACTTTGGTAGTTGAATTTATCRCCCTGGAAACTTGTATGCACCTCCTGTTATGCCATTGATCTAATAGAAGATATTTGCTCTTCTGTAAGTCTGGCCAAATTTGTGTAACCTTAAAACTTCTGGCCTAGGGTTTGAACCCATTTCAGTTCCCATTTGTATGAGTAAMGCTCAAAGAGCAAAGGCCTAAAATATGAAAAGAGATTTCTTATCTGACTCTGCACAGAAAGCTAGGCCTGGTAATACTTGCTGTGGAGATCTTAGGAATATGTTTTTTGCTTCTCTTAAGAACTTGTCAAATCTTAAACAGGTGTATGAGTAATTGACATCTAAAGGAAGCCAAAATAGCTGTCATGTCCTGTGTCCTAAAACAGAATTTCACAGCTTTCCAGACTCACAGTGCAATACAGACCTGTAGCTCCGGGGTTCCTGGTCAGGGATTGCAAAGAGGGACTAGTGACTGACAGATCTTGATATTTAGCAGTATGATTTAGATTGGTTGAAGTAAACTCAGATCTTAAAATGTAATGTAGTAGGTTTTGAGTGCAGCGTTGTTGCATTTTAAATTTTAGCACARGTCTTCAGTCTTTCAGAGAGATATTAGGATAAAGAAAAAATGAATTTGCTTTCCTGAAAAATTTAATGGCATGGTAAAGCAACCGTTTGTACTGATTGTGCATGATAGTTTCTAGTCTGGGTCTGTCTGGACTGCTGCACATGCTGTATGTTTAATTCCTCTAAAATAGAGGGACTCATTTTCAGATGTGTGGGATGCCTCTGAGCTTCCCTTCACTGGGAACTGCAGATTCTCACCACTGTGAAAAATCATGGTTTGTATCTTGAAATTASTACAGGTTCAAAGATAAATGTAGTGTACTTCAGCCTTAGTGACAGGATAGAAGAGGAAAGTAAGCTTGTGTTAAGCAAAGAGCTAGTGAATTAACTCCTGTTGTGTACCATTGAAAGGACACTCTTCCTTAGAATGGCCTGTGGATGGTGAAATACCTGAGGAGCTGAATAGATAAATCAGTTGGTGTAAGCCACTTGCAGACAATCCATATTAACATGTCAGTTGTTTACAGTAAATGAGATCAAGTCGAAACAGCAAGCGCTTGCCAACTTTTTCAGATGGTGTAATTTTTGAAATATGTGAATATAAGGTGGTAACACTTACTCATTTTTGTTCTTTTTCTCCACTTTTGTACACAAGTTGCGACTTCACRCTGAAATAGCTTTAGAAATCAGCAAATACTGTAATAAGAAATTAAACTATTTGGTATCCAAGGTTTTTATTTCACAAAAGTCTAGGATAAAGAGGTGAGATTTGTCCTACTTTTTCCAAAGAAAAATTCTGGCCAGCTGAGAGGATCTGTGTTTACTGGTGCTTAATACTCAATCCAAGTGCTATGCTTATTTATGTGATTGTTCTTTCTGATTATTTTTTTGTTTGTTTTACAGTCACTGGCTTTAGGTGAGGATTCAGAATGGGAGACAAGCCTATCTGGGAGCAGATTGGGTCCAGCTTTGTACAACATTACTACCAGCTTTTTGATGCAGACAGGACTCAGTTAGGAGCAATATATGTAAGTACAAAAGGGGACTGGGGCTCTCTCCCATTATCTGTCTAGGTTTCTCTATTTTGATGCGTGGGAATACACAAGGTGGTACAGTGGGTTTTATCCTGACTCCAGAATGTCAGTCAGTGCAGTCACACTTACTCAACTTTTATTTATTGTGTTTCTTTTACATTTCACTTCTATTTTGAGCTTTGTCTGCTTTATTTATAGGCAGTCAGACTTGGAAAACCCCCGGTTGGCTGTAGACAGTAGCTTGTAGTGGAGGGGGCTTGTGGTGATCCTGTGATGAAATTCTCTCTAAAAGCAAATATGCTAGCCTTAGTTTGCCATTAATTTRCAGGCATGGATTTGCTTGGATCCCTCTTGAAGTGGGATGTGATTTAAGGCCTACTCTGTGTTTAGCAGTTCTTGCAGGTGTTTCTCGGATCTCATGCTGTATTAATCCTCAGAACATTAAAATAGATTTAAAATTTTGAATCCAATTTAAATATTTAGAATTTATTAAATTTAAATTCAGTTTAAATTTCTTAAAAAATTAGGTCTTTATTTTTGCTCCTTATTTGGGGCAAAATAGATTTGTTTTCCAAAATTAAAGACTGTAACTTACAAACCCAAGGAACATCAGCTTTTAGTTTTGGGGGAAGACTCCTCCAGAATATGCAAAGTGCTCTGCGTGTGGGGTTGATTACTGGTGGTGAGGAATGCTGCTGGGTGGCTGAGGCGTTTCAGCAAGACACTCAAGTCTTACAGGTCTTCTAGCAGCATATCCTGTTCTTCTAACCTGTTTTTCATCTGCTGGAGGAATTGTTTGAAGCTTCACCAAGCTCTTGAGGATTGAAACTATTGCACGAGCGCCTTCTGACACCCCTCATACCTCTGCAGTATCCATCAGCAGGGAGCTCTTGGATTTGTTTTGCATTCCTGTATGGCTACTTACACCACAAGGTTCACTTTTCTCCTGTAGTGGTGTAATCCAAGTCAATTGAGCTTTTGTCACCTATTCCAGGTAGGGATCTGGGCCAGTTGCTTTTGCTATGAATTGCCTGAGTTATGTGAGTTGGAGCACTAAGTCAAAGACTTGTTTTGCAGTTATCCCCCTGGAGTTGTTTTTCAGGATAATGCTGTAGCTACCTTCCTCTGCTTTGGGTATGTGGCTACTTGTAATGAAATACTTTCTTATTTTTATGCCATTTGCTCATCTGTAGGGCTTTTGGGATAGGGAAGGGATTSCTTTTTGTTTTGAAGCAATTGCTCACAGACTGATACAGCAAGTGGCTATGGAGGTAACCTATAGCAGGGTCAGGTGGACACTAATTACAGGTACAATGTGAAGTTGTAGTGTGTTTCAGTAAGAAAGTATTTCCCTCATCAACCTAATTTATGTCCTTTGCTATTCTTTGAAACATCAGGAGGGTCCTGCACCACTGTGTGCTCACCTCCTGATTGCTGAAGTGGTGTCAGTAAGGCATGTTTTGGGTCCCCTCTGTTTTTGTGGCTTTCCGTATTTGAAGGCTGTAATTGGAATGCTTCAGAGGATAACTTCATTCCCTGGTACCATCACCCGGCTTCTCAAGTTATCAACGTCAGGGGTTGATGTCACATAAGATGCAAGCGGTGTCAGCCAGATGACTTGCTGTGTGACTTCAGATTACACAATCTAAATTAAGCCTATTTCCTTCTAAAAGGAATATGTCCAAACTCAAGAGAAGGCTGTATTCAGAGGCTCGTCATACTGCTTTCGGTTGCATCTGTGACCCTGAAATGCTTTGTGCTGTTGCCCCTGGTGCCCTTCTTTTGTTCTTTTGGCTCTTGCTGCTCTGTAGAGTTCCTTCTGATGATACATGGAGGACCAGAAGCTTTTTTAGAGTGGTTGTGACTGTTGTGCAGGTTCAGCACAGCATGTATGGCTGAAAGAAGTGACTTTTTGATATRGTGTGGTTCAAAAACAGAGCCTGGAAATTCTACCAGAGAGCATACAAATGGAATTCTTTGGAATCTGCCATTTTCTGCTGAGACATTCAGAGCTTCAGTGAGAGTTGAAGATTGGGTGGGAAGGAGCTGGGAATCATGTTCCTGGAGGTATTTAAACTCAAAAAGGTGGAAGGAATAGCCATCTGTGATAGGGTACGTGAGAACTTAGGCTATCAGCTAGAGGGTGAGGGTGCTGTTTGGAGATGGCAGCAGGCAGACTTTGAGCTCAATGGAAACCAATTTAAATTTAAGTCTCTTTGCCAAGGTTTAAAACTGGATTTGAGAAGGCAGAGCTATGTCAACAATAGGATATCGTGACTCTGGTTTAAACGGAGAATCCTAAGCTGAATAGAAAGCTGCTTGCCTGTCGCTGTTGCACCTGACATAGCGTGCTCAGAACACCCTCCCTCATGTACTGGAAGTGCTTGTAGGCTGAAGCACCTCAATCACATCATGCCACACGGGGCAGTCYGTCAGAAGACCTTTAGAAGCACATTCTATTTTTCTGAGTGTGAGTAGGATATGCAAATCAGTACCTGAGAGGAGAAAAAAAAACCTGCTGGTGCAACTCATTTTGTCAGATTTCTTCATATATTTTTGTCTCTCTACATGCTTGACTTTGTGTCCATAAGTTTTGGGGTTTTTTTTGGTACCCTTTAGATTCTCTTCTGAAAGCTAACTTTGATCCAAAGGCAGGAACTTTTTTTGCTGGTAGAATTGTGATAATAAAATTTAATCTACTTAATTTCTAGTTGATTATTCCAAACTTTTTCAGTTACTCTTGTGGTTTCTTTCCATCTCCCTTTGAGGTAGTTTCCAGATAGCTGGATTCTAAGGATATATGCCAAGTAAACAAAGYCTATTCCCAGGATTGCTTAAGGGTTACCTAAGCAGGTTGATGATTTTTTTCTTTTCCCCCCAGATTGATGCATCATGCCTTACGTGGGAAGGACAGCAGTTCCAGGGCAAAGCAGCTATTGTTGAAAAACTCTCTGTAAGTCTGTTATCCTTACTGAATGTTTTGGGAAACAGTTCTGAAGACTATAAATTAATTGCTTCTGAAAATTTGAGTTAGACTTCAGCAGTTTAAAACTTTTGAATATGGGACTTGTGCTTGCAACTTTTGGTCTTCAAAAAATGTTAACTTGTGATTTCCTTCTGTGTAGTTGGGTGTTCCATTGGAGGCTCTAATTGTGGAATGWTAATTGACTCCATTAGTTTGCAAGGTTATTTTTTGACTGCAATTGCATTTGACATTATTGATTTATTTTTTTTTTWWAAAAAGTATAGTTCATAAGCTGACCCTGTGATCTAGAGGAATGAAAGGTGGTTTCTTTGTTCTTTTAAAGCATGCCAAGGAAGTAGCCATAGCAAGCCAGTTATTTGGATCTGCCTATGATAGATGCTAAACACGTTATTGCAAGGAACAATTTGTTTTCTGATACATAAACTGCAAATAAATTCTACGGTGGAGAACCTGACTTATCCTCAATGCAGCATCAKTCAGCTGTTCAGATACGAGCAGTTATGGTTCAGGAATTTGAAACCAGTGTTTCCTCTTCAGCAAGTGACAGGAAAGCATACRGCATAGAGACTGAAACTCTCTCTCCATCTTCATTTAGTTAAACTTGGAGAAGTTTTACCTTTTGGGTAAATCCATGCTCCTGTTATAAAACTGGGTGTACTTATAAGCTATCGTGAAACTAGAAGGTTTGTTTCTCTTACAAGATATGCGGAGGGCATGCTTTARGTCCTCATTCTGCTCAGAGCATGGTATATCAGGCAGATATACCATTTTTATTAYACATTGAGAAGAAAAATCTTTGTAATGCTTGTTAATCTTTGGATTATTAATCTTTGGACGCTTGTCTTGTTGCACAACTACTGCTCCTGTGTTTTGGAATCACTGCTTTCATCCAAGACATCTTTAACTGTGAAGGCTGAGGTTTGCCCTTGGATCTGTGTTTAGGTGCCTGCATTGCCTTTGAGAAGGCCACAAACCTCAGAATAGCACAGCTTGCAACTCCTCGCTTCTAGATGAGGAGACACCAAGCTCCAGAGTTGCTTGTTTGTGTACTCGGTGTTCTTTAGACTTCTGGGCTAGCAGCCATTTAGATACCCAACCAGCTAAGCATTTGCTTGGCCACAGTGTCTCAGCCTGTTGCCTTGGATCTGGCCCAGTGTAGATCGGCCCCTTTCCCACCAGAGCGTTACTCATCTTTACCTTCCCTGCCTGTGGTGCCAGTTGGACTTTCTGGATTTGTGTGCCTGCTGCACAGTCTTGCTTGGTGAATGAAGGCACGCTACTTTGCCTCAGGGAAAGTTTTTCTGACTTGTATGCATCTGCTTAAAGTAAGAAAGAAATGCAGTAAAATTATTCCATGGCTCGTTATGGGGCTGTATCAGCTTACTATGACTCTAACGTCTTTCAGCGTACCTCTGTCAGCACTGAGCTACTTGGGCTCTGTTTGCTGTTTCAACTTAATGTGCTCACCTACTCTGTTTGTGCTTCTGGAGCTTCTTAGTCAGTTGAGCAGATCACTGAAAGTTTGACACTGGATTTCTTTTGCACTTCTGCAGTCTTGTGTTCTTCAGTGCTTGGCTGATTAATCAGTGTAAGTGCCAAGGGGTAGGATTTTCTTTTCCAGCAAGTTCTCTGCTGTGTAACAACAATGCTATAGCACCTTTTCAACCTACTCTGTCAGTTGATGCTAATACAGTCGGGCAAGGTTGTAAAGACATTGCTTTGCCAGCACTGGTGCACCTGTACCTTGTTACAGAGTGGGAATTGACATTTGTTCCTTCTGTCTTAATTGGTGCTGGACTTAGGAGTTGTTTCAAATAGAGTGCCTGTCCTAATCAGGGGGCAGCCTGATTTACATTGAGCATTTGAGATAATCCTGTCGTTCTACGAACCTCCTGGACCACGGAGGATGCTGGCAGGACAGGCAGCTTTGTTGCCAGTTGTTGCCAGGAGTGAGTTTAAGCTACTTGACTTTATTCTTGCAGAATTTCTTTTACCTGACTTCAAGGAGGATTCCACGGTTTTGGTAGTGAAAGCCCAGACAAGCTTTAGTGTCAGAGGACAGTAAAAGCCTTGGTTGTTGTGTGGCTTCTCACTTGTTAGTCGCTTTTATTGTATTCTTCATATCAAGAAATGCTTCTCTCCAGTACAAATGGATGTCCATAAGCAACCATCCTTTTGAGGTAGCTTCTCTCTGTCCAAAAAATCTGTGATCTTTCCTATCAACTGACSCTACTCTTTCCAGTGGCATTTCCCCCACTATGTCACATGAGGAGTAGCTCACTCGGCTGGCCAGCCGTTGGGGTCCTTTTCTCTGAAGCGGACAATCAGATACTTGAAACAGGCACCGTCTTACCCAGCCTTGTCTTTGGTTCCTTGTCACCATTTTGTAGGGCTCTTGACTCTGAAGCCTTTCCTTCCTCSCTGTCTTTTCTCCCCAGTCTCACCTCTCATTGGCATCTTGTCACACTGGAAGCTGGGTTCTGGATACAACCACATTCATTCCCCTTCATCATTCTGCCTTTTCAAGAGACTTTTGCCGGACTAGTTCAACAAGAAGTTGTTGTGCTGAGGTGGGACCAGGCTTCATAGTACCCTTTTTGTCAAGGGAAGGGTGTGCAATGTCCCAGCCTATGCTTGTGCAGGCACATTCAAGTTTGGGATGGTAACCCTGGAAAATATTCTGGAGGTAGTCCAGAAAAGACTGCTCTGGATTTTATTTTATTTTTTGTTACTAAATGTCTATTCCATATTACAAACCAGTGTCTCACTTTGCAGTTCATGGTAGGTTGGGATTGTTGTCCCAGCCAAGAGGAAACACTGCAAGCTTTATTAGAGAGTGTTCTTGAATAGCCCCTCTGATTAGAATAGTCCCTCTGATTAGAAGGCTGCTCTGTACACTTCCTTCCCCAGGTACTGATCCTTCCACAGTTTCTATGTTCTCTATTATCCAAGGATTTAGCGTCCTGGTATTCTTTCTGAAGCCTTATGCTTGTCAGGGCCAAATCTGTACTTCACATCCTTGACAGTAGGACTTGGGTCTCCTGTCTCTTGTACCCAGGCCTTCTAGGAAGTCTTTCAGGCTCCTTCCACTAGAGTGAAATGCAGAAGTTGTCAAAGTACGTGCTTGGGTCTACCTCAACCTGTTAACAAATCAGGGAAATGAAGCAAAGGCATCAAAGTACAACCTGAGGTTTAAATGACCACATGCTGCTGTCCTGTGCAGTGCATGGACTCTGGGTGTCAGCCATGTGGTYGCTCAGAGCACCATCCGTGCTGAACTGCCACTTCTAAAGCATCTGGCATTAATGCAGCTTTTGATAGAACAGTGCCAGAATTGCGTTTGTGTGACAGGACTCTGAGATCCCCCAGATATTTGATGTTCACTGCTTGGAGTCGTCCATGGTTGGAATGTGGTCTAAGTTGAAAGAGRGGAATTACTGCCCCATGTCTGGTGTTTCTCAAGTGTGTTCCTTGCACCCTTAACTCCAGACATACTTGCATCTGCTACATGAGCTTGGAAAGCTTTTTTCTTACAGTATGTGTGCTTTTGATCTCTACCTCCTCCTCCTTTCCATCTGCTCCTGCCTGGTACGTGGCGAAGATGGTGCCTGTTGCTGTGTGGTTCCCCTCAGGTGCTGTTACGAAGGAAAGAAAAAAGGGGAARGGTGGATATGTGGATTTCAAGTCCTGAACACTCGTTCTTGGTCAACCACCTTTCATTTGTATTCATAGCCATTTTAACAAATAAGAAGATTTGGAGTGGTCTGGCAAACAATCTTTTAACACTGTTCAGAGCAGAGAAGCTTTGTGCCTTTATCATATGAACCTTCAGCTTGTAGATGAACTGAAGCTCTTCGGGCAGTGTAATTAGACTGGGAAAAGGTACTGCTTAAAGTATATGGTGACATTTCATGTCTCGGTGCTTGAAAAACACAACTGTTACGATCAACCCAGCCTGAGCAGTGTCGAGTTGCAACAACTCTCCATGCAGTGCTACCAAAATAGTCTAACACTTCATAATGTTGGATTTTCTTGATCTTTGTTTTCTAAGTTAAATAATGCAATGACTGTATATTTCCTTATTTTGCTTTCTTTTCATTGCAGAGCCTCCCTTTCCAAAAAATACAACACAGCATCACAGCACAAGACCACCAACCTACACCTGACAGCTGTATACTCAGTATGGTAGTGGGACAGCTTAAGGTAAACTCTTTCCATTACAGGTTAACAAATGCTTATGTCTTAGTTTTTTGCAGGATGCTAAATYATCTGATTTCTGAAAACATTAAAATGCTCTCTTGGGTGGGGAAGGAACACTGGTAAGCTTGCATTGGGATGTCATTCTTCTGCTGTTCAAGACTGTCAAGAAACTGCTCATCCCTTCAGATAACTAACACTAGGTAAACCACCTGTAATTTGACAGTCATATCTTCCTGCCGAGCAAAGTACCATGGTTGTTAGTCTGTGTACRAATATCATACGGGCTCTAGAAGCATCAATATTTCCCTTACCCTGATGCAGTAAGGTTTCAGTGTCCTCTGCATTTAAAAGCATCATTACAGTGTTCTTGGGCAACATAAGCACATCTGGTTTGATGTGCTCTTTGATGTAGCGTATGCGTCGAGCTGTGATTTAGCAGACATTTTTTGTTAGCTGACAACCCTTCGGTAAGACCRTGCTTTTTCTTTGCTGTCACAGGACACAAGAATACAGTTCTGGTGTTAATGCAGTCCAGTACCTCTGTMGTCAAAACTGGTTGAGCAATGGGAGTGCTGCCTCTGAGATCAAATGCTTATTGTTGAAACAGCTTCTTCTTGTGAAGAAATCAGATTATTTTTCGGGCTGTAGTATGATTACATTGCTGTTTACGTTCTACTACTGGACTGCATAAACTTACCCAGTCTCTTGTTCTTTTGAGGAAATGGTGGACCTAAATATACCAGGGCCACAGACTTGTAAGCTAAGTACACTACTTCTTAATGAAAGAAGTTGTCCTGGAATCTKCAAAAAATATCCTGTATGTCAAGTCAGCTGTAGGCAGAACTTGCTTACAGTGGGCAGTGTTTATTTGAGAAGTGTGACATTACATAGCAATAGTTAAAATTGTCAGAGTTGTCAGGGTTTGGTCCAGCCACGCTGTCAAGTCAGGACTCTAAAGCCATSCAGTCTTTAGAGTTACTTGAACCCAGTTTCTTTTAAAATAGCTGTTTAGGTTTCCTTTTCCTGTTAACTCTGAATGGYACCTCTGGTATCAAACATTCAAACTTCCACTGACTGTACTGTTAACTAAGCAAACATAGGACTGAAAGTTTGAATCTGCTTGCTTAGCTAGTCTCCTTAATTGTTTTGGGCTGGGCAGTTGAGCAGAGCAGTTCCCAGTGTATTGCATCCACTTCTAAGCCTAACATAGGCAGCTTTGGCTCTCATTAAAGTTGCACCTGCTTCTTAGCTGCAAGTTGGATTCCAGCTTTCTTGTTGCTCAATCCCACCTGCACACACTCTGTTGAGGAAAGACAGCCACCACGGAAAGCACTGAATTGCAGGACAGGTATGAAGTCAGACATGCTGATCTCATCCGTCTTACTCTTGGGTGTGCACAAAACTCGGTGACGTGACCAAGACTTTTTGACTCAATGTCTTGGGCTGCTCACRTCTGCACCTGGTTTTGCACAGTCATGTTTTTAAGGTTATTGCATAATCATGAAACAGATCACAACTGGCAACAGTGATTGTGTTGAATCCTGTGGCAAGATACCAAGTTCTTAAAGATTCTGTAAAGCTTTTGGGTTTTCTCATCCTTTAGTATTGTCGTTAGGGTTATAGATACAGTCCGGGAGCTTTCCATAAATACCATGGCTTGGAGTAGTATTTCTTATTGTGCTGGTTTTATCCTCTGAATTATTTCAGCTTGCTGAAATTACTCAGGGATCACATGATAGTGCATCTGGGTACTTGGAAAGAACATATTGGATTAAAGTATGCCTATTGTCATGATCAAATCCAACTTGTTTGTGAATTTCCAGTAGGAGAGGTATTATTTTTTCACTCTCCACATGTATGTGTCTCCAATCTTAGCTTTAAAAAGCACATTTTAATGCCTGGGAAATGCTGCTCCTCACTGAGGAACTGTCCAGAAAGTCAAACTTAGAACTTTGACTTCTTGCTTCTGCCTTGTATGATACTTATACAGGCAGACAAATGAAATAATCAGTAACAGTCTGTAGCATGACATACATACTAACCATTTCTGCCAGTACACAAACCTGGTTGTCATATGTAGAAAATACTTTTTCTTGTGCTAATACAGAGGTGTTGACCACAATTTTAATGCATCTTGGTGCTGTTCTCGATACAATACAGTAACTGAGAACAACTGGGTTCAGTTAGTGCATTTTAACAAGTGGCTCATCTATAGCTCTGATTGAACGGGGTACACTTTAACATGCAAACATGGAGCAGCATACTTAATTTTATTTAAAGGTTGCCATCTTAATGGTGTGGCTGTTCTGCACAGCTCGCATCTGTTGGTCTCGAGGAAAACTGTGGGGAAATTTGCACAAGGAATGGGAATTCCAAGACCATCAGTAGCAGGGTTTGAAGGGAAAAGCCATGCTTCCTGCTTACTATTCAGTTATCCTGGGACTGTGAGCCAAATTCTTCAAAGCCCWGTACAATTAATGCATATGCTTTTGAATCCTCTGCGGTTTTTCAAAACTTGCATTGTTTTATGTAATGAAGGAGCATGCCTAATGCTTTTAATAGAGTAATCCAAGAAAATAATAATGCTAAAATACCTGTAACATGCCCTTTCTAAGAAGTCATTCTTGGCATGATATTTAAATGGATTTTCTGAGGCCTTAGTTGCTTGAATTGCTAGTCCCAAAATGTTCGGTGGAAACTCATTCTTAAGTGAGCTGGGCACATCTTGTATTTCTTCCTTAAACYGTTATATTTTGATCTCGTTTTATTTTAGGGGGGGGAAAAAACAAACCAAAGCAGAAGAACTTTCTACTCTCCCTGCGTATGCCGTGGGGTGAACTGCTACCAAATTGTCACAAAGCCTCAGCTGTCTTCTTAACTGTACAAGAACAGTTCTGAAAAAATAATGGGGTTTGACTATTTCTGTCAAACTCTGTRTGTCCTTTACCAGAGTATTATGCCTTAAGTAAACCTGCAAGTTTGGGTTGTTTTAAGTCTTTGGCCTCCCCTGCTGGARGGGCATTTAACTGGGGTCAGTTGAAATCATTACTGCCCTGTGACAAGGTCAGGATKTGTATCTGCCTCTGTGCTGCTCCAGTCTACATCTCAGCATGCTAATACCAATATGAAGCTGTAAATAAAAAAAAAGGCAACATCTTTTGCAGCAGAATAATCATGAGCACTGAGGGGACCGGACACAACAGCTTCTTGGAGAAGATGTTGTGGAGTAATAGAGCATCTAAGTAGGGTGAATGCCACTAGTGAGGATCTAACTCGCTGGCAGAAGCAGTACAGTAATGGCTTTAACTGAAAAGCATATTTTCAAGTAAACATATGAAAGATCCTCTTCAGTGGATTTTGGTATGGGTAGTAATGCTTTTTTTTTAATCCTTTCATAGAGGTTTAATATACCTCCACTTATTCTAATTCTATTATCATTTTTTATTGCTATGCATTGTCTGGGTGCGTGCTTGCTTCAGCTAGGAAGAGTAAGCATCAGTTTAAGCCTTCGGGAGTGAGTTTAATTTGGTGTGATACTACTTTGTCAATGTTCATCCAGAATGTCACCCAGTATTTTCAGTGTGCTTCACCCAGTAATGTATTTCTCCTGTCATGCTCAGGCAGATGATGACCAGGTTCTAGGCTTCCACCAAACCTTTTTATTGAAAAGTTTTCAAGGTGCCTGGGTATGCACCAACGAAGTCTTCAGGCTAGCCCTCCACAACGTTTAACCTTACCTCTCTTCCATGCAGTCCTCGCTGTCCTGGTTGAGTAAGGAGTGCTCTCTTCTCGCTCTTCTCTCACTTGAGCTCGGCTGGGAAGCATGGCTGTGGCTTGCGCGTTCTCAGAGCAATGTGGCAGATCTGTGGCTCTCCCCCGGAGTGTGAATTTTGAAGTGATTGTTGCAGAATTAATTGTGAATAACTAATTGTTATGCGGTGTTTCCTAGTCTTAAAAGGGAAAGGAAATTTGCAATTAAAATCACTGGATGTTTTTGTAATGCATGCTGAACACTTAAAGCATTGCTTAAAGCCTGTTAAATGAGGCTTAACATCTGAAAGAACCTGCTGTCGTAAGTAATTAGCCTTTCCTTTGAGATAAGGATAGCTGCAAGCCTGCAGTTCAATCAGCGGAGTGCTCGTGAAAGAGTGAAACTGTCTCTGACCAGACAAGAGGAGAAAAGTTGTTCAGCTAAACTTGGATTGCAAAGTAGTGTTGCGTTTAATACTCTGACATGACCCACGGCTCTGTGAGCTGAGGACTTTCTACAGTTTTGAGCCTCCAGGTCAGAAGGGATGTAGAAAAACTGGAAGAGGTCAAAAAGCTGCCAAGGTTGCCAGTGTTCGAGAGCTTGTGGAGCTGGGAAAGGAGGCGGYTAAGGGCAATCTGCCTGAAGTGTAGGTGGAAAGTAGTTGAGTGCTTCCAACAGCCTGAAAGCAAACTGTTCTTGGTGGTGCCAGACAGTGTAACAAGGGACAGTGGTTGCAAACCATAACTTGGGAGGTTCAGATTGGACACAAGGGAAAGATTTTTCACTGGAAGGCTGAAAACTTGGGAAATGGTGCCTGGACACCTTGTGAAACGTCGGTTCTTGGAGGCTTGGAGGACTCTGCTAGACAAAGCTGTGGCTGATGCAATGCTGCTGGTAGTCCAATGCTCATGCTGAGCACGAGGCTGGACTGGAAACCAGAGGATCCTTCCAATCTGATTCTGTGATTTATTTTTTTTTATTTTAATGCAAGGATGATATGAAAGAATTTGAACTGCATAAAGGAAAACTTTGTAGGAAAAATAAAGCCCCTGTGTTTCAAGCCTGGGCTTACATCTGGAATGCAAATTTTGAGTTGGACATAGCTGAATTTGGACTGGAAAGTAAGGGTAGAGAGTTTCAGTGATGTTATCTGAGCTGTGATGAAGATCCAAAATAAAACGGGATGAGATGTTCTAGAAGACATAGACTAATCCTAAGTCACTCAGCTGTGGGTCTTTGCTATGTGTTAACAGGACATCCTCAGAATTTTGGGAATGGACTATACATTATTCACCTTAAATATAGTCTAGGATTTTCCTTGTTTTTGAAGTATATTGCTACTCTATGCTGTGAAGACATGAGATGAAAGGAATAAAAGCAATAATGTGTGACTTCATTGTGGGAATTTGCCGTATGTACAACACCAAGTGTTTGGGGAAGAATTTCCTTTTCTTTTAATCTTTTTTCATATGCCCAGTCCTGAATTGCATAAGAAAGGAGGAAATTCTCCTCAAGTCAAAGCACTAAGAGCTGCAGTGCAGCTAGGCTTACCAGAAATTGGGGAAACCTACACTAAAACTAGTCTGTGGTGATATCTYTTTTCCAGAGGTATATTTTTAAAGTGTACTCGTGTCAGTAATGACATGCTCAAATTTGGTGTGAAAACTACTTAGGCAACTTGTAATAGATGCCTCAGTGACCTAAGAAGAGGAGACCATAGGGCAACTGAGAGTATACTAAATGCTTATTGATAGTGCTGATTAGAAGTGATTCAARCTGAAACGATTCTGCCTGGTGGGTTTAAACTAAGCCATTAGAAAGGAGCTGACACGAATATGAATTAATTCCAACTTAGGCAAAAGGGATAGTATTAATACRATGCTTTACAAAGTTGTATGTCAAACTTTAATGTACAGTGCTCTGATGCTACTCAGTYTTCTTAAAGATTCCTTCATGTCCAGGAACCTACCAACTATCAAGCAGTAGTGAGACTGTACTAGGATGTGTGTGTTATATTTGATACCTAGGAAGAGCTAGAAAAGGCATAAACCCATGGGTTTCAGTGCACAGGCCACCTCTTCAGCATGGATATGCGAGCACCTTTTCTGGGCAGATCTAATAATGATAATACTTCCCCTGAAATAATTGGCACGACTGCTGTCATATGTGCTCATAAACTAGATGGACGGCTGGTCTAATCCAGCATAATTGCTTGTGTGCACATTGTGCTGATTATGATGGAGCCTCTGCCTAATGCAAAAGGAGGCATGTATCAATGTGACAAAAAGCTGCCCGGTTCACTGACATGCTGAACAGTGACTTGATTGGCAATTGTCTTGCTTGAGGATTTTTCTTTCATTCATTCATTCGTCTACTGAACACTTAGACTTGCTCATACTTCTGGCCTTACTTGTTGCCYTCTTAATTTCTGGCTGTAGTAGTTTCCTTATTCACTTTGTCAATCATGGTTTTATAGTAATTTGGTATCTTGCCYGTTCTCCCCACCCTGATCACACTTTTGCAAGCTAGAGTGTCMTACTCACTTTCTTCAGTAGGAAACTGGCCTGTAGCTGGCTCATCTTGCTTGCCCTTCTCTGGCCTTTGCCTATTCTACCATTTTAATTTTTGTTAAATGATAAGAATTGCATGTAGGATTTGGTATGTGGGTGCTCTCTGTGCATTTATGTGGTTGCTTACTTATGGGTTTTGGTTCTCTGCTCCTTTCCTAATAACTGCTAACACTGTGCTTGCCTTGATAGCTGTTGAGCTCTGAGCTGGTTTCAAAAACAATAAAAATAATTGTCCATCATGATTTCAGTATCACTTTCCTGAGACGCCATAGCTAATCTAGGACCCTTTTTGGTTTTCCTCTGTGGATTAGCGTAGACTTACTGAAACTGCACTTCATCTACACCATTTTATTTCCTAGGCAGTTGTGACTGAAATCCTTGCAGTGGTTTTAGATTTGGATGCTGCTTTCACATGCATTTGATCCTACCAGTGCTCTGGCAGACTTGCCGTTTTGTGATAACTGATGTCCTTAGCAAATTGCTCCTCAAAGCTGACTTGTTTCACAGTCAATTTATCACTTACATGAATATTACTTTTTAAGTAAAGATTTTTTTTTTTTTGTCTATTTTGTAATCTGCTTTGCTCTTCAACCTTTTCACTTCCTTTTCTTGATGGACAGCAGCAGAGCATTGAGAATAAACAATCAGCACTTTGACAGTCTGTTTCGTGTGCTACTCTGGCTGCTGCTTTTCAATGCTTTTCTTTTTAATGCATTTCCCCTCTTTTCTGAAGCTGAATAGCTGAAAGAATAGAGCGTAAAATCCTCCACAAATGCTGAATCAAATACACTATGGTCAGTATCAGAAGATTGTTTTGTAGCTAGGTCCTGTGTGCTGTTCAGATTAAATCCTATTATGTGATTTCCAGCTGATTTGGGAACCATTTGCAGTTCTCAAGTTTTTGAGGCTTTAATTCCTGCATGATGTCTCTGAGGAGACTGGTAAACATTAGGTGGGAGAACTAGTCTCCCTCTAATACTATTTTCTACTTTTGTAGTAATATAGTAAATATAGCGCAGGCACTATAACCCACCTAGATGAATTGTCAAAGGCAGGAGTTGAGGCACTGCTGCAAAGGTCCCTGTGCTTAGAACATCTCATCRCAGCTCTAGCAGATACTTCACTCCCTTTGAGCTGTTCCTGGACAGTGGAAGTGGGAAGTACTACGTCGCTGGCCAGCTGTRCTTGCTCTGGGAAAGCTTTCAAAAKCCTAGATCATTATGTAGATCATTCAGGCAATATTGTTGTTACCGACTTCTACAGAAACTCTCTTCTGTCATCAATCTAAAGTACAGCAGCTACAAACTAATTTTGAAACACCTTGTTTTATGCTTGGTTCCTGGGCAAGGCCCAAAGAAATTTTGTGATTCAACACTGAGGGAGGAGGCAGACATGCCTTATCAGTGTTKTGAAGCTGCTGGAATGAGATGTCTGAAAGTCTTCCAGAAAACCCCAACTTCAGATGCTGTTGCAGGATTTCTGTGTCATTGGGCCCTAGGTGTTTGTCTGCAAAGCACCTTGAGACAGAACCACTGGTTGTATTAGTGTCTCTTGAGGTACTAGGCATCTTACAGCATGTGACATCACTGTTAACGTTAGCTTTTAAGTCATGAGTTTTGGAATACATTTCTTAAGGAGCTTTTTGAACTCTTTTTTTCCTCTCTTTCTACAGGCTGATGAAGACCCTATCATGGGATTCCACCAGATATTTCTATTAAAGAACATCAACGATGCCTGGGTTTGCACCAATGACATGTTCAGGCTAGCATTGCACAACTTTGGCTGAGCTGGCAACCCCGAGGCACCCGTGCTTTTTTTTTTTTCTCCTCCTCTCCTCTTACTGGTATTATTCACACTCACGGAACATTCCAAATATCATACACAAACCTGCAGCACTGCAGAGCGTGAGCAAGCAAGACCTGTGACCTGCCCTTCTGCTGAGTTTACATTGTCACTAGATGAGTTTCTTGTGCATGATGTTTGGAAGTTAGACTTAGCTGCATTTGACAAGAGAAATTTGTGTTGTACCAGCATGCCTCGGAAAGAATTTATAATGCAAAAGGTTGTTGTTTATGTACTGACAAGATGCTCTATAACCCAAAGAAATGAAAGAACAGCAGCCTGTACAGCCCAGATATTGATTTGTTCAGATGTTTCAATGCTACATTACACAATAAAACCATGAGATTTTCTTAACAGTTTAAATTGTTTTAATGAGTTGGATATGGAGTATATGGTACTGCTTGCTTTGGATACCTCGTGTCTGCCTTGTGAGGTAGTGTTTACAAACCTAAAACTCTCAAATGGAAGAGCACTTGCTAGTTTTASCAATGAAAGCAGTTCAGGTATGCCCTTGGCCACACAACTTCTTTTTCCCTCCCTCTCAACAGCTTTTATAACAGAGACCTCTAGCTCAGTTTTTAACATTGACAGGTTAATTCTCAGCTGTTGTATTTTACCGAGGCAAAAGCCTAAAATAATACACAAGGATGACAACAGTCATGGTAGCCTGTAGCTAATCTGTTATGTTTACCCTCAAAGCTAAACAGGACAGCTCTGTTTTGTTCACAGGCAGACACACGGGATGTCAATCTAGCGCTGCTCTCCCAGAATTTGTATCCAGCTCTAAAGCCCTGGCCRGATTTGTGCTCCGTGTTGTCTTCCTAGCATCCCTTCATCATMATTTGAGCTGGTTGGTAGAACTGCATTTGCTGTGCAGGTTTTTACAGGGTGGTTGGCTGCCATGTATCTTCCACCCTGGAGGTGGCAGTGTTCCACCAGGAAAGGGATTTATTAAATTAATCATTCCAGCATATGAGATATGGCACAGGAGCAGAATCATGTTCGCTTTACCTTCAGACCTCACTAAGCCATTAGGCCCCGGTTTTCAAGGGATTAGCATGCCTCGCTGAGTTCGCTTTCGAAGTSTATGAACTTGGCATGTCCCTTTTGGAGATGTGTCAGGATGGGGTGTGCTCAGGCCCGTCAGTTCTCARATCTGGCTGCTTTGGCGTTTGAACTGGAACGGAGCTTTCTTGGAAGCTGATGTTGGGGCCCTCCTGTGGGGTATTGCAGCATTTTCATATACTCCCTGTTTCAAATGTAGGACCGTTCTGTCGCTGCTTCTATGCTAGGAAAGTTGTGCTTAAAATTAATCACTTGAAGAGATTGGCTCTTTCAGTAAGAAAGCGGCGTTTTGTGTGGTCGCTGCTAAGCAAGGATCCTGGTAGTRTAGCTCCAGATCTAAATGAGGCCTGGCAGAGGAGGGAGGATCTAAGAATAGGTCTGGCTTATGATCCTTGCCCTGCAGAAGGATCTAGTCCGCGAGGTCAGGGTAGTCCTTTGAATAATGAGCTCAATGAGCCAAGACACAGCTTGCTTAAAAGTCAGGTTCATGGAACAATACATGTGGCAGGTGTTAGTTTAAAAACTATATAAAATGAGATTCTTTCAGGCCGTTAAAAGTTCAAAGCAGTTATCCTCCGAAATTGGCCATGTAGGTCTTTCTGGGGCTCTTTTTCCTGCCTTTCTCCACGCGGTCATTCACTCCTGGTCCCTTGCCTGGAGGAGACAAGCACCACTGTTTCTAAATCAGTATTTCTTAATATTTTTGATGCCCGCAGGTCGCTTTTGAGGCGCAATACATGCGAGCAGATTCCCCGCCTCTCGTTTTTCGTACCCATGTTTGCTGCGAGTGACCGACTGAGCCCCGACAGCCACCTCCCGGCTCAGGCGGCCTGCGGGGAGGGGCGGCAGAGCTGCCCGCTCGGCGGGAAGCCGGGCGGCTCCGTGGGGCTGTTCCCCCCCTACACAGCCTGACTTGACCCTTGACGAGCGAGGCTTGAGGGGAGCCCCGTCCGCCGTGACGCCCGAGGGGGCCGGGGCCGCGTAGGCCCTTGAGGCCTGCGGCACCCGGCTCCCCCTCAGCGCYGGGGCTGGCGGCAGCGGGCCGTCCGGCGGGGCCGGCGGAATCCCGGGCCCGCGGGGAGGAGGAAGAGGGCGGCGGGGGGGCCGCCGGTCCGGGCCCTGCCGCCCGCGGGCTGGCTCCGCCCCCGCCGCGCGCGGAACCCTTCGTCCCGGCGGCGGTTTCCGCCCGGCGCACCAGGCCCGGACCGGAGGCGGAAGCGTGGGCGGCGGGCCGGGCCGGGGCAGCGCGGTGGCGGTTGTGCGGGCGGCGGGAAGCGGGCCGGGCCCCATGGCCTCCTCCTCCAGCATCGACATCGAGGACGCGACCCAGCACCTGCGGGACATCCTCAAGCTGGACCGGCCGGGAGGTGAGGGGCCGGGAACGAGGGGGCCGCCACCGGCGGGCCTGGGCGGGGCCGGCGCTCGGGGCCGGCGGCCGCGCTGCCCCGGGCCGGGCCGGGGCTGCGGGACCCTCCTCAGCCGGAGCGCCGCGGCTCCGCCGTCTGTCGGGCTGCGCGCCGGGGCCGGGCCGGGCCCGTCTCCGTCGGGGCGCCGGTGGCATCCCCCGCCGCCGGCTCCGTCCCGCCCAGGGCGAGGGGGTCCCGCTCGGGGTCCCGAAGAGCCCCGGAGCCAGCGGGGAGGTGTGTGTGCCAGCCGGGCAAGGAGAGGAGCCAGCCCGAGGAGCCTCGCTTGTGGGAGAGGGGTTTTGTGGCTGAGCGGAGCGGGAGCAGTTCGGCCCCAAAGCTCCCTGCTGCTGCGGGTCTCTGGGCTCCTCTTACCCCAGAGGAATTGCCGCTGAGAACTGAACGGCACCGACCTCCACGCAAGTCGCCCTCCTTTGCTAAGGGTGGTTTGAGTTTTTGAGTTCTTCCCAGGCGTCTCGGTGGGCTCAGTGGAAGGGGCTGCCAGGCCTCTCTGAGATCGGTGCCGTCCTCAAACCTGGTGAGGTGATGGTCTGAAGGAGACTGAGACCACGAATGTTTTCCAAAAAAAACTTACCCTCTGGGTAAAGGACAGAATTTATGCCTGTGTTATGCTCCTGTTGAGGAAAAGGCAGGAATAAYGTAGCTTTTAGGTGTCCTGAGAGTCACTATGAATGTGCTACCTCTAAAGCAACTGCCACGTGTGCTGCCTTTTGCTTGGCCAAAAGGATGAGAGGCTGGACGCAGGATTGTTGTAAGCAGGGTGTAGAGGCACRTGGGGTGGTGGAGCAAGCCTGCAGGAAGCCAGCTTCGGTAGTTTTACTACCCATAGAGAAACTTCTCGTTACTTGAAGTAGTTTCTCTTGTTTCTGGAGCCCTTGGGTGCTCCCAGATTATAATTCTTATAAGAGGATACATTTTTCCTTCACAGAGCAGCGCTCTGTACTTGAAAGACTGAAGGGAGAACTCAATGCAGGGATGGGGAACACTTAGTTCACAAGCAATTTCTGAACTGAAAGGATGTGTCATGGTCAGGAMATGGTTGGAGTTGCTTCTGTTCTCTCAAGGTGACTTGACTTTCCCCTGAAGCAGCTTCTCTTGCTAGTTGAAGCAAGGGAGTTATCTACTGAGTATGGCTTACTTTTTTCATTTTTCTTCTTTCTTATTCATTCTCTTTATACCTTCTCCGTCAACTCTAGTGCACAAGAAGGCAGTTGAGAGGAAAAGGAGCGAATGGACAGTAAGTCAAGCAGTAATGAACCTGTGGTTGTTCTCAGCAGAAATCACTGCTTGGGTAATAGCAAATAGACTTGAAAGAACTGGACATAATAAAGTGAAGAGCAAGAGTATATATTTGTTAACTGAAAACCTCTGAAAATCCTGTTAGGATGTCAGAGGAAAGGGAAGCTGGGGGATCCTTCAAGGCTTTTGAAAGAGAATTAGAAGCAGCCTCAGGAATTGCCTGTGTAGGACTAGTCTTGTCTGGCATAAAGTTGCTGTGATCAAGCTCCTCTCTAKTTCTAGTTTCTGTTACACCCTGGGTTTCGCTTACAGACTTTAATATCCAGCAGAGACTAGTGTAGCTGCTTTCCAAGGCTGCTACCACTAAGGAGGTTTTGTTGTACTACATGCATGCAGCTATGAGCAGCATAATCTTATTCTAGATGCTGTCCAGGCAGATGACAAGAARCACTCCCCGCTCTAAAGAGTTTACGACTGTCGTAACACTCTTTTTAGTTCTACTCGTGAAAATGCGATACACCACCAGAGTCTCTCTTGACACAGTTTTCTCCCAATTTAAGCAAACATCATCCACTGCTTCGGAAGCCCTTGCCCTTTTTTGATGCCCTCAGCGAGGGGGAGCTGCGTGCCCAAACCRCGGCCCTCCCAGCTGGGGCAGGCAGACAGGCTGTCAGTGCCAGTGCTGTGGAGGAGAGTCCCTGCTGGGGCTGTGGGCAGGATCCTTCAGCCCATGCTGAAATCTCTGCTGGTAACCAGGTGTTGCATGGGCTCACCCTCCTCGTCTGACGTTTATCAGGGAAGCGTTCTGTTCATGGCAAACTGCCATCCCCTGGTGCAGGTGGTAGCGGGAGCAGGAAGAGTTCAGTATCTCAGCTCTGATTGCTCCTGCTTTCCYGCTCTTTGAAAAGGTAATGAATACGACCGCACTGCTTTCCCTTTGAAGGCCTAGATCTACTAGTCTAGGTTAACGTTTTGTTTTTGTTCGTGTGCCTGCTAAACACTGAGCCTCTTCCCTTCTTTTRTGCCTTCAGGACTGTGTGCAGGCAGCACCTGTGCTTGTCTGRCTCCCACTAAGGCAGTGATGGGCTAAGCCCATTCCTGAACTTTGGTGTACTGTTGTTGTGCCCGTCAGCCTCTGGGGAGTGTTCCTCCTTCCCTTTCCCACAGAGCAAACATCACTGTCCTGCCRTCCATAAAAGAGCAGAGATACTTACGTGAGGCATTCCTGTTGCTGCAGATAGAGCAAAGAATGTATCATCTTTCTCTGGCAGCCTGGATGCTTTTTCTGTAGTGAATATTTTCCTGCTTTTGGTTGYAAAGGATAAACTGCAGTCAATGGAAGTTGGTGCAACTGGACAAGCACCCRCCATATGCGATAGGAATGAGGGGCGCATCTTAATCTTGCAGCAGCAAGCACAGCGCAAATGTGTTCGGTGGTTACAGGATCGCGTTCCCTGGGCTGAAGTTTCCTTGTGCTGTGCGAGCGCTGCTGCTGTTTTYTTATTGCAGTGCAGGTAGACTGAGGTGAGTGCCCAAATGGTCTYGGCATCGGGACACCCTGTCGCTGCACAGGCTTTTTGTGTCCGTAGCGTAGCTGCTGATTTAATGACTCTGTTCACAAACAGGCAAGTTGTAAATATTCTTCTGACAAATGAGTAATAGTCACAGTTATTTCTGAAGGCAGCAGCGCTTGTCCTGGTATGTTAAAGCCTGTTTGGTAACTGAAAACTTGCCTTGCTTTCAGAGGACATGCCTCTTGCCCACAGTTACGTTTAGGTTTGTTACGTGTGCCAGTAACAGTGAAGCTTCTGGTCCTGGGAGCAGCCATTTTGCAAGAGCTCAGTAGCAGTTGTTACCTGGCAACAGTATACGAAATTTCAGTTTTCAAAACCAGTGAAAATTTCAAGCAAGGATTTTGCTGAGACAGGAGGCTTTGACTTTGGTGTACTGATTGTGTAAGTGCAGATGGAGTGGGCTTGCTCTCCAGTGGGGATCATCAGCCTTGCTAGTGAAATAGAGAGAAGAGTCTCCTTCACCCCCTGTTACATCTGTCCCCTTCTAAAAGCCTTCAGAAGGCATGGAGGCCACCAGGCAACTTGTGCTAGACCAAATATATGAAGCCAGGGCACCTGCAATCCTCAAAGCACAGCTGGAACTCTGAACAAATGGTTGCTTTACACAAAACTTGAGTGCTGTAAACTTCTATGTGACTAGTCGACCAAGGGAAAAATATAGGAATCCTGTAGGCATAGCTGCACAGTTTCATAGCCAAGTTACTTCAAGACCTGGACTTTCAGGTCAGGTCTCAGTCAGAAGCCAGTTTTGGAAAGTAACAAATGTATTATTTCCAGCCAACCCCAAATGTTGCAGCTAACCACTGTATTGCTGGACTACAGAGATCTCTCTGCAGGCATGAGGGTTCGAAATGACCCTTCAAGAACCCTTTGGTCTGGAACTTGATTCAGTAAATCTGAATTACCAGCTTAGTCTTTTTCTTCCAAGACTACTTGCTCCTTGAACCTCTAAGTTCCTTGTACCTGTTATTTGGTGTTTTTGTGGTCTGCTGGGATTGCTTGTGTAAGAAAAGAGCTACGACTTCACTCATTTGTGTGGAGGTAAGTTTCTTATATGGAAGGTCTCTTACACATCCTTTTTGGAGAAGAATACTTTTCCCAACCAATTCTACCTGATAGACCAGTAGAACCTGACAAAAAACATCTGGAGGCAGTGTATTTCACACAATGCTATTTTTTTTAAATGGATTTTGTGCACAGTTGGTCATGCTTTTCCCTAGGTTCAGTGAATGAGAACCAGAGACAGTCAAATTCATATAACGGAGACCTGAATGGACTGCTGGTGCCTGATCCCATCGTGGCTGGAGATGGCCCTTCTTTGGCTAAGCCAGTRCATCGCAGCATTTCTCTGGGAGCCCTGCAGGAGAAGCAAGTCATGTAAGTTTTGTCAAAGAAAGGCTGAGAGTGAATAGAAAACGGTTAAACGTTAGTTATGGTGAGCCTGGACAAGCATGCTGGGAATCTGACAGTGAGCTTTACGTTGAGTTCAGGTGGCAGTTGTGAGTCCACGCTATTGCTCAGGGCTTCTGTAGATGCTGATGCATCGAGCCTGCCGCCCCTGCTGCTCAGGAACTGGAGAGTATCAGCAGAGCTGTTTAGGGAGAAGGGGAGCCGGACTGGTCGCGTGGCAGACGTTGCAAGTCAGGATGGAGGTCAGTTAGCAGGGCTCTGAGTGGAACTTAGCGTTCTCATGTAGACTTCCAGCTGGACTCTTTCAGGGACCCAAGTTACCTGAGTGGTAACTTGTACCAGTTTGTAGTATGGTAGACCTTGCACTTGTCGAAGTATTTCTCTCCACATAACTTAAAACAGGACAAATGATCCCGAGCTAGGTTTCTACCTAATTCTTTGCCGAGTTGTGCGTATACATCAGTGTGTTTTGGACAGTACATATGCTTTTACTCCATATAGGCAAGAGAACATATGCATATAGAATACTTCGGGTTTGTCGTGGGAGTAATAATACAAATCCACATCAGTCTAATTAGTGTAATGATTGGCTTCATGTGCTGACTCAACATCAGAGCTCACATAAATAGCTTTTGGTTGGGTTCTGTGGTCATAGTTTTGAGAGAGGATGCTGTGAGACCATGAGCAGTGTGCGCTGTTGTTGATGAGGTTCAGCTGGTTGGCTTTGGTCTCTTTGCATCTTCCAATGTTGGGCAGTAGTCAAGGCTACTTTAACCAAATGTAGTTCTGCTCTCGAGTCAAATAGACTAATGGACTGTGAGAAGAGACTGGAGGTTTTTAAGCTGAACAAACCAGGTGTTTGGTGCTCTCAAACCTGTGACACATGGGGAAGGGAGACTCTGAACTGAAAGTAGTTTCTGTTTTCAGGTGTTCAGTTCAAACCTCCTAGATGCACAGATACTCCTTCTGCATTGCTGTTAAAATTATGAATATCTGACCTCTGTTCTGTTTCTGTGAGTCCTGTCTGATTTTTTTTTTTTYCCCCTTTGTTTTTCTTAAAAGCTGCCTTTCTGGTGATGACAGCTCCACTTGTGTAGTGATATCAGCAAAAGATGTGGAGATAGTGGCCAGCAGTGATTCCAGCATCACCAGTAAGGCCAGAGGGAGTAACAAGGTAAGGAGCAAGAGAAAGCATAGTTCTGTCTCTTCTTTTTTTTTTTTTTTTTTTTTTGTCACATCAGCTCATGCTTGAATATTTTAAACAGAAATTACTGTCTTCTTTCCTGTGTTATAGGAGCTTGTAAGTAGGTAGAAGCTTGTCAAAGAGCTTAACGAGGGGGGTAAAAATTGGAGTGGTATCTTGTAGCTGATTGTTACTGTTATTCCAGAGTCTGGCTGAGTTATCATCTCGTTTTCAGGAACAAGTCCATGATCTAAGCTGTAGGTTCCTGGGAAAGTGCCCCTCCTTCACAAACAAGCTTTTCCTGCTGATTGTTTCCTCACTGGAAGGTCTTCGCTATGGAGGGAGGGTTGCTCTTGATAGCTTGCTCGCCTCAGTCCTGCTGAGGGCTCCATCCAGCAGATCAGAGCTGCAGAAGAACCAATCTGCTGAGATTAGAACTAGAGCTGTAGCAGAGTACTAAGACATGCTGAGAACAAATACTAATAATTAGGAGAGAACTCTGGTCTTGGTCCTCTCGGCCCTTTTTCATGTTACATCATTTTGTTCCTTGATGTGCAGTGAATTACGGGACCACCGAGATCATAAATGAATACTGTACTGTGTTATCATTGTTTTTCATAGATAATACYGAAGAGAGAAATGAAAGGGAGGATCACTGCCATAATTTCCATAGTATTTCTTAATTCTTTGCTCGCAGACACAATGCTTATCAAATAAGACCAGGACTCTCAGTTTCTTGGAAAGCAATATTAAAACTAAAAAGCAAGTGCCCGTGCAGCAAATGTATTTCTATATTTCAAAAAGTTTCCAAGAACTGGGAATCCAGACACAGTGCTAATAAAGAGGTAAAGGCTGCTTTGCTGTAGTGGCAGGGTAGAGTGGTGTTCTGCAGGGTAGAGTGGTGTTCTGCAGCGTGACAAATTCAGTGAGTTGCATTCCTTCTTGCAATGGAAGAAAATGTTCATCAGCCTCCAGAACTTTGAATGTTCAGGGCTCTGCTGCCTGGTATTCAATGTGCAATCCTTCCTACCAACTGCTGCTTCTGATCGTTTCCTATTAAGCATTACAGATCTTCCCTGGAGGGAATCATGTATTTGGCAAGTTTGTTCCAGGAAAAAGTTAATTACAGACACTTCTCATATTTTGTTTTCTTTCTCTTGAGCAGGTGAAAATACAGCCTGTTGCTAGATATGACTGGGAGCAGAAATACTATTATGGCAATCTGATAGCTGTTTCAAACTCTTACCTGGCTTATGCCATTAGAGGTGAGATACCTTCTTGTCTTGGATGTGATTTGTATTCTTTTGCTCTGTGTATCTCTAAAGAGGCAAAGTTTGCATCAGAAGAAGGTAACTGGCAGTAAGTGGAACACTTCTTGGAATACCAAGATCAGGGKGCTGTTGTAGTGGGAGTATAAGTGAAGCTGGAGCTACAGGGGAGGAGAGAGTTGGTGGCGTAGGAGAGTTTCCACTGAGAAGGAAAGCTTTTCTGAAGTTAGAAATAAAAGAAAGAGAAGGACTCAGTGGGGATGGAGGAAAAGTTGCAGGATTACATTGGTTTCACTGGACAGTAAGCAGATGTTTAGATTACTCGTCTAATTAAATATTTCTGCAGTAAACAAGCTTCTCTGTAGCTAAGCATAGAAACAGCCCCGTGGTAATTTGAGTAGATAAATGTTTGYGATGGATTTGCTTGCATAAATTTAGAGTTGAGTTTAAGGCTAAATTTAGAAGAGCCGAAGAGCAATGCAGATGCAGTATGTTTTGCAGTGGGAAGGGGGAGAAAAGCAGAACAATGCAGGGAAAGATTGTTTCACAACATACATGAAACCAATGAACACTTAGTCATCTGCAATGTCTCTTTCTGCTCTCGTATAAGCACACAGTGTTWGAGGCTCTTCCCTTTCTTCTTAGTTCTAACACCCATCAGTTTGTCTGGCCTTTTATGAAGTCTACTACTCCGCTTCTGTGTGTTTTCCTCGCTGAGGTTATTTTAGAGCAGCTTTAGGGTGTCTCACCCTTTTCAAAGTATTAAAGCTTGGGTGCAGTAACACTATGGAAAGCTGAGTGGTCTGGTAGGGCTGGCTTGGGCATCAAGAAGTGGAAACAATAGTGTCTCCGTAAGACCGCCTGCATTATAGTGATGTTTTTCTGAAATGGGAAAGCTGGAAACTTTGCT
Organism: Oceanodroma leucorhoa; assembly: GCA_030449065.1. Classification (NCBI taxonomy): domain Eukaryota; kingdom Metazoa; phylum Chordata; class Aves; order Procellariiformes; genus Oceanodroma; species Oceanodroma leucorhoa. Next base: position 1,367,539 of record JASVER010000137.1, on the reverse strand, counting down.
TGGTATGTGCATGCTCTAAAGCATGTTCTTTTCAGTCATGGAAGCCAAAAAGCAGCACTTTTTGCCAGGTGAGTGTTTGTTTTTTACATTCTCCTTACAGAAGATATATTTGACTCTCAGTGACTCCTTTTCTCCACTTACTGAAAATGAAATTGCAATTAAAATTAATTCACTGTCACTGGAGGTCAGTCTTGGAGGTTTGGTAACTTTGTCATGAGCTCGGGATAAAGATTTAGGCCTTACATTTAACGAAGGCATCTTTCATGAGAATAATCCCGGGAACCACGAGGAGTCAACTTCTGTTGACTTTTTAAGTAGAGCAACTTAGAATTTGAGGTGCTCCAGAAATTGTGGAAGATCTGGGGGAATTAAGCTGCCCTTCACAAGGCAGGCAAACTCCTTCTTGATGCTGCCGTTCCAACCTTCTACACCAAAGCTGAAAAGTGCAGTGAATATTTGTGCATGYATCTTGGGTCTTGAAAGGGCTTGTTAACATGATACCTATCGATATGGTTTTTCAGTGTGTTGCCAGTGACAGCTGATGGCAGGATGGGTGCAGGATGGGTGCTGGAAATGACAAGCCGACGGCTGGAAACAAAGGCAGTCCTGTGGGGAAACCGCACAGGGAAATGATGACTTCTCCCTCTCTCTTTTCTGCAGCTGCCAGTAATGGCTCCGCTATGGTGCGGGTGTTGAGCGTCAGCACTGCTGAGCGGACCTTGCTGAAAGGATTCACAGGCGGTGTGGCAGACCTGGCTTTTGCTCAYCTCAACTCCAACCAGCTGGCGTGCCTGGATGAGGCCGGCAACCTTTTTGTCTGGCGACTGGCCATGGATAAAGAAAAAATCCAGTATCTTGACAAAATATGCCTCATGACAGTCTTTGTGTAATGGTTAGATGTGAATGCAGCCTCAAAATTGCAACTTATTTCGTAGCCTTTTCGGAATAGCAGCTTGCAGAGGGAAGGTCAATAGTTCTGCCCCTTCCAGRCTATCAAATCAGTCAACCTGTGCCTGTGTTCAGCACAATCGTTATRTGAAATTGCATGTAACTTGAAATTCTAGGAGCAACACCTCAGTGCTCCTTCTGGTCCAGGCAAAGGTGTCAGTCTGTACTAGCCGGCCTTACACATGGACAGTGTCACCGTGACCACGTGACAAAGCTTTTTACTCACGTTTGTCTGGTTCTAGCTCTTTTCCTCAACTACTTTTCTGGGGGAGAGGATGTAATACTTCCCTCCCRCTCACTATCTTCCTTCCAAACCTGTCGTCCCTCTTCTTTTGGTGGTCCTGAAATTTATTTTCAGTTCTTGATTCATTGCCCTAAATCTTTTAATTGCTAGGAGTGACTGTTCAGTGCTTTTGGGATATGTCATCTTAGATTGTGGCTTCTTAATTTTAACTGTATACCATCATTTCAAAAGTAACTGGAGCAAAGGTGGTTGTAGTTGTTTGAGATCTGATTTGTATGGGTGGACCAGAGCACTCAGCCTGGGGTAACGTGGTAGCTTTTCTGTCTTTCTGTGGTAGCATTGCGATGCTAGCTGAAATCCTTTAATCGGTCCGTTAGCAGTCGCGTGGATTGCACATTCAGGTATGTGTGTGTGCTCCTGTTGTGTTTATCCTGTCCCTGTCTGCAGCCTGCAAGAGAAAATTATGAGACTCTATTAACTTTTGTAAGCTTAACCTCTTCTGCCAGTGAAGAAATGCTAGCTTGCCACCTTTCTTAGCAGAATCCTTTTACCTGATTTCTTTTTGAATCTCAATGATCCAAAAAATCTTGAGGTTTAGTAGTATTTACCAGAGGACCAAGCCTGAATAGGTTATTGCTGAGTGTCAGTAGCCCTGCCAGATTGTTGTGTTTCTTAACTGTGGTGATCAGAGAGGAGATCTTGGTTAACATCAAGCGACCTGACAATCCCCCGTTGAACACCTCTCGAAGAATCATCTGGTGCCCTTTCATCCCAGATGATAATGAGGAGAGTGGTGAAGAGGGAAGTCAGACATTGGCRTTGTTGCACGAGGACAGGGTAAGGAAACCTTGCTTTTGAAACGTTGTCCCTTATTAGAGGGAGAGAGTGTAACGAAGCAAGGAACCGATATGGTTAGAGATATAAAGGCTGCGGTCTAGTCTGTGCTGGGGATCCTCCYGTAATATGAAATGTGGGATTCCTCTCTTCCGAGGAGAGGTCATGCTGATCTTCCTCCAGGGCTCAGGAGGAAGGGAAGTGATGACTTCTGCTCACCATCAAATAGCGGGACCACTAGAAACAATGTGGAGGGCCAGAGGCATCGCTCATCTGCTCAGGCTGAGACAGTTCCCAGGGGAGGGGGATTGGGGAGCCACAACTACAACTGCCAAGAGCAGTTCCCTGTACTTATGTATAGCTGGGCGTCAGGAAAGCATCTAATGGCTAAATTGGGTGGAAGTGGGAAGGTTTATGTCACATACTTGCCATTGGGCTGGTATGTCAGGATATAAGAAATTCTCTACTGGGTCAGACCAGTARTTGTAGAAATAAACCTGTGTGCCCACGTTTGTTTTCCAGGCAGAGGTGTGGGATTTAGACATTATCCGAACGAACAACAGCTCCTGGCTGGTGGAAGTGCCTAGCATCAAAGAAGGCTTCATCGTAGTGAAGGGCCACAGCACGGTATGCACCTATTTTGCTTTCTTTACTGCCATCACATAGGTGATCGCTACGGATCATTTAGGTTTTCTTTGGGTTATAGTGTCTCAGGAGCTGCAGTTCTTAGGACAGTTGGCTGTAAAAAACCCAGTTTCTTACCCATCCACACTGTCACCCACAACCTACTGGCTATGTACACACACTATTGGTAAGTAACCTTTGTTTAAAGAGCCGAGGTGAATGTGTAGTCATTTGCTTTGAAAATGGCTCTTGAAAAAACTCATCTGTATTTTCACGGGCCTGTTTGACAACCTGGGCTGTATTTCAACGATTTTGTTATATCTCCTGGTAAATGGAACACTTAGCACTGTAGCGGTTTACTGCTGGATGAGAAGGGGAGAATTAAGCCTGATGTCATCTTCATTCTGCTATGATTTCCCTAACGAKTGTAGTTATATCTGTGAGTACAGTGGACCAGGATTGCAGCTGAGTATGCAGTAGGTGGTATTTTGAATATAAAAGAAACAGCTGGAAAGAGTGCAATTTCACTTCTTGAACAGGATGATGGCGAAGTAATTGTATAGCTTAGATGAAACAATTATGATTGTGAAACAATAATGACTGTGAAAAGCCAGAAGATCCCAAAACAAAATGAGCTCTGTTTATAACTTGAGCAACAGTGGGAACAGTAGCAGCACAGTCCGTTGTACTTAAATTTGCTGTCTGGACAAGGTGATTGTTAATTATTATTACAAAAAAAAAGTCCTGTCAACTCTTCTGTGAAGGGTTAAGTTGCCTGGTGACACATCTGTTAGAAATCACTCTGACCTCACGTACTATCAGACTGTTAGTCACATTCCTGCTTGAAGGGAGTACTCTTTCTCTGTGAAGAGCTATAAAATCACTTTTCTGTGTCTTTTTTTTCCCCTCTTTGTTTAGTGCCTGAGCGAGGGAGCACTTTCTCCAGACGGAACTGTGTTGGCCACAGCAAGCCATGATGGTTTTGTCAAATTCTGGCAGATCTATATTGAGGGGCAAGATGAGCCAAGGTAACTGGAGAATTAGAAAATTAAGGATCTTAGAACAGAGAGCGGCATTTTCTCTGTGAGAATTTCCTTGTTACAGCATCACCTACGATGGTCATTCTCAAGACGTTATAAAGATTCAGGGTGAACGTTTGTAATTTGTTGCAGAAGAGTTGTATCACTGAGTAACATGTATGCTCAAGGTTTGGTGAACTTGGGGAAAAAAGCAGAGCGCTGTGTCTGGAAGCTGGAGTTCTGTGCTTTGCACAGGCTGTAGTCAAACTCTTTTGCACTGTCCCTGTAAATGCAGAAAGCTTCTCTGAGCTGTTCTTCTCAAAGTTGATTTCTTTTCTGTATTGTGCCCTCGTTAAGACACCAAACCAAATACCAACACATGATTTCTTTGTTTTTTTGGTCACCACCTATGGCTGCATGGGCTGTGATCTTATTTTATATAAGCCTGTAAACAGCTACAAGCTGRTAACACTTGGTGGCTGCTGACTTAATGCTGTCTTTGGACAAGGGGTAGTGTGTTCAGCGCCCACCTTATATTCCTTATTTGCTACTCTCTGCACACTCAATCTTTTCTGATTCTTTCTTAGGTGTCTTCATGAGTGGAAACCCCATGATGGTAGGCCTCTTTCCTGCCTGCTCTTCTGTGACAACCATAAAAAACAAGACCCAGAGTAAGTCCCCAGTTCTGTACTCAGATTATTAAAGTTTAGTAGTGTCTTCTAACTCTACTTTTAGAGGGTTCCTTGTAACTGCATTGTACTTGTAAAAAAATTAGCACTGTGGCTGGAGCAAGTCCTGTCCTCTTTGTAGTCAGTTTTCTAGTGATGGAGAAATAAATAAGGCTCTGGAGCACAGTATAAAGTGACCTTAATTCTAGTGTCAATTCCATGAAAGCAATGAAAAATCTAAACCTTTCAGGTTTGTGGTATGGTTAGTTTTAACTGGACTGTTATCCTCCAAGTTTCTATGCAGTTGATTAGAAAGTAACTGTTTTGTTTTGTTTTTTGTTTTTTGTTTTTTTTTCTTCAGTCAGTTGTGGCCTTAAGATTCTTGAGAGCTATGGTGGTTTCTAATCTGCCTCAGAAGCAGAGATTTTCTGGGAACTTTAAGACATGATTGGGCAAAACCAGCTATGGGCAGCTTGTGAGGAACTTTTCTGTGAAATGTCCTTATGGGAAGGACCAGATCTTCTTTAAGAGAACTTAATTCTGTTGTGCCTGCAGGGTTCCCTTCTGGAGATTTCTCATCACAGGAGCAGATCAGAACAGAGAGCTGAAGATGTGGTGCACTGTGTCTTGGACTTGTCTGCAAACTGTCCGGTAGGTGTTGATATACCGACTCCCCTGAAGGGTTGGATTTACTTTGAGGAGCAGTGGATCGTAACAAAGCTCTCCATTTCCAGGTATACTTACTTTGCAAAGGTGATCCTTGATCTCCATTGGAGTCTACTCTAGCCGCAGTTAGAGCCGCCTCCTTTGCCAATCTGACCTATCTGTTGAAAGCTGTCACGGCTGTGACAGACTGTCAGGTCAAGCTTTGGCAAGGCAGGGGAGGTTGGTCCCTTTATACAGTCTCCTTGGAGTTACCAAGACCTGTTGTCTTCTCTTTGGTCTGTAGAGCATAGACATACCCATAACATGAGGACAGGCATTCCAAATTGSAGTCCTTGAGAACTTTCTTCTGTAAAAATACTAGATATTCAAGAACTGATCTAGGATCTCTTCCTCTTACTGCTTTTTCTGATATAAATAATGAGAGGCTGCTATGTTGACAGAGCTTAAGCAGTTAAACAAAGCTTATTTGCCAAGCCATATAGGTCCAGAAGTTCAAATTCCACTTTAGTCCATCCCTTCACTCAACTTGTTATTTTGCTATATATTTTGATATATTTGGTAACCAAGTTATCAACTTGGTTTTACTTTTCTGCTGGTGGATCATGGCCTCTCTGATCATATGCATGTGTAATGCCCCTTCTGAATTGCCCTCTTAAAATGAGAAGAATATGGCATACAGCTGTGTGCTGCTTTTTCCACCTCATACTACAGAAGGTTCAAAACCTATAGAAGGGTTATTTTTGTTTGGTGGATTTTTGTTTTTAAATCTGTAGCATTGGCYCTTGTCCTCCTATGAAGGTGGAACATGTTAAGTGATGACGAACTGTCATSTTTCATTTAAATGTTCAGAATGTATATCTAGATCTTATTCTGTGATCTCCTTGCTGAAGTCAGCACTGATTTCTGCAGTGATGTTTTTGTTCTAGCGGGTGGTTGCACTATAATATGTCTGTAAACTCCTTAAGATGTTTTGTTTTGTTGTATAACTAATGCAGTTTCATAGCAGTTGTTCTGGTTGTGCTAATGTGCCTTGCATTCTGCACCTCCCCCACCTCYTGTTTGTGGATCTAGCTTTTCTCCTGACATCTTCAGCTCCATGAGTATTCTTCCCAGCCTGAAAGTCTGCCTGGACCTCTCCGCTGAATATCTGATACTGAGCGATGTGCAGAGAAAAGTAGGTGGTTTATTTTATTGCTGGCTGTGTGGGTAATGGTGACAGAAGGAGAAATGACCATCTGTGTGACTGATTCTGCTGCCTAGGTCTAGGATTTGCACGTTAACTGCTAAAAATGCGGAGGTTGGCCTCAGCTATTTCACCATAAGATGACAAATGGTAACAATTCAGCTGATTAATCCTGAGGAGCCTTAAGGATTATTTCTCACCCTAAAGTAAAGCTCTTATTTGGAGACATCTGTGTCTGGCACAGTAGAATTGAGTTTCTGGTCAACATTGATATGGATAGGAGTGTGCTTATTGTGGTTCCCTTGGGTGTTCTGTTTCAAATTTAAATGGCCCAGGCTTTACTCCTCATGTTATTTCCATTGTTCCAAATCTCGTTCAGGACTTTGCAGTCCWCACACACGTACGCATGGTCTGCTCTGAAAGCCTAGTGACTTACTGTTTCTGATTCATCCAGGTCTTGTACGTGATGGAGCTGATGCAGAACCAAGAGGAGGGCAAAGCTTACTTCAGCTCCATCTCCGAGTTCCTCCTTACCCACCCAGTCCTAAGCTTTGGCATCCAGGCAGTGAGCCGCTGCCGGTTACGGCAYACCGAAGTGCTTCCAGCAGAAGAGGAAAATGACAACTTGAGTGTAGGTAGGTGATGAAGAGAATTTGGCTGCTGTGAGATCAGGATTCTTTCCTGACTGGTTCTGGTTTTCTCATGAAAGGCTGACTCTCTTCTTCTCTTATTCTGTATGAAATACATCCTGTGCAGCTAGAGTACTTCAGGGAAACCCAGTAGAGTTGGTTACAAGGGACCTCTGGAGGCCTCTGGTCCAAGCCGCTGCTTGAAGCAGGACTGTTGCTGGTGGCAGATCAGGTCACCTATGGCTTCATCTAGTTGCATGTTGAAGGCCCCCAAACATGACACTTCTGTCTCTGCTCTGGTGCCCTGACCCAGGGCTGCACCCCTTCCTAAAGAAAATATTTCTTAATGTTGAACCTGAACCTCCCAATCCAGGTTGTAGCCATTGCCCCTTACCAGACAGAAACTCCGCTGAGGTGTTTCTGTTACTAAAAAAGCATTCCAGGGCTGTGTGGACTTAAATGACCGCCAGTGACGCTTTGGTTAAGGTACAAGATTAGCTGCTCGGTATCCGAGCCGTAGCGCATTGCGCTCGCATAGCATCCTCGCCCCCAGCAGAACGCAGGGGACAACTTCCTCTGGCAGCGCAGGGCCGTGTCTCCCTCCAGCACGGTTTGATGCAGGCTCACAGGAGCAAAAGGGTTCTGGGAAGAACTGGCAGGATATATTTTTGTGACTGCTTGTCTGAGCAAACTGTGCAATTAAACATCAGAGGTGTGAGCACATGGTCTGAGAAACCAGTTGGTTGCTTCTGAATCGTGCTGCCTGAGCTGCGACAGATGTGAGGACAGTACGCAGTCTGAGTTGAGGGAAAGGGTAGGATTCTTCTCCATCACATCTGGAAGGCATAGTCCCAAGCCACAAAGCTTCTTGCAACAGAAACGAACAAATAACTCTCTTTTTAGAAGAGAAACATATGAGATGTCGTCTTCTGGCTGTTACTGCAATGAATATGATGGTGAATCCTGTGGAGAACTGTCCCATRTAGACATTCCTTGATCGCTGCCTCTCTTCAGCTGTTGGTTTGCTCCTGCTCTCCTACCTTTCTGTTAGTAAAATTTGGAAAGATGCTTTGAATAACATCGACATATTTCCTCTTAGAAAAATACAGCTGTACTGATAGTCCAGGAGCGATGTGCTTCCCTATGCCACCTCTTGTACATAATTATAGTTAATTCATGTTGTTGCCAATATTAATGGCATTGCTCTGAAATGCAGAAGCAAAAATGACAGATACATGTAGCAAGTCAGGAGCAGACTGGGACTGGAACTTTGGGTCCCTGATTGGTGCTCAGATAATTAGGACAATTTGCATAGGAATGCCTAATATATTTTTTTATGGGGAGTTAGACTTATCTCTTCTACTCAGTCTCCTTAGCTTTGTTAGCAGTGAGACTGATACAGATGTTGAGTGAAYGTTGTCAGTGCTGGCTCATGGGAARTTRTTGCAGAGCTCTTCATAACTACAGGTGTTTACAGCCAGGAAGGATGGTTGAGCCCTAGTCTGAACTTCTGTGTGAGATAAGCTAGTGTGTSTCTCTTAAAATATATCTAACCAGTCACTTCAACAGCCAGAGCAAATCGCTGGCAGTTCCGGGCCTCGGCTTCCTCCTCTTTACCTAGTGAGGTATCTTTTTTTTTTTTCCTCTTCCTTGAGGCTTATTTGACTGGGTTAGAGCAAATTTGATTGCTCCCACATTGAAAAGTAAAAGGAGCGTAGGATACATTTTCCCTTAACAGGGTGAATCTACCTCTGAAGTGGAGAAGTGATGAAGCTGTATTGTGCTGGTTCTCTGCTGCTGGTTCATCTGCTATGRTGTTTTTCTAGTAGTTTGTCTGCAGTTTTCATCCAACTCCTTATTTTACTTTTGTCTCATTTACAGAGGGTGCTCAGGGAGCCGGGGCTGTTGAATCAGCAGCAGGCGTGCTGATAAAACTCTTCTGTGTGCACACCAAGTGAGTATGCGTAGCAGCTACCGTGGGCAGCTGTCTRTGGTTGTCGTAATCCTGCACTGACCTACAGAAATTTAACTTACCAATTCCTTTTGCTCATAACAAAAACTACTTGGACCTGTAGAAACTTCTAGCTGTGGTGTGTTCAGTGTGGCCTTACCAGGAAGTAGCCCTGCATGGTGCTGTGGCAAGCTAGTATTTTTGTAGCCATGTATGCAGTGACTTAAGAGTTGTGCTCGTGTCTAAGTGCTGGGAAACACCTTTYGAATACCCTGGATGCCAGAACTGGTTGGCACAGCTGAATGAGGATCAGCTTCCGCTTCTTCTGTCATGGGCAGAAAACACTAATGCGTATTATTCCAAGGGAATCAGTTCCTTGAAGAGGAATCTTCTAAGCATTAGACTTCTGTTGGTGATTCATAAACTAATCAGAGATGCCTGGGTTTTTTCAGGGCCCTACAGGATGTGCAGATTAGATTCCAGCCTCTTCATAGTCCCGACATGAGTGCATCCATGCCTTCCCATGGCTCTCATGAAGAATTTGGTGAGCATTTGTGTTAAATCGATCTTCCGTGTTGCTGAGCCTTTAAAGGTTGTTGGAGGGTGGGCAGCAGGAGAGCAGCTTTGGGTACCTCTTTGTAACAGAATAGAGTGGTGTCACTGCATAAAGGGTTCTGAATATGCACTAGCTGTGAAGCAGGCCACTTGATTAGAGCCCGGTGTGAGTATGGGGCATGGGGACGTGTTAGGCTAGGAGTGCTAATGYTTTGTGCACACTTGAGTTCACCTTCCGAGGTGATTTGGCACTTGTGCCAGAAACTTGATGTTTGTCTCTTGTCAGGTGGAAGAGATTACAGTGACACCAGAGCTTTGGGAGTAGAGGGGACTGGGCTGTGGGTAGCGTGCTCTCTCAGTTCGTTCGCTGTCGTGGGATATGCCTGTTAAACTCGCCTTGCATTTAGGGARGAAAGGAAGCTTGGATCTCTTATTATCAAAGCCTGATAATATCCACTGTTTAGCCTACAAAGACTAAGCAYGGCACAGGATTTGCCTTGCCCTTAGCTTTGATTAGGTTGTTGCAGGGTTTTTGCTTGTTCTTTTGGAATCCAGTATGGCAGGCAATGGCATAAGTTCATACTCTGTGGAATTAAGTTTACAGGAACTTCCCCCAAAAGCTGATTTGTATTTCTCCCTTGGAAGCCTTTCCAGACCACATGGCTGATCTAAGCACAGAAGGGCTGGGATCTGAAAAAGGATCGGTGCAYGGCTCTCAACCAGACCTGCGGCGTATTGCTGACCTGCCTGTACCAGCAGACTTCCTTTCTCTCTCAAATGATGCCAAACCTAAGCTAATGACTCCAGATGCGTTCATGACACCAAGTACATCTCTTCAACAGGTAAGCAGAGTGCAGCACTGTTATTGGTGGTACAAGGGGTGGGTTTGGGTTTTGRTACTTTTGGGAACTTTTTCTAGGCAGTAGTGACTCTGATAGGCTAAAGTAGGTGAATGCAGAGCACACAGGAAACTCTGTGCAAGTAACCAAACTGGGAAAAGACATGTTGGCACATCTAAAATGCTAAGCTGGCCTAAGCTTATGTTGTGAGTGCTGTGTATAGCTGCAAAACTGCTGATGTAACTGTGTTGTGTAGAAATACGRGTTTGCTAAATAACTGTATCTAAGGTGGGAGACTGGTTTACACATGTTGTTTGGGATTGTGATATAACTATAATGGAAGAAAATATGCCATCTCTGCATATCATGTCTGATGGGATCCTGTGGGAACGCATGTCTGAAATGATCAGGTAGCTAGATGGGACCATAACATCTTCTGCAGGAGATCTGCAAATTGTTGACCCAGTAGCTCGGTGGTTTTTTTCTGAATCTAACACAGCAGGCCTTAACTTGTACAGAAGGCAAGTCTTCTGTGCTTGYGCCAGGATTTCGGTATCAGGAAGCATGTGAAGCATTCCTTGGGATTTGGTGATCTCCGCAAAGGACAGCAAAGTGTCTTGGTGAAGAGCCGTAACTGAGCATTTACTCCTCAGTGGAGCTCTGATGGAGCAGTCAGAAAACACAGAATTCCTCTTAATGCCCTGTCGCATGTGCGTGGCCAGCAGTGCTGCATCACGCACTGCTGGGTCCTGCTGGGCCTTTCCAGAGGCTGCCTGGCACTGGCAGCGTGCACATGTCTAACCCAGTGCAGGTTTCTGCTGCCCCGTCTTGGTGATGCCGACAAGCAGAAGTGCAGGAGCTCGCTGTTTCTTGACCACTCTGCATCCAAATGTCGTGTTAGTTTGTCTTAAACCCATTCAGATATTCTTGCTTTATAGCTTGCCTCTGTGCTTCTGTACTGAGTTTGTACTGAATCTCYGTACTGAATTTGTGACTCTGTAGTTTCCTTCATGTGCTTTTAGAATGGGAGAGGACATAAATTAAAAAGTGTTTTTAAAAGTACATCCTTTAAGAAAAGTCATCTGCAACGTAATTGCAAGGTGTGGATTCCACTGGTGAGAAGCTGTGCTGTTTGTGTTTCTCTGCCTTCCCGTGAGAATTCAACTGTCAGCAGTTATTTGCCGTGCGGATACAGTTCTTACAGGCAAGAAGAGGAGTGCTCGTGAGCAGCACTCCACGTGCGCATCCTAAGGCAGGGTTTCTCCCTCCAAGGGAGGAACTCATGGTTGTCACCGCAGCTTAAACGTATGCTGGAGGAGCCTGGATGAGGATGGACAGCACAAGGAGATGTGCAGAAATGCAGTTCGTGCTGAGTTGACTAACTAAGAGAGCCACCCTGGCGACAACTTGGGGAGCCAAGAATAAATTAAACTCCTCCTAAAGGTTTTGATGTTGCTGGCAAAGTTGCTGAGTGTAGGAGTTAATGTTGTGCCTGAGGGTGGGTAGCCTTCCCAATGCTAAGATGTCCCAAGGGAGCTGGGAGTTGTTGTTGATGGGGTGATGGTTGCACATACTGTTTGCTGCAAGGAGCAGCTCACTCTTCAGTTTAAACAGTGTAACTTCAGTTTAAACCTGGCTTTTCACTGCTACCTATTTCATGGCAGGCTTTTTCCTGCTGGCACCAGCACYCAGGAGCACTGTAGGGTGGACACTGCCTTGAATTTAGCTCAGTCTCTGCTCTCTGCCATAAGCACTGTCAAGCGTGAGAAGCTTGGCCACGCCGGCTTTCCCAGCTCAGTGCTTAGAATCATAGAATCATAGGATGGTTTGGGTTGGAAGGGACCTTCAAAGATCATCCAGTCCAACCCCCCGGCCATGGGCAGGGACATCTTTYACTAGATCAAGTTRCTCAAAGCCCCGTCAGCCTGACCTTGAACACTTCCAGGGATACTTGTATGCTTATGTTGGTGTTCCCTGTGGGTGTTTTTGGGTAGCCAGAAGCAGCAGTGGGGGCCAGCGTATCCCGCTGTGCTCTTCACTGCTAGCCAGCTAGCTAGATGAGCAATACCTCTTCTTGTGCATTGGAGCATTCTACTTCCATGGATCAGCAGTGCAGGACCTAAACCCCGCACAGACTGTGGCAACAGACCTTGACAAGAGCAGTCTAGCTCAAAGAAAAAAAATGGAGGTCCCACTTTTTTGGGGAGAGCAATTGCTCAATAAAAGCRGTCATGGTTCATGTGATGAGGATGTACTGGGGCTTGCCTTCGACCAGCACCTGTGGCACCCTAGCAGTACAATTCAACCTATTTTTTTTTTTCTATTCCCTCTTTATCAGAGACGCTTCAGGAGTTCTTTTGGAGCCAGCATTCTCAGGTTAAGTTCTGCTGTTGGACTCTTCTGTCACATCCTGACCACTGTGTATTTTCTTGCAGATTGCTGTATCTCCAGGCAGCAGCGTCAGTTCCCTGACTGCAGTCACAGCCATGAGTAGCACTTCTGTCACAGATGCCTCTATGCCCAGGTAGATAGCGCATGTATTAAATAATGTATCTGCAGCTGAACTGATACGGTGGCACAGAGCTGTGGTGTATCTTGTAGGAGAGGAGATTGTAACCAGAGTTAGAAACTGGTCTGAGTCCCAACGTCCCTATATGGGCAACTGTTTGCATCTCTGATGCAGCTTGGAGCATGCCTGTTGTCATCCAAGGGGCCAACAATAGTGTTTCATTTGTGCCTCATAGGGATTCTCTTATTGCATCTCAGTTTTGTTGCTTTATATGCTTCTCCCAAAGGACTGTCRTTGTTTACAGGTAAGAGAACACTGCAGCCACCAAGGACGGGGAGATAATTGCAACTGTTAGGAAAATCTTACTAATGTCGCGGTGGATTGGGCTGCATAACAGGTGAAAACTTCACTTYGGGGGCTGAGAAAAGGACAAAGACCTATCCCGTAGTGTCCTGTTTCTCCCTAAACTCTGTTGGTTTTGTTGTTGTTGTTTCCACCTGCTATCTCTTTGGGCAGTATGGGGACAAGGAGATGCAGGTGCTAGTCGACAGGGAGTAGCTGACCGTGGTGGAAAGAGCAAGGGCCTGGAGAACACTAGTGAATTTTGGGTTGGGCTCCTCCATTGACCTGTGGATCTCATCTCCTCACCTTGCGTGTTTGATGCAGATCTGTATTATTAGGTTGGCCTGCTTGATTTCTTTGTGTTTCTGTTTTCTGCAGGCCATCGGAAGACTTGACTGTGAGCCCCAAGATGCAGCTGGACACCAGCCTCACGCTGAGTAGCAGTAGCAGCAGTCTCCAGACTAGTCCTAGGAGCCATTCAGTTCTCATCCCAGGCCTCCCTGACAAGCTCACACCAAAGGCACCTGTTTCAGTAAGGCTCCAAATGCTGCTCCCTTCCTTCTCCTCRTGGGCCAAGGGACCTCTCTCTGTGGGCCTGTACAAACTGAAATTAGACTTATTTGGATATTAACAGGGCCAGCGTCTGCCCTTTGGAAAACACAGCTGCTGGCACAGATCTGCAGCCAGGTTTACCTGTGTTAATGGAACTTGACCTCGTGTAAAACAGCATGTCTCTGAAAACTAGAGACTGCTCTAGCTTGTGCTGTCACTGTCACAATGGTTGGACATGGTCAGCCTTTGTGTTAGGAGACAGTGCTACCTGGAAGGGTTTCTTCCTCCTTGTTGGTCTGATGGGTCTGAAACAATCATTTCCTATTCCTAAATTTTTCTTTCCAGGTGTGATGTAAAACGGATTATGACTAAAGCTTGAAATTGAAATAAGCTTTCAGTCCAGGAGGTATTCAGTGTTAAAACTTTTTCCCTCAAAGAGAAGGGATCCTGGAGCAGAGCAGGGAGGTAGAACTGGTGTTACATTTTCTTYTGAAAGTGTGTTCAAACCAGCATTGGCTTAAGTGTATTGTTAGCCCAGCTGAGAGTCCATTACAAGTCTTGGGGCCCTTCTCCATCTGCTGAACAGAGTGGGAGCCCAGGGATCACGTGAGGAAAGGATACAGCTGGCTGTTTCCAGAGGTGATTGGTGTAAGGTACCAGGGGTTCTTGGGGTGTCTCCACATTACCCTGAAGGCTCTTGTTTGATTTTTGCATTCAGGTTGCACCAGGAAACCCCTCTCTGGCATTGGAACTGCAGGAGGTGGAGCCCTTGGTGGTGCCCCAGGCTTCTCCCACCCGCGAGCGCTCGCCGGACGTCATTTCCTCTGCTTCCACAGCCATGTCCCAAGATATCCCAGAGATTGCTTCCGAGACCTTGCAACGCAGCTTTGCAGCAGCTCCGTCTGGGCTCCCTGCGGAGGTGCTGGAGCCCAGTCATCACGCAGACAGTATGGCGTCCGCTGCCTCAGCCTTGCATTTGCTGTCTCCGAGGAACAGGCACAATTCAGAGCACAGCCACCACTCTTTGGATATGCCTCCAGTGGAGGTGGACAGACTGAAYGCTCCATCATTACTGGAGACTGCTTTAACTCAGGAAAATGCATCTTCTGACAGTGTTGTGAGCCAGCCATGGCCAGCAGCTCCTGACATCACCAGAGAAACCAGGAACAGCATGGCAGACAGGTAATCACTTGGGTTTGTCTTGCTTAGGGCAATTTCTCTGCACTTGCCAAATTGTTAACTTGGCCTAAAGCTCTTCTGTTGGGATTAAACCAGAGCGGTTCTCCATCCCTCCTTTCCTTAAAGGATCTGATGATTCAACCTTCCTGTGTGCTTGGTCTGTGTGTGCTGTGTCCTGAACTTCCTGGGCCAGCTCTAACAACCTGTGCTCTCTAATACCCCTTGCAGCATAAAGGATCTCTGTTAAGAAGGTGAAAAGTCTACTTTATTGGCCTTCATGTTCACCTGRGAATGGAGACTTGAGATGGGATATTTTTTTTTGTACTCTGGAAATAAAACCAGTACAAGCTAAATTCTGCCCCAGGTGATGCATTCCTGCATGCTTTTGTTGAAAGGAATCAATTAGCACATAACTGACAGGTTTGATTATATGTTAATTGTATATCTCTCTTCTAGGATTGGCTCTGTGCAGCCAGCATTATAAGTAAAGTACTTTAAAAGTCAGAAAACGAATGGCAATGTCTCTGTGGAGCAGGCATGCAGAATGGGGCAACATCACATCCACCTGCTTACCAGGAGCAAACTATTACACTGGAGCAGTGCTAGGATTCATCACAGAATTGTGTCCCTGTCTTGTAGCGGGACGGGAACAGCGAGATAGATCTGGCACCTCCAGAGTCTGCCTAGGCCAGGGCTGCATGCACCGTGAGAGCCTGCAAACACCTTCCTTTTCAACAAGACTAGCAGGCTGAGAGTGTCAGTGTTGTCCCTCAAACGATCCAACGCTGTTCCCTCCCATCCGAATTGCAAGAGAAAGGCCTCGCCTTGTGCCTTCGCACCTGAGGCTGCTGCTTCAGGAAGCGGTCTCAGTTCTGATGGCTCTGGGGAGGGCACTGGGACTGTGTCTCTACGTAGTGTTTTTGCTTTTGCTCATAATTTGAAGTTGAGAAAATACTTTCATAGGAGTTTGCAACTCCCCTCAATCCCACTCTGTCTTTGAATTCTTCAGGACCTCTCAYATCAGAGTATCACATCAGATATCTCTGGATCTGAGATATTTCACTTGCGCATCAGTATAATTTTTTTTTTTTGACATTCCCTCTCAGTCAAGCCATCAGCCCACATGAAAGTAATAAGTGCTCACTTCTGTTTCAAGATCTTCCTGCGCGCTGAATTCAAAGACACCTAGTTTATGGCTTAGGAGCATGTGTAATTYGCTTTCAGAACCTTTATGAAACTCAGACTGGATTCGCTGTTGCAATTCTGTTCTGTCTGGTGGAACTARCCCATCAAATTGGCACAATTCCCTCTGTGCACTCCTCAGAGACTTGGAAGAACTGAGGASCACTGATGATTTTTGTCCCAGTGATCAGTATTACTTATGGAAAAACAAATCCAAGATGATGCTGTTCCCTGAAGTACGCTGTACTGCCCATTTTGAGTAGTGGCTTACCTGTCTTGCATGATTGTCTGTTGGGAGATTGTTCTTGGATAGTGCCTGAAGCATAGCTGAACTGCTTCTCTCTTCTGAAGACCTCCAGAAAAACGCATGGAGAAATTTAAGTGTTTAGTACCTCTAAACAACACTTGCCGCTCTCTGGRTCTGTGCAGATAGGTGTGGGGGTTGTTTGTTTGTTTTAGACCTTCTATCAGGATCTGCCATGAGAAGCAGATAAGCGAATACCCAAGCTGAAAGAGACTTTCACGATGGTATTTTTTTTCCCCCTCTCCTCTAGCCCAAGGGATGAGGTTGAAGAAAAGCACAAGAGCTCTTCCTATCATCGACACAGCTACCACCTGCTGCAGCATGACAGCCAGGATGCTAGTGCAGAACAAAGGTACCAGAGTGCTCAGCCCCCTCTCTCGCCCTGCATGGACTCAGTTCAGGCTGCATTCGTGCTTCTGTCCCCAGCAAGCCTTCACGTGTGGGGTGAATGTCTTTGCTTTGTCTCCTGACTTAATGTGTGTATGCAGTCCAGCTTCCGTAATGTTCTGATGACTTCAGCTGATCACGAGATTGGCCTCTGGGCATTGTCCGATTTACTCTCTGTAGGGGAAGGTTTGACTGTGCCGCTCCTAAGAGCGTGGACCAAGCTTGGTTTAATTAGCAGTGAAAACCTATTAAGGGATCAGTTTCCAAATACTGTGCCTTAGATAAGGTAACAAGGGTGTCTCAGGAGTTAGTTTCTGGCTTTTGACAGCTGAGGGTTCATTCATAATCCAYGCTTAAATTCAGACTGAAACATGCAGCCTGTATTGGGTGGCTGGTCAGCAGCTGAAAGACTGCAAGGTACCGAGGATCGCGTACTTCCTAGGCTCAACCTGATTCTCCTCTGTTCCTGCAATACTCGCTGCGTTAAGTGCTTTCTGTGTAAAGCTGCAAGGACACGCTATGCTTGGCTTCCCTGCTGGGTCAGCGTCACGTCCTAGGGCTTACGTGCTAGTGTGTGTACGCGGCAGGAACAGACATCGTTCCGCCAGGCTGCCTGCACCGCGGTTGTCCCTAATGCAGAGACCCTTCAGGTCTTGTTATGCAGCGCTGGAGCTCAGCCTGGGCAGACCTGGATCAAAACGGAGCAGCACACGCTGAGCTCTGCAGAGGTCTCTGTTAAAGATGAAGGTGGCGGGCGTCCTTAGCTGCGTGACTCTGGCCGTGTGTGGATGAAAAGCAGAGTGTGAATCCCCTCCCCTTAGTGAAGGCTAACGCTGTCCGGTATTGCAAGTGATGTCCTCTCCCCTCCTGTTCCTTCATAGTGACCATGATGATGAAGTTGCAAGCTTGGCTTCTACGTCAGGTGGATTTGGTGCCAAAGCGTCTACGCAGAGGCTGCCGGTGAAGGACTGGAAAGCCAAGGCATCCCCTCGGGCTTCCCCAAAGCTAAAGCGGAAGGGCAAGAAAGATGACGGGTACGCCGGGCTTGCCAGAATACGGGTGGCTGTGGGACCAGCTGTGCAGGGCCACAACCTGGTGTAGCCATTAGCAGCGAGACGAGGGTCTGAGGCTGGGCAGCGGCCAAGTGCTCCCAACCCTCACCCCGTTTTGCACATGGCAGTGACCCCACAGAAAGTGTCGCTGGTTACACTSACTGCCACTCAGGGGTGTGGGAGCAGGTTCTGCACTACCTTTCCAGCTGAGACTCAAAATCCAAATTAGAACCTGGGCTTCAGAAGAATGTGGGAGGTAAATTGCACATTGTCAGGGGACACTGGATCCGTTTGCCGGTTTTGGTGAAGGCTTCATTGGAACTGTGACACTGGGAGTGTAGCTTAATGTGGCCTCCATTTCTGGTTGGCTTCTGAACGCTGGCACAGTGCCCTTGTTCAACAATAATTATCATTTGTTACCTGCTTGCTGCTTTTGTGTGTTYCTAAACGTGCCCATATGAATGTCTTGTAAGTGAAAATTGATGGCTGGAAAGGTCTGCCCATGGCAAATTAGACCAAGCTGTCTGCATTAATGTGAGGAGAGGAGCACAGCTTCTGCATGGGGCTCTCTCCTCTTCTTATGTTCCCATAGCTCTGTGATTTGGATCTCTGGCTGTGCAGATTACAACAAAGACGGGCTATGGCATTAAGTTTCTGGCTGTGGTCCTGTACTGTGAGGCCCAGAAGCTCTTAGCCTCAGAAACGCCTTTCATTTTTCCTGCCTTGGTCCTTTTAAAGTTGCTGAATGGAWGCTATCTGGGAACAACAAATTGTTTACTTTCCTTCTGATAACGTTTGAATATTCATAGATTTGTGACTCCGATGGAGACATGCAATGTTAGTGGATCAGTTCAGTATTTTTCTTTATTCTGCTGTATATGCTGGAGTGTATCACTAGTTTCTTCACCTTAAGAGCTGGAATCATTCTAGATGATTTGAAGCTCATTAATTCTATATTTAACAAACAGATACTTGGTTTTTCTTTGTAAAATATCAGGAGAACTTCAAAAGCTGTTTGGCAAAGCCTTCCCTAGCTTTGAATTTGGACAAAACTGAAAAATCAGTGTGCATTGTTCTTTGTAATAGTCCTCATTAAGACTTGATTCAGATCTCCTCCCTGCGAAGGGACCGGTCTGTAAGGAACTCTGGGGCCTGTGGATAGTGCAAATGATGGAGTCACAGTGCTGCAAGGACTGGGATTTCATCACCTTCCTATTGCTGTTCATGTTAYACTAGGCAAAACAGAAGTATGAGCTGGAGTGTAAAATCTAAAGCGACCGCAAAGTGTGTGATCTGTTTTGGCAGAAGACTTGGATAATAAGAGTAGTTAATTGACATAATTGGATTACTACTTTTTCTTTTTTTATTTCCAGGGATGTGAACCAGTCGCCAAGATCATCTAACAACCAGGTGAGTCAGAGCTGCTCTGCAGTCTCTCCCAAGGGCTTGATGCTTCAGCTCTAACCACTGTCTTACTAAAGACCTGAGAGAAAGTTCATCCCAGTTCCTTGAAGTACCGTGGGCCCCTGCTGTACCCGAGCAGGCTGAGATGGGGCTGTGCTTGGGCTTGGCATCGCTCTGCCCTCTGACTTGCGCAGCAGAGGAGCTGCTCGGTGCTATCCAGACTGATGGCTTCCTTCTCTCCTTTGCATATCGATGTGCATTTCTGTGTTCTCACAAGCCCTATATCATCTAAGACGCTACCCCTCATTTCCTCTTCCCTGCTGAGACGACTCGCATGYGTTGGCAGCAGGATAAGCTGTTCCCAGCAAAGTAAGGGTCACAGTGCGCCTGGCCTGTTAGAATTTCTTATCTCTGTTGATAGTACCTTCATATCTGGCAGAAAATGCTCTCAGCCGAGTTGTGTACACTTCTTAAACTGCCCTTGATGTGTGTGCCTCCTTTAGATGTTTTGAGCAGGTGAAGAGACAACGAACTAGAGATGTAATACTTCTCCAGTTGTTTGGTTATTCATAAGTGRAAGAGCTGAAAAAGTGCTCTGGGAAACTTCCTCCTTATTCTACTGGTCGCACAGCTCTTTCATAAATGTTTGAGGTCGTTATTTACATTTGGAGGCTTAAACACTCTCTCAGTACCTGGYGAAAAGTGAATAGGATCTGTTTTCTTTTAGATGCCAGAGCTTTGAAGCAGTTGAAATTCTAAGCAGCCATTTATGGATTCCATGCAGGAACTTCACGTACCTTGTTTTATCAGTTTATTTCTTGGGACAAAAGTCTTAGAAATAGGCATTAAGCTGGCCCCATTTTCTGCTTCGTGTGTTACGCTTCAGTCCTAGCCACAGGGGTTGACTGAATACCTAGCAGAAAGCTTGACTGACCTCCGGTGCTGTTAGAAATGAATGCTTGTCCTCTCCACGCATAGGTGACACCAGAGTTCCAGGATGAGCTGATGTGCATATTGAGGAGCCAACAGCGGGAGCTCTCTGAGCTGCGTCAGAACCAGATGGAGCTGCTGCAGAGACTCACGGATCACCTTGATGCCATTCAGAGCTCCCTGATGGGCCACGTGGAGAGGGTGATTGACTCCCAGCGGGAGCAGGAGCGTATCCTTGTTTGCAAATGTTGCGTGGCGGTTAAGGAGTGGAAGGCTGCGAGGCAGACTGGAGACATGAGGAAGGCTAAGAAAGTTCAAGGATCTTGGTAGTGTGGGCCATAGGTGTAGTAAAATTGCCTGGCTGCAATTATAACTATTTCAGTTTCTCTCTGTCCCTTTCTAAGGGCAAGAAACTCAGAAGTAGAACGGAGAAGAACTGATACTTTCTCCATACCACTAAATCTTTTAGTTAACCATTAAAATCGTAAGTGCTGCAACGCTGAAGTAGACTAGAGGTGCACCTAATACGTTATCCTGCGTCAGGCAGTGGCCAGTTTGACAAGAGTAATTATAGGATTATCCTTTCCTTCCTTTCCTCTTTAAGGCAAGTCAGTACTTGCACCAGAAATAGCATGACTGCCATACTGCATAGCTGAATATAGAATTATCTTGTCTGTACCCATATATACATCTGGTGGTCCACCGGTCCCTTATCTGTCGTCTGAAAAGTACTTATTTTTGGTGTTTTCAAACCTGGTATCCAATTATTTTTATTGTATTGTGAGTAGTCAGTTCCTGTACATCTTTTGCTGCACTGAATTTGGTCGTGTTCCCCAAACTGAGCAGCTCTAGCCTGTTTCATGTCTGAAACCACTCTTAACTTCTATGACATGACAATGATTTCTGTTTTCTCCATTAATTAGTCTTGGATTTTCCTTTTTGACCATCAGGCTGATATTTTCGTAGATAATTCAGATAGCTTTCTACTGAAATTCAGAGTCTAGAGCTATATTGTAATATTAGAATGATTTTTCGCTATCTGCACAACTTCATATCTGCACTGAATTTTGTCAGCAGCTGAATTGTCTTTTCACTGTTKKTTGGGGGTGKTTTTGGTTTTRTTTTTGAAGACGCACATGCRTCTCAGTGTTCGTGTGTTGCCTCCTTCAGAGAGCTCGGTTGCTGCATGAGGTATGACTAGCTTTTATTAAGCCTGGGTTTGCTCCCGTGCACTGTRTCGCTTACGTCCACCAATTCCATCCTGTAGAAATGTTTTTAGCAATTTGCTTTTTATGGATATCGGGCTTCTTGGTTTCTGTAGTGGTTTTGGCTGGGATGGAGTTAATTTTCTTCGTAGCAGCTGGTATGGTGGTATGTTTTGGATTTGTGACCAAAACAATGTTGATAACACACTGATGGTTTTGCTGTTGCTAAACCCTATCAAGGCCYTCTCCGTTTCTCACACTGCTCCGCCAGCGAGCAGCTGGGGGTGGGCAAGAAGTAGGGAGGGGAGGCAGCTGGGACAGCTGACCCCAGCTGGCCAAARGGATGTCCCATAGCGTATGACGCCGTGCTCAGTAGCAAAAGCTGGGGGAAAGGRGRAGGAAGAGGGGACGTTYGGRGYRATGGCGTTTGTCTTCCCAAGCCACCGTTACGCGTGATGGAGCCCTGCTTTCCTGGGGATKGCTGAACACCTGCCTGCCSATGGGAAGGAGTGAAGGAATTCCTTATTTTGCTTGGCTTGCATGTGCGGCTTTTGCTTTACYGATTAAACTGGCTTTATCTCAACCCGTGAGCTTTCTCCCTGTTACCCTTCCTGTTCTCTCCCCCGTCCTGCTGCGGGGGAGTGAGCGAGCGGCTGTGTGGGGCTGAGCTGCCTACGGGGGCAGCTAAGTTAACCCATAATATGTAGGGAACACTACTGTGGAGCTTCTTTTAGCTGTTTGGCTTTTCCTTCCAGAGCTCTTCTCTCACCCTGATCATTTGTTTAAGAGCACCCTGTTGTTTACAGGAACACATCAGCAGTGTTATTAGACCCCTCTTCTACCAGAGCTGCAAATTTGCTCTCACTGCGCCTCTGGAGGTGAGGCTAGTGTCCATCTCTGTGGACAGGAGTGTTGAGGGTAGAGAGGAAATCTGTTGTTTGTGCTCCTTAACATGCATTCTCATTAGAGAGAAGACTAGACCGAGCGCTGACAGAAGGACAGCAGCGCAATGGGCAGCTCCAGGAGCATCTGTCTCAGCAGCTCTCTCAGTCCCTTTCCACCGCTGTGTGTAACCGTCTGGAGAGGACCATTCGTGAGGAGATGAAGAAGACCGTACCCCAGTGTGAGTGTTGCTGCCTAGGTTTTGAAGGTGGATCCCTACAGTTAGCCCCGTAGGGATGGAAAGCATGCTGTGTAAAAGTGTTGGCACTATATGAAGTAGGAGTTAGGTTACGTGAAGACTAGTCATTGCACTTCAAACTGTTGTAGGCCCCACGGTAATCTGAGAAGAG
Source organism: Oceanodroma leucorhoa (assembly GCA_030449065.1). Lineage (NCBI taxonomy): Eukaryota > Metazoa > Chordata > Aves > Procellariiformes > Oceanodroma > Oceanodroma leucorhoa. The sequence goes on along the minus strand of JASVER010000137.1, from coordinate 1,345,041 downwards.
GAGTTGTGGTTTGGAAGGCGTATGAGGCTCCTAGAGGGGATGCCTCTCCAGAGAGCATGATCTGACCTTCCATTATAATCCATAAAGTTTCTGGAGTCTGTTCAGTGGAGGAAGGCAAAAGAGGCTAAAGAGTTTGGAAATGTTGACTGAAGCAAACTTAAACTTGTCTTTGCCCTTCCTTGATGCACTGGCACCATCCACCTAAGGAAACGTTCAAAGAAATGCTGGTGGGAAAGCCTTCTGCAGCCATTAGTGTCYACCATTCTGCTTGAAGCAGGGCTACCCACTGTTTTAGATCAGGTCAACTGTGACTTCGTTGGGGCAAGTCTTGAAAACCTTCAGGGTTGGAGATTCCACAGCCTCTCTGGTGACTTCCAGAGCTGTACCACCTTCCTAGCAAAAAGTTTCTCCTAATGTCCAACCTTAGCTTCCCAAGCCAGAGCTTGTGACCATTGCCCCTCGCTGCGTCATATCCAAGAAGAGTTTGACTCCGTTTTCTTTTTCGGGTTTTAAAGTGTGACTCGAGGCTTAAAGCTGCAACTTTGACATGTTTGTGTTGTGCCTAGGCATTTCCAAGAGCATGGACCCTGTTGCTGGCCAGCTAAGTAACACTRTTGCTGCCAAGCTCACTGCTGTGGAGGGGACACTGAAAGAGAGTATCACCAAGCTAGTGAAGTCAAAGGTAAGGAGAACCAGACTGTAGCTTTTCCTGGGGACACTGAGTTGTCACCTGCCTGGGTAGTGACTCCTCATACCTCTTCCCCTCACCTATATCTCTAGGTAAGGTCAGTTTAGCTGCCAGTGGTCAAAGCTCTTTCCTGGTCTCATCCAGAAGAGTGAGCTTGTTGTGTACTCCCCTGCCTGCTTTGCCTCATTAGCCCTTTCTTTCCTTCACCAAGTTGTTCATTTTCTACTAGAGTAGAGAATTCTCACTACAGCAGTGTTTTTAGGGCCATCTCAGTCAGCCAAGTGGTGGAAGTTTGACTGGCTCTTCGGCTCGCCTCTCTGTTCTCCRTTTGTACATTATTTAGGGAGCAGAAGCTGGTTACTTACCTTGGCAGGGAATGGTGAGTTGTGGGAGGGAGGCAGGGGAAGGGGAGAGGAGCCATGCCTGACTGTGCCACCTTCCCTTGCTCCACAGCTGAACCACAGGGAAGTGGTGATGTTCTCAGGCAGCCCCTCGGCAAGCAGATGCTCTGCCTGCTGCAGTCATGGTGCAGCCTGGTCAGTGGAAGGAGCTGAGGGGGAATACACGCTTCTGACACTGGGCTGTCCTTACCTGACGTGGGTGTGTTGCAGGGACCTACAGTGTTTGTTTAGTCTGCAGCAGGCCGTTGTCAATTTTCTGGAATCTCTTCTGTGTGTGCTTGTAAGAACCTTACAGATACCGTTGTGAGGGCAACGGCCGATACCCTGCAGGGGCCGATCCAGTCAGCTTACAGGGAAGCGTTTCAGAGCGTCGTGTTGCCAGCCTTCGAGAAGAGCTGCCAGTCCATGTTCCAGCAAATCAATGACACCTTCAAGCAGGGCACACAGGAATGTGAGTAGGTTTTCGGCTCTGAGTCTTCTCTGCGCAGCATATTTGCATTAGTGGCTGACAACAAGTTGGTCTTYTCTAATGTCTTGCCTTTCAGAGTTTCACTGGTGACTGTTTAACCTCTTAGCCCATCTGCATGCTYCATTTCACGCTTGGGAAATAGAAGCAGAAGTGAGGAGGTTTTATGAGTGGTGCTATAAGAGCAGAGATTCACCYCTGGTCTTTGTAGCCCATGCAGCGAAACACTTGGCTTCATTCCGTGAATCTGTGACTTCATCTATTGAGTAGAAAAGCCCAACTGTAGGATTACCCCCTCCTGACATCAGGAAGATGATGTATGGAGAGGGTAGCAGTCCTGCGGCTAGGCCCTCATCTCAGAGGGGTAATGGAATTGGGGAAGGTTTAGGGAAGGGTACAGGGATGATCAGAGGTTAAATAGTGGCTGAACAGTGTAGGTAGACATGGTCAGGCTGGAAAAAAGAAAACTAGACTCTTAAGTAAGGAAAACTGTACACTGATGCACTGGAGAAGATCTTTGCTCTTCTCAGGCGTGGGATACAGTTCCTTGGCCTTCTGGGAGGCCAGGCAGGTATTACTGCGCAGAGCTGCTTTCTGAGGGGGCCTAAAGTTAGTTAGTGCTGGCACAGCGACTTCTGTTGTCCGTAGATCTGCAGTGTCTCCAGCTGCTGTTTATTTTGCACCCTTCCTTTTCCTCACAAGTCTCCCACAAGTAAATAGAGCTTATAGTCTTCTCCCTTTTGATCAGACCAGTTCATAAAATATTTTAAAATACAGCTTTTTGATCTCTGCAGTCATGATTTTTTTTTTTTGGTCAGAAATGTTCCTCCTCTTTCTTCATTGTCATTGAACTCCATCACTAATGCAGACCAGAACTCACACTGTGTATGAAATAAAATACCCTGGCTCCCACCTTTATCTTGCCCTGAACAAACAGTGCCTGTAAAGGTCTGTCGCAAGAGAACTCGTGACTTTATTGCTGTGTCAYGTAATCCTGCGTGATGGGGAGGCTGGAAGCAGGGTTTCTAGGTTAGTGTAAGGCAGCCCAAAACAAGGCTTGTGCGTCCTCCCCTCTCTCCTGCGCTCGTACGCTGGCTCAGTAATTGTTTCTGCTGGAGGACGTGTAGAGCCTGGCAGCTGGATTTCTGCCCTGACCATCTCCACAGGTACCGATGGCACAAACGTCTTCCTCTCTCGTTGTTGCAGATATCCAGCAGCTTGAGACTCACTTGAAGAACAAGAAGGTGCGAGAACAGGAGGCCCGGGACCCGCTGCTGAATCAGCTCCGACAGCTCATCAGCACCTTCCAGAGCACCACCGAGCAGCTGGCTTCCACTGTCGCAGCCAGCGTCCATGCTGAGGTGCAGCATCAGCTGCATATTATCGTGGGCAAGTAAGTCGGCAGCTGGGCTTGTGGAGAGAGATGTCAGTGAGAGGTATACCTGTGCCTAACAAAAACCTCTCCCTGCTAGTTAGGGAGCGAGCCATTTGCCACTGTAGGGCTGCTTGTGGGCTCTGTGCACTGTACAACAAAGCACRTGGGCTGGAGTAACTGTTGCCCTGTAGGGCACAAAAGGAGGACCACAGAAGGTGTCTAACAACCAGATGTATCGCTGCTGGGTGTGGGAGCTCAGGGCCTGCTTTTCACAGCGTCCCACGTGCCTGTTTGGAGGACAGAAGGACCTAAGGCAGCCCAAAAGCACCCTCAATTCTGACTAGCCTTCCTGTTCTGAAATGTTCTTTTGATSTTTTGAGGGCTTTTCTTCTTTACTCTGTGTCCTCAGGCGTACAAACAGTTTCTGCAGGCTGCTTTGTCCTCTCAGCTGCTCTGCAGCAATTTGTGTGGGCCATCCTGGTTTCAGGATGTGATCCTGGCGRTGCCTTCAGCACCTTCGCACCACGAAGCTGGCGGCAGGTTGCCAGACATTAAGACTGGCTGGTGGCCGCCTGCGGGGCAGAATGCCCCTGTCATTTTAAGCCACTAGAACATATGTCAGAGTGAATTGGGGTCTTCGATGCAGACCAGCCTTGCCAGGAAGGCTACCAGACTAAATTCTGGTCTCCAAGCACGGGCTGTACTGGCTCCCGGGGAAGTCCTGCTATTCTACCTGTGGTAGAGCAGGTTCCATGCTTTGTACCCTTTGTAAGAGGGGAGGATCCAGCCCTTGGGGGGAAAAGGTGTAACACGCAGCAGCGGAGCCAGCACTGCGAACTTGTCTCAGGCGGAGAAGTCAGAGGCTCGGTGGAAGTGTGTTCTCATTCTAAAGGTGTCGTCTGCGGGCTAGGAAACTGCATCTACCAGACCTGATCCAGAAAGCTGGGCCCATTCAGGGATGAACCTAAAGCTTGGTGGCCTTGCTTGTGAGCCAGAGACRTTAAACATTTAAAACGCTGTACAGTGAGAGACTTAGTTCCCTGAAACATCACTTTCCCGCACGGAATCCCAGCATCTTCCGCAGGCACCCTGGGACCTGGTGTTGTTGGCCACAGAGCTACCTTGGCAGCATGTTTCCGATGCCGGTGTCTCAGAGCAATTTGTATTAACCCTTTGGTAGCCACACYACAATAAGCAAGCAAGCCTGTGCTGGTACAAGCTTTGTGCAATGTTGTCCCTCAGCTCTTCATTCAGAGATGCCTGTTTCTTGGTTTTTTATTTTGTTTTTTTGGKTTTTTTTAGCATGCAGGAGTCTATTTTGGCCCAGGTGCAGAGAGTCATTAAAGGAGAAGTGAGCCTGGCTATGAAGGAGCAGCAAGCCGCTGTCACCTCGAGCATCGTCCAGGCAATGCGCTCGGCGGCCGGGACTCCAATCCCTGCTGCTCACTTGGATTTCCAGTCTCAGCAAACTCACATCCTTCAGATGCTCCAGCAGGGACACCTCAACCAAGCTTTCCAGCAGGTACCTGGGCTTCCTGGTAGTGGGCACCGCTGCTTGTTGGGGGAATGGAGTGGGGGGAAAAGGGCTCCTTGAGCTGGGGACWTAATCCCACAACTCATACAGGAGTTGCCTGAAAAGACCTGTGGTCCCCAGACTGCTCAAGGGGTGCAGTTGAACTCTCGTGCAGGTTGAGCTAGAGCYGTGCGAGTTAACTGCCACCAAAGCATGGAATTCCCTTCTTCCCTGCCCRTGCCCTGTCAGGACAGTGTCAGCGCTCCAGTAAGCCGGAGTGTTTTGCCATCAGCGGTGGCACATGGTGCACCCCYGAAGAGCAGCAGCTTCATAAGCCTCTCCAGGCGGATCTACCAGCTGGGGCCTGACCTTGCCTTTGTCTTTGAATATGTYGGTGGATCTGTTTGAGCTGCTGCAGACAAACTCCCCTGGGAATAATAGCAGTGCCGTGCCAGTGGGCTGGCAGGGGATGCGAACATGGCCCTGCTCCGTGCTGCTAACTGTAACCTGCTCCCCTCTGTCKGGTTGGGGGCTGTTCAGCTTAGACCAGACCCAGGTGTCCTCTGAGCATAGACTGAGCCTAAGCACGGTCCTGCTTGCGTGTACAGCAGGGTTTGCAGAGACTTCTACTTCCAGAAGAGGCTGGTGAGCCATTGAGCTGCTCCGAGGCAGAGGGCTGCCTCGTGCCTGTGTCCCTCACCTGCCTGTTGTTTCCTCTGCATTTCTAGCTGTGTCTTCCTTGCAGGCTCTAACAGCAGCTGATCTCAACTTGGTCCTGTATGTCTGTGAGACTGTGGATACTCAGCAAGTATTCGGGCAGCATCCGTGCCCGCTGTCCCAGCCTGTGCTGCTCTCTCTCATTCAGCAGCTCTCCTCGGATTTGGGTACTCGTACGGAACTGAAGTTGAAGTGAGTATGATCAGAGCGCCGGGTCTGAACCTATGCAGACCTGTTCCTGGCTCTGGCTTTAAATTCACTGCCTGGAAGCGGAAGGTGGTGCTTCGACAAAGGTTGGAGCTTCTGTAGCCTGTTAATGGCATGTGAACAACCAGGAATGACTTGGGAAAAGATGTAGGCATTGCCAGGGAAAGCTTTGCTGCCCAGAGGTAGCAGTGGAAGGGGTACCTAGCCGCAGGTGCTGTTACCTCCTGGATTGTAGTCTGTAAATATTAYGTGTGGTCTGTGCAGCGATCTCCTTTAACCAAGGAACAATTCCCCTGTGGAGGAAAAAGGAGGGATAGTGCCATGTTTCCTGKATAGCTTAATATCCAGAGCAACTTCGCTCTGTCCTCAATTCTTAACCCGTCGCTGGACTTTGTGTCGGCAGTTCCTTGTCGTGACTGCCAGRCAGGCTCAGTGGGAGGTGGCAGCAGGAGCTACTGGAACTGATGKCTGTTAGGTGTTCTAAGCAAAGCTCGTGTGACAAAATGGTGACTGTGCTGTCACAGTCACAGCTATCACAACTGATAGTTGCCACGAACAATTTTAGTGAGTGAGTCAAAACCCTGTTATGTGTCCTAAAAAACTAACTYGTTAAGGCACCTGCAGGTTTTAACCATGGCTTGTATGGAAAAATGGCTTAAATGGAGTTTTTAATTCAAGTTAACAATAGGGATAAAGCAAGCTRGAAAAACTGGAAAAAAGCTTTAAGTCACAGACAAGCTGGTAATCAGAGTTAAAGTTGCTGCTGTTAAATTCAAGCTGGTCTGTTCGCAAAAACCTTTTGCAGTGACCRCGTTGCCTTACTCTCAGGCTGTGGTTTGAAAGTTTATGGCTCGTCTGAACTTCAGAACGGCTTGTTGGTAAAATTCTTGCTTTTTCCCCCACCCCTTCCTGGATAGACATATTGGAAGAAGACCTTAAATACATCCCTACATGAAATAAGCCTCACTGCTGAGGATAAGTGACTAATTCTGCTTATGCTAAAAAGGCATCAAAGAAAATATGTACAGAGCTGTGACCAGGCATGGCCTGTGGCCAAGTGCCACCTCCAGCTCTGCAGGGAGTTCTGGCTTGCTCTTGTGCCTGCTTGGTTCAGGCAGCCAGGTTGTGTTGCACGTACTGCAGGCTGGAGAATACACGTTGAAGAAGGGATAGGTGGACTCTGCTATGAGTCAGTAACATTTATTTTCTGATGGCTGAACATACTGCACGGAGTGTGGGTGGGTGGGTGAGCAGAATTGTGCAATTTCAGTGCTAAAATCAACCGAATTGGATTGGGATGGCACGTTGGGTTTGGTTCTAACCTTGGTCTCTCTCCTTCAGTTACTTGGAAGAAGCGGTGATGCACCTGGACCGCGGTGACCCCATCACCCGAGACCACATGGGGTCAGTCATGAACCAGGTGCGGCAGAAGCTCTTCCAGTTCCTCCAGGTGGAACCCCACAACACGCTGAGCAAGCCTGCCCGTCGCCTCATGATCATGCTCCAGGGCCTGGTCACCCCCGGCATGACCTAGGAGGACCTGCCTGTCTCGTGGGCTGCTCCGTGGAAGCCCACCCAGCAGAACCAGTAGTTACTAACCACGTATGGCTTGTGTTAAGAGCTCTTGCCAGGAAATCTATCAACRTGTGTGTCATGTCTTATGGCAAACGCCATCTGCGTATAGTCCCAAATAGTCACTGAACGCTCACTTGGCTTATTTTCCTAAATAGCCTCTTTTTGAGAGAATTAAGTCTCTTTTTCACCTGCCCATCCGTCCCCGAGGCCTGSCTGGCAGTCCAAGTCGCATTCAGCAGAAGCCGGTGGATTTCTTACCCCTTTAGTTTGGAGTCTGCTGCCATGAGCAGAGCAGGAGGGAGGCGCACGCTGAGCCCCGGGCAAGGGGGCTGCCGGGGACCCGTGCTCCTCGCTGACCAGAAACCTGTACCCGTATCTTAGTCAAGGACTCAAACTCCTCCTCCCCGGTGGGGTGAGTAGCTGGGAGGACATCAGCCGAGCAGGARGGGGGTTTCATGAACTCCAGATCCGCGCTGCCACCGCCGTGGGGTGCCCAGCCCCTCCTACGCGGKGCGGGCAGATTTGGGCAGGGGGGCTGTGCGTGGGTGCCTCGGGGTCGGGGTGCTYGGGCAGCAGCAAGCTGCGAGAGCCCCTGGGGGCCATCGGTTCTGTTGTGTATTGGAACGTGTTCATGGTTGAGATGTTAGTTTTGATTTTACACCAGGGTTTTTCTTTTTATCTAAATTTTGACTTTTTTTTTTTTTTTTTGAAATAACATTAAGAACAATTCAATAAACAACTTTTTGAGGAAAAAAAAGAAAAGGGTGTGCTGCAGCGGGAAGGCTGAGACCTGTGAGATGACGTGCAGGGACAGGCTCCAGGCTGGAGCCCTTCCTTTTCCCAGATCTTCCCCCGCGTCCCGCCGGGCCCTTTCCTTCCCGGGAGGCTTTGTCACGGGTGGCGGGGGGAAGGAGACTCCGATTCCCCTTTTCCCAGCAAAAGCGTCTCCGGGCGCTCCAGGGACCGCGAGGGCGGGGCTCCTCAGCCCGGGGGCGGGGCTCCTCCGCCCGGGGGCGGGGCCGGGGCGGGGCGGCGGGGCCGGGGCTGCCGGCGGCGGCGGGGCGCGGAGCACACGGCGGCGGCGGGGTCCGCACCATGGGCTGCTGCTGGCGGCTGCTGGGCGTCGTGTGCCCGCTGCTCCTGCGCCTGGGTGAGTGCCGCCGGCACCCGGGGGGGGGGCTGGCGGGTGGGAGCGGGACCCCCGGCTTCATTGCCCACTACCCTCTARCTGCGGGGTGCCCGGTTGTCCCGAGGCTCAGCGATCCACCGTTGTCCCGTCTCTCGCCGTCCTGTAGTGCCGGGGCAAGGGGGAGAGCGGCTTCGCAGCACTGCTCCGGCGTCCCTCTGCTCCGGCGGGGACAGTCCCCAGGCTCCGGCTTTCCAGCCTGCACCAGTCTCCCAAACCAGCCCTGCCCACCCACCCCCCTGCTCCTGGTGGCTTTCCCTGCCTGCCCTCCTTCACCAGGGACCTGGAGGGCATCCTGCCCGCTGGGCATCGGTCGTCCGGCAGATCCTGCACCTCACCGGCACCAACGTGCTGCCTCCAGGTCCTCCCGCTCCTCCCAGAGCCGAGGGAGGACACCGTCCTGCTCCGGACGCAGCGGCACCCACCGGCATCCCCGCCCCGAGGAGGGATGCAGGAGCCCGGGGCTGACCTCCTCCGGCGCTGCGCGGAGGGTGGAGGACGGGGACCGCCAAGCCCGGGGCAGTTTTCGGGCTCGGAGGGTGGATGATTCGGGCACTTCCCCAGAAGCRGAACGGCTGCGTCGGGGCTCGCTTGGAGCCAGCGATGCCCTGCGGCACCCTGGGCTCCCTCCCTGCCTTTCCCTTGGGGCTCTCGCCCTGACGGGGCTGGGGACAGGGTTTTCCCGTGTGGTTTTGCGGCGGGGTAGCAGGGATGATTTGCCCTCCTGGTTTCTCCTTCCTTGCCTGCCCTGTCCAGCCTCGTGCTGAGAGAGCCGGGCAGAGGGGAGGGCTCATGCCGGGCGTTAGAGAAGCCCAGGAAGCCAAAACCCAGCTGCATCCCTGGCCCCACCAGCCGGCGTGTCCCTGGGCTGGCGGGAGATGCGCTTGTTGCCCAGCTGGGTCAAAAGAGGAGCAACGGATCCCACTTTCCCTATGGATACCTGCGATATTTGTGACCGGTGCTGGCGTCAGTCTGAGACTTTCTTCGGTGATGTGCTCGGGGAGTTTCTCATCACGAATACCCACCGTGCTGCGTGATGAGCTGAGGTTTCAGGCTCTCCCCGGCACTAGTCTCGGCCACAGCCACTTTGCTCAGGGCCTTGTTCCAGGGGCACAGGCATGGGATGCCAGGGGCTCGGCACACGGCTCCCTGGAGACGTCCTGGCTGCCTTGGCAAACGCCGGGCMACTTTCAGCTGCTTCTGGGGGCTCCTTCCCACAGGGGACCTCTCTGGGACTGTCCTCACGCCTTTTTAGCATCCTCAGCTTAGAGAGCTCCCGGGCGCACACACACGGCTCTTCCGAAAGCCTCACGCCTCCCGTGACATGGCCCTGTGGGACCCTCGGGGCAGAGCCGAGCTGACGCCGCAGCGTTTCCCTGTGACCCAGCCACACACCGGCTCTTTTTGGGCTTCCCCCGGCYGGGGATGGCACTCGCGGTCGTCCCCAACACACCCTGTGACCCACCGTCCCRTGGCCGGCACCGGGGTTCAGCCAGTCCCGGTGGTTCATCCCTTGCGGAGCAGAGCAGGGAATTGGGGCTTCCCAGGGTAAAGCAGCTGGAGTTGCACTTGTGCCTCTTCCTTTTGTGCTTTTCCTTCCCCCTTCCCCTTCCCCCTTTATCTTCCCCCTTTCCCCTTCCCCTATTCCTTTCCCTCCCACTGCAGTAGGCGCGGGGACTCCAGCTTGCTGAGCCTTTGCTTTTATTTTTTTTTTTCTGTTGTAGTCACAAATTAATCTTTGCTGTCAGGGGATAAAAGCGGGGACAGATGGCTCCGGGGAGAGCCCGGGAGGCCCGAGGGGAAGCGGCTGCCACGCTGCTCTTCCCCTGTGGCTAATGGCAGCATCACTCGCGGGGTCATCACATCGTGCCACGTCGGGCTCCCGGGCCAGGAGCGAAGGTTCACTCCGAGCGCCTGGGGAGAGGATGCCGGGGGTTTGGTGGGATGTAGAAGGGGCTGCCAGCCCCTCACCACATTTCGGAGCCCGGTGTCACCCCCGCCTGGTGACACCTGCCCCTGAGCTGGGCAGGCGATGGCCGGCAGGGGCTCAGCTCCGTCTCTCCTCTCCCCTGCAGCCGCGAGCCAGGAGCCCGTCAGCATGGCGGGGAAGTGTGACACCATCTACCACGGCTTCGCCGGCTGCCTCATCAGCCTGGGGGACAGCATGGCCCAGAGCGTCCGGCGGCAGCGGGAGGAGGGCGGCGAGGAGGAGCAGGAGCTGGACACCATCTGCAAGTGAGTGTCCCCGTCCCCGTAGGAGCTGCTGGGACGGGCGGGAGACCTGCCACCAGCGTCCCCCTCACTCCTGCCCATCTCCCCAGGTCCTGGGATGACTTCCACGCCTGCGCCAGCGAGGTGCTGTCCAGCTGCCCCGAGGAAGCGGCCGCCATCTGGGAATCGCTGCGCCAGGAATCCCGCAAGATCCAGTTCCAGGGGAACCTGCAGGAGCTGTGCAGCGCTCGGGGACGCCTGGCCAGCGCCCGCGGCTCGCCGGCCGCCGAGACCAACCAGGCCACGCTGCGGGGCTCGGCCGCCCCCCCGCGCCCCTGTCTCCTGGCCCTGCTGGCCCTGCCGCTGCTGGTGCCCCGGCTCTAGCCCTGCCCGCCCGCGGGGTGCCCGGCCGATGCCCCGGGTCGGTCCCCCGGCGCTGGCCGGGCACTGGCGCCCGCCGTCCCCGCTGAGCCCACCTCCCCCGGGCATCCCTCGCAGGGCACGGTCCTCTCCTGGAGCCCTTCAGATGAATTTATATTTATATTTATATTAAAAGACGCTTTTACATTTCTCCTGTCTCTCTGCCCTGGGATGCCCCTCGCATTCTTCCCAAGCTCTGGGTTTGCTCCGGGGATTGGAGGGGAGGTGCTCCCTGGACCAACCCCCAGTGAGGGTCACCGGGGGGGGGGGCTCTGCGGCTCTGTCCCCCCAGCGCATCGCCTGCGGCCACACSGGGCAGCCCACGGGACCCCGACAGCCCCGGGGAGGGCTGGACTGGGGATTCCCACCACCCTGCCGTCACCTGACAGCTACTTTTCAGGGCTAGACCTAAAGGATATTCCCTTTAGAGATGGGTCAAATGGTTTCTTTATTTTAAAGGACATCTTAGGAAAACACAGTGYGTGTATTTCTCTTCTTTTCTTTACGGCAGCCGATAGCTTGTCCTCTGATGGGCAAGTCCAGTGGCATCAGACAATTTTCTGAAAGAAATCCCATTTTCCATCCCTTTTATTTTGGTCCTGCTATATTTGCTCCTATTAACAGTCATCAAGGAAATTGGGGTTTGCAGGGAAAAGAGGAGGGTTTTTTAGGCGAGATTATATAGGTGAAAAAAAAAGGGAACTGAAGCTCTCCTCCAGGTCCAAGTGGGACTCACTGAAGTTAAACCAGGATGACGTGCTGGAGCTTAACTTGGTTAAACTTGTGCCAGTCAATGGAAGATGCTGTTATTCCCATCTCCGTTGCTGTTACACTGCAAACTTCAGAGGTTTTTTTTCCTAGCACACTAAAACCCATCGTGGTAAACCAGTTCCCCCAGACACGGGTTGGCGAGGCGACMTCCCCGCTCTCCAGGGAACAGCCATCTCCCCTCGCCCGCCACCTAAAGGGACATTAAAATTGCAAATGGGCCACCCCATCTATCACTGGCGCGGCCCCGGGGCTCCCGGCAGCGGTGGTGCAGGGCACGTGATCCCACTTGGTAAAGGCACCAGCACCCGGACCACCAAAATCCTCCGGCCAACGTGAGAGCCACCACGTCCTGGAACTGCGACAGCCCTGTCTGCCGCRCGAGGCTCAGCTGCGAGCAGGAGCGATGAGAAAAGCAGCTCCGTGCCGTGAGTAGTGAGTTGCTGCCGAGTCTTTGATTCCCGGGGTGACTTCCAGGCTGTCCCAGAAACATCCCCGCGGCCGGTCACGGGGCACGGTTGTGGTTTTGGTCCGGGGAAGCGCTTGCACGCTGGCCTGTGTCTGAAAGCCTTCGGCGTGCAAGCGGGAAGCTTAATTATCACTGTCCTCATCGAGCCAGGGAAAATTATTGCTCGTTTTGTTGCAAAACCTCTTCCTGCGARGTCCGGTCACTTAAATGAGTGATCCCCGTCCTCTGGGATGTCACCGCAGCTGCTCCGGTCACCTGCCGGCATCCAGGGCCGGGAAATGCTGCCTGGATTGTTGTGCCATGGTGCATCCCGGGGGGCTGAGCGGTTGCTGCCGATCCCTCAGCTTTACGGGGGGACCCCGTATTTATTTCGTGCTGTTTATTTCATTAACCTGCCCGGAGCTGGCTCGGGGGACACACAGAACATGGCATGGGGAGGAGCGGGGACACACAGAACATGGCATGGGGAGGAGCGGGGACACACAGAACATGGCATGGGGAGGAGCGGGGACAGGCTGCCGGCAGCCTTTGCTGGGGGACGGTGCCGAGCCCGGGGCTGGGTCCCCCACGGGACATGGGGCAAAAACACCGTCCCGGCTTTCCTTGGCTGGCAGCTGCCGCTCCCCGTGTTTAACGCTGGCGGCGGGGGGATAATCCACTGATTCTTCCCTTTCCAGTTCCTGACAATCCTGTGTTTAAGGGTGAATTAGTGCCAGATTCCTGCAGGATGGGTAAGAGGATAAACGCCGGACGGGTGCCGGCCACGCAGCGCCCGTCGCCCCGTCAGCACCTCCGTGGGGCCGGCAGCGGTGGGCCCGCCGGCAGCGGTGGGCTCGCCGGCGCGGGCAGCTCCCCTTTGTCCTGCGGCAGGGTGGCGGGAGGTGGCCGGGGAGCTGGAGGGCCACCGAAGCGGTGCTCTGCCAGGCCGTCACCGCGATGGTGACCCCGGCGTGCACCAAACTGCGCCGCTTCCATCCGAACACTCCGAGCGTTTGATCCTGCACACAGAAAGACACCCCACACCTGTCCCATGCCCTGGAAGATGTCACCACACGTGTCCCACACCCTTGGCTATGTCAGCACGTGTCCTGCACACCAGTGCATGTCACCACGCATGGCCCGCACCCTTGGCTGTGCTACCACGTGTCCTGTAGCTGGAAGGTGTCACCATACGTGACAGCAGAGCATGTCACCGCACAGCCTGACGACTCAGGGGAGCCGGGGCTGGGATTTGCGGATGCCGGGCTAGGACGGGCCTGAGGGCCACCACTGCTTGGTGACACCCCATGGTGCAAGGGTCCACAGCAGAGCACTGCCCTAAACCCACCGTCACCGTGTCACCCCTAGTCCTCCTTCAAGGGGGTGCCCAGAAGGCCGGGAGCAGCAGCGTGACAGCAAGGACGGGCATGCYGAGCCCCGGGAAAGCTCTCTGGGTGCTCCAAAATCGGGACAAGCAGCCAATGTCCATCCTCCCGTTGGGTTCTAGGGTTTGGGACAGTCCTGCGGCCATGTCCCGCTGCGGGAAGGGACAACGTCCTTGTTCCTGCCCCTAAATCTGACCAGCTGGCTCCCCGCATGCTGGCTGGCATCTTAAAGCAACTGCCCAGACTGAAACCCSTGGTCGCTGGAGGGGGGTCGGGGGTCGGGGACCGGTGGCCCCGGCACTGGGCACCTCTGAGCACCCGGTGTGCTGTGAAAACCCATCGCTCCGGTTATGAAACTCCGGCGACCTACTTTACACTCCCCGCTTTTGTTCTTAATTCCCAGATATGGCCGCTCTCCAGATTTTGCCCATCAAGGCAAATTAATTGGAGTAGATCCTAATTTGCTCTCTGCTATTCTTTGGGCAGAAGATTAAATGCTCTGCAGACATTATCTCCCTCTCTCTTTTCTAAGAGACAAACCTGAATTATTAAAAAAAGAAAAAAAAAGGGGATAAAGGAAGGCCGAGTTAGGTCGAGTTGATGTTTGAATTCACTTTCTGTAACCGCAGAAGGGGCCGGGGAGGCCCCCGCGTCCCCGGGCAGCTGGAACCAGATGGTGACACTATTCTGGGCAGCTGCATGAGCGGGACAGCTTACGTGGCACGGCGACACGAGGGCCAACCTCCCGGCCACRCCGCCTGCCGCCTCCGCCACGCGATGGATGAATCCTCCATTCCTTTGCCCAGGGAAATTCCTCCTGGCGAAGGTGCCGGCTGGGGAATGACTCCTCGTCTGCAGGGATGCACTTGGGTTTCTCCAACAGGATGGGCGGAAGCTGTGCCGGGGCCACCAGCGGAGGTGGGACAGCTCCCTGCCTTCCCACTGTCCCCAGTGCCACCGTCCCAGCCTGGTGTCCCTACGGAGGAGCACAGCCAGGCACCAGCCTTGCCGGGCAGAGCTGCCTCCAGCATCGCCGGCACCCCAGCGCGCCGGGGGGAGAGGGAGCGTCAGGAGCCGTGCGTATCCTGGAGGRCACTATGTCGCAGGGCTGGCCACCGTCTGAGCTCGCGCGGGGATTTCTGCCGAGCCAAATGTCCAACTTTCCGTAAGCAAATGCCAAAAGGCAACCTCAATCCCCGCGGATCGGACGCAGCGGGAACGGCTGAGCCGGAGTCACCTCTGCCGCCRGGGCCACGCTCAGCCCCCAGCCTGGCACCCCGTCTGGGCTCGGCTTTGGGGCTTTTTTTTCTCCAGAGAGGCATATGGAAAGTTGGATTTCTTTTTTAAGCAGCTTTAATTGAACATCCTCCCCCTCCGACCTCTGCTCAGCCTTGCCGGGACAACCTTGAGCTCCGGCCTGGCATGGCCGCTGAGGCACGGGCTCACCGCCGCGTGGGACTGGGATGTGACTCGGAGGAAATCCTGGTTTCCCGCTTCACCGCGTGTCCGTTCGAYGGCAGGTGAGGGACCCCGTTCTCCTCCTCTTCTGGCTTCCTATGGCCCAGCACAGCAGGAAGCCCGGGGCTCCCCGAATTGCCCCGTGCCCTGGACGTGCAGCAATGTCCCAGGCAGTTTGGGGGTGTGGGGGATGCCGGAGGGGGTGTTGGCTGTTTCCATCGCTCCGCAGGAAATTACAGCTCATTGTGCCCAGGATTCGGATGGCAGCGCTGCAAATGGGTGTTGGATGCACAGGGAGCTCCGGGGGTCTCTTGTCCGAGCTCCTGCTCCAAGCAGGGTTTAGCCCGGCGCTGGAGGAGGCTGCTCAAGGCCATTTGTGGGGGAGCTCCATCTCCAAGRAGGGAGGATTCTCCATCTCTCTGGGTACCCACCATCGGCTTGGTGGTCCCAGCCTGCCTTTAGCAGCTTCCACAGGAGAAGCCGTGAGGAAGCCGCTGATGGGAGATGCAAAACCCTAAGGGGAACCCATCCACGCAGCGGGATGGTGGTTCCCAGGAGGGAGCAGCCAAGCTGCGGGGCCACCTCTGCTTGCTGCTTCTTCGTAGAGATCCCTGCCTCGAYGGGCTGAATCCTTCCCACGCCGCCGGAGGCAGGCTGCGGGTCTTGGGGGGTTAGAGTTGGCAGGGGATTTCTGAAGGGGCAAGCAAGGAGGAGCAGGGTGAGGCTCCTCTMTCAGGAGAGCAACATCTTGGAAGGGAGAAGGCAGAACCAAGTGAAAGTCCATCAACAAAGAAGAAGATGACAGCCTGTTGACAGCGGGGCAAGAGGCTGCAGAGCCTCCCTGGTGGCCGGGGCTTCGCAGCCTACAGCCGGCACCTCCAGCGGCAAGACTCTTTCCCTGGTCATCAAATATTTCTTGCTGGAGAAATGACTCTAGACTGAGTAACGGGTTTCTGGGGTCAACTGACACTGACCCCAAACTCAAGTTGGGTGCCCAAACCAGCAGGCAGTGGATCATGTAGATGAGAGGACAGTTCCCCAAGATCTCTGCCCGCTCTCAAGCTCCGTCACAGGTTTCACACTTCCCCCAGACCCGAGCTACGGGTTCGTCTCGGCCTCGTCCCTGGGTAGTTTGCCGGGTGGATATGTTGGCTTCGCGCTTAYGTCTGGTGCGACGTTCTCTTGGCTCCGGTGGGTCTCGGAGCACTACCACGGCATAAATAATACAAGAAARAGCCGCTCTGATTGAAGTTCTCAGAAGTCCATGGTTCTGGCCCAAGAGTTTGATACATGTTGGCTCTTTGACAGTTTTGTCCTGACAATTAGCAGTGGTGATGGACCTGTAACTGCCCCATTTGATGTTCTCATGAGCCGGTCAGGAAACAAAGCTGTGAGGAAGTGACTAATGGAAGATGCAAAACCCTGAGGGAAACCCATCCTCGCAGAGCGATGATCCCTGTCCGAGCAGCTGTGGCCAAGGTGAGGCAGCCCAGTGCTGCACGCCCATCCGTAGCAGCCGGGCTGACGAGGAGAGGCACACGCTTTTTAATTTGCTGGTGGCACCAAGCTGGGATGACCTTGAGAAACGGCCTAAAATAACGGGATCAACTTTAACAGGGACACGTGTGAGGTTTTACGTGTTGGGCACAGGCTGTAAGCCACCTCCCAGGGACAGCGCGGGGGACATGTGGCTGTGGAAACATCTCCAGAAACAAAATGGGGGGGTTATAGGGCTGAAAATGTACCAGCAGCACCACTGCTGTGTGGGAAAACAAGAACAGGCTAATTTTCCTTGAAGGAAACTGTACAACTCACCGGATCTGCCGAGTACAGCCCAAGCAGCCCCTTCGCAGACCTGTCACTCGTTATTTTCGTGCCTTATCTGGAATTACATGGAAAAGAAGCTGATGACAACAGCATGCATCAGCAGGTATAACTTTTATTAYGGTATGACTTACTCAGCATTTTAAACAGCCGAAGAGCCCAGGAGTGTTAAAATAAAACCAGCTATTTTTAAAAGCATGGTAGGAGTGTGAAAATAGCCCCTCTCCACCTGAACGGCGTTGGGAATGACACGGCAGCCAGGCTGGAAAACAAGCCCGACAGTGTCGCGTTYGTTTCTTCCCCAGAGAAAGAAGTGCGGTCAGCATCTCTGCAAGGTGTCATCCCTTGTCCCGCTGCGTTCAGGTCATCTAGGGCTGAAACACGGAGTGTTTGGTTTAAGGATGGGGAAAGGGTATGAGGAAGAAAGTCCACCAGCAGTTACCAAGCAAGCTTTGTGGGTTTTGTGGCACTTAGCACCCAGGGAAAAGAAAAGAGAGGGGAAAAAGAAAGGAGAAAGGAATGCGCCTCGTTATTCTGTTGTGCACAAGAGCTAGCCCACGGGGACCGGGTTTTCCCTGCCAAGGAAAAGGGCCAATGCTTCCGGGCGATTTTCTTGCAAAGGGAGTGTTTTTCCAGAGCCCGGCAGCCCAGCAGGGAGCCCTCGGAGCTGCTCGGTGGGAGCAGCACTCCCAGGCGCTGCTGGGGATCAGTTTGGGCCGGGTTTGGCTCTGAAAAGGAGGCGAGGAGCTGTCCCTCCTTGGGCAGCGGGTCCCCATGGCCGCCCCTCAGAGGCAGGAGCATGGGGAACGGGAACACCGTGCCTGGCGGGGGGCCTCCTGCTCAGCCCCTGGGGCTGAGGGGGTCCTGGGACCCACAGGGCTGAGGGGGGTCTTGGGATCCCCTCAGGCCCTGTGGGGTGAGGGGAGTGCTGGGGCCCGTGGGGCTGAGGAGGTCCCAGGGCCCTGTGGGGCTGAGGGGGGTCCCGGGGCCTGTGGGGGCTCCTGGGGCCCATGGAGCTGAGGGGGATCCAGGTGCCTGTGGGGCTGAGGGGATCCCGGGGCCCGTGGGGCTGAGGGGATCCCAGGGCCCGTGGGGCTGAGGGGATCCAGGTGCCCGTGGGGCTGAGGGGATCCCAGGGCCCGTGGGGCTGAGGGGATCCCGGGGCCCGTGGGGCTGAGGAGGGGGCTGAGGGGGCCTGAGGGGGGGGCGGAGGCGGGGCGGGCCCCGGGGCGGGTGTTCCCGGCGGTCCCGGCAGGGGGCGGTAGAGCGTGGAACGGCGGAACCGCGGCCCCTCCCCACCCCGCCGCGGCCCCGCCCACCGCCGCCGCCTCCGCCAATGGCCGGGCGCGGTGTCCCCGCCCCCTCGGGCGTCCCCGGCGCTCGGGGATGACGTYAGGAGGCGGCGCCGAGCCGCGGGCCGGAGGGGGCCGAGGTGAGTGCGGGCTCAGCCGCCGCCCGGGGCCGCCCGCTCCGCTCCGCCTGGCCGGGGCCGGCCGGGGGGGCAGCCCGGGCTGCGGCTGCGGCTCCCTTCTCCTCCCTCCCGGGGCCTTGGCGGCTCGGCGCCGCAGCGGGGCGGCCCGGGAGGCGCGGGCGCGGCGGGCCCCGGCGCCTCAGCCCTGCCGCTGCCCGGGGCGCTGGGCCGCGGGCACGGGCGGGCGGGGGAGGGAGCCCTGACCGCCTCCCGGAGCGTCCCCTCGCCGGGCCGGGTGCGGTGCTTCCCTGGCCTGGAGCCGAGCCTGCCGCGGGACGAGCTACCGGCCCGGCCCCAGCTCCCCTCCCCGGAAAGGACGGGGGGAAAACGGCCTAGTTCGGGCTAAGTAACGAAAAACAATGAGGGTTTTGGAAATCCCGGTTAATTCGACCGATTCTGACCWGCCACCGGCCCCAGCACAGCTGCCCGGCGTGCCGCAGCAGCCCCAGCCCCGGGTTTTCCCTCAGAAACCCCCCAAAGGCCTACGCTGCTAACCGAGCGACCGGTAACACCGGGTTTATGTCAGGCAATAAGATGCTTTCAAATTTATTAGTAAAACCAAGGGTAAGGTGCTTTCAGGCCTTTTTCCCCCATTATGSTGTGTTGGCCTAGGTGTGATTTGAAGGTTGCCGTGTGTGAGCATTTCTTGTGTAGTTAAGAGCTGGTACCTTCAAATGTCCTTACTGGCATCTCATAGAAAAGCAAAATTAAATAGTTTCAAGTCGTGAGATACTTAATTGGCGGTGGAAGGCCAGCTAGGCCTGGGGTGGGTTGGTCAGGTGGCTGACACCCCTTATGCAAGGGGACACCCTCGGGTATGAAACCCTTCAGGCCCTGATGCTTTCAGAGAGGTGGAGGACGCTCCTGAATCAGCAGGAGCTGAGGTGTTGCCCTGCAGAGCCGCGGGATGCAACGTGCTGGTTGTCCAAGGAGAGAAGYGGGTAGACGTTGAAGCATAAACCCAACGTTCCTTCTCACCACTTACCACCGCAGCTCAGGCGTGCTGTCCTCCCTCAAATAGTTTGGCACCTGCCGAGTGTGTGATTTCCCGCTCAGAGGGTGCTCGTAATGCTTCATTTCTCTCATGTGTTAGTTCCTTCTCCCGCACTCTTGGTGGTTATTACACAGGAGCGTTTCCACCTGCACTGACATGGAGTTAAGTGTTTTGTTGCTGGCCGTGGCGTGGAGCTCTGGGGTTCCGGAGGTTTCGCTGTCGGGGACCCTTATGTGTTTGAGGAAGAGCCACTGACATACTGTTAGGTGTTGCCTGATCTCAGTTAATGTTACTAGCAGCGGTGGATTGATATACGATGCTTTCAAGCTCAGCATTTGATCCTTCTCATTGGTTTCGTTTACGTGTCGGAAACTTTACACAAGTGCTTCTCTACATGTGGGATTACTCTGTCATAACCTTGTTTGTGGATGGTCTCATTCCATTCATCTGTTAACCTGGGTTGCTTTAAGGTACAATAATRCTGGGAAGAATTGTCCGTGTGAGGCATTATTCAGGAATAGCTATGGTATTTTATTTATTTTTTGGCATGGTACTTTACTCTGARTGAACACCTGATTACAGGACAGCCCTTGGTGAAATTCAAATCCCAGTTAAGCTTTCTATGAAGTTGTTTTTTATTTCTACTGCTTGCACCYTAGTATAGGCATGTTTGTGCACGGCTGGTGAGCTTGACTTCATGGTACTGCCAGGAGGTCTTATGTGAGAAGTTACTTTGATGCCTGATTTTAAAATTGAATTTTAACTAAAGCCCTGTTTTCTTTCCAGGTTGGATGTAGAGTCTAAACTTCTTCTGGGCGTCCTCCCACTAAAACATTTCTTGTTTCTCCACGCAATTCTCCYGATGGAAGACCAGCCGGGGTTCCCTTTCTGCTGCTTGTGCTGAATAGTTGCTTGGGGAGGTGGTGAATGAGTGAAGATACGCTCGGTGATGGTAAGGTGTAYGGTTACATTTCAAGGCTAATGGCTTTTCTGTAGCCTTCTGTGAAGGCTCAGGCACTATAGTGGTGGCCTCTGAGCCAAAGAGTAGACATTTAAAACTGCTTGGCTAACTGCTGGAACTCGTACAGGCAGTTTCTCCATCTCCTAGGCAGTCATATTGTTTTAATTGGCACTTAAAGACTTGCTGAAGTGCAGCTGATTTGGTTCTGCTGGAGTACGGTGTGATGAGCAAGAACTCCCTTTGCTCTAGTSTGGAGCAGCTGGTAGAAATTCCACTTCCTACACCCAGCTCCATATGGAAAAACAGAAGTGCCACTTGGTACCTGAAGATGCAAAAGAAAGCAAAGCARGACCTTAAAAGGTGTCAAAGCCCACCTTGATTTTTTAGGGTTTGGAGGGTGAGGGAATTGCCAGCTAGAAGCTGCTCTGGTTAAATAAAGGCTGCCTTTTGGCGGGGGATGCAGTGAGTTAATTGGTAAATTGCATCTTAAAAACAGCGTGCCTCTGTCTCCATAATCCCTGCCTCCTGCACAGTTTCACTGATCCCCAGGAGCAAAGTAGCAAAACGTTGCGTCCCAYGGCTCTGSAGGGCAACACCTCAGCTCCTGCCACATTTAAGAGACTGGTACCAGTTAAATATAAAGAAAACCTTAGGAAGATTTGTTAAGTGAATGAGTTGCTGAGATACTTTGTGGAGTTTCTAGTGAGAAATTTCCGCACTGTAAGATTCGGGGTGGCTGCTGTCTTACGAAGTTGAGCAGATTAAACAAAATTAAGGAAATTGCTCGACTCCTTAATTTGATTTTTATTAAGCAATTGGGGCTGGACAAGGYGACCTCCAGAGGTCTCTTCCAGCCTCAGGTGTTTTGTGACTCTCTGATCCAGTGCTCAGCTGGGAGCATTAAACTGCYTAATAAAAAGAGATACTGTGTAGTTTCCACAGACATCTGTTCTGACTATGACTGYTTTTTATAGGCACTATCTCCACTAGCTTGTTGATGAAAGCAGCAAAGCGCTGCGCATGCTCTGTAGTGTAGTGCAGTGAAAATCCCAAACTCTTAGTTTGCGGCTGCATGGTTCCATTGAGATGTGAACCACTTGCATTTTTTTTTTTGTCCCCGTTTGAAACTTTACTACCTTGATTCCTGTTTTATCTGTTTCTTCTCATTCTTTTCCTAAGGTTCAAATGTGGGAATTGCCCCGGCTGTGGTTGCTGCTGATGCTGCCCTGGGAAAATGCCTTGATAGGGAATTAACACCATTCAGTGATGGGCTGTGGGACAAGCAAAGTGCTTCCCGAGCCCCCCAAAGATGTACAGCTAGACCTGGTTAAAAAAGTCGAACCTTACACAGGCCACAATGATATATACAAGCATTTCATCAAAGATGACTGTGGGACTGTCATCAAAGCTGGCTCTCCCTCACCTCCRCGTCACGCTAACCCGTATGCTGGGAACCACCTGACTGCCCACGTGGACCAGCCCGAACCCCGCAAGAACAAAGTGGCTAAATACCGTGCCAAATTTGACCCCAGAGTGACAGCCAAGTATGACATTAAAGCTCTGATCGGGAGGGGGAGTTTTAGCCGCGTTGTACGGGTGGAACACAAGGCTACCAAGCAGCCCTACGCMATCAAGATGATAGAGACCAAATACCGGGAGGGGAGAGAAGTGTGCGAGTCGGAGCTTAGCGTGCTACGGCGGGTTCGGCACACCAATATCATCCAGCTTATTGAGGTGTTTGAGACCCAGGACCGCGTGTACATGGTGATGGAATTGGCGACCGGAGGAGAACTGTTTGATCGGATCATCGCTAAAGGTTCCTTCACYGAGAGAGATGCTACGCGTGTGCTGCAGATGGTGTTAGATGGCGTGAAGTACTTGCATACGCTGGGTATCACGCACCGGGACTTAAAACCAGAGAATCTGCTGTACTACCATCCGGGAACAGATTCCAAAATCATGATTACGGACTTTGGGCTGGCAAGTGCTCGGAAGAAGGGAGATGACTGCCTGATGAAAACCACGTGTGGGACCCCAGAGTACATCGCTCCCGAGATCCTGGTCAGGAAGCCGTACACGAACTCTGTGGACATGTGGGCGCTGGGGGTTATCTCCTACATTCTCCTGAGCGGCACTATGCCCTTTGAAGATGACAACCGCACCCGCTTATATCGGCAGATCCTGAAAGGAAAATACAGTTACTCAGGCGAGGTGAGTGTGGCCGGGGTTATGGTCAGGGGAGGTCAAACAAGAAGCTCTCCGTAGGTGGCTCTTTGTGATGCCCAGAAGCTGGCTGTCATGTGCRGGGTGGTAACGTTACCAGGGTTAAAAAAATCCGTGATTCTGGCTTTTAAAATCCTTTCCTGTTTTCTGTCTGCTTTCCAAAACTGCTTCCAGTGCAGCATAGTGAGCTCCTTTAAAAAAAATGTGTATGTAAAGAAAGAAGAGATCTCTTCCTGTAGAACAGAACTGGGGTGTTTGTGGGTTTCTAGCTGGGGAGACCTGAGCCGTGGTAAGCTGCTGTTTGACGCTTCGCTGTTGAAACTCATGCCAGGGTGAGCGTTTGAAATGTAGCGTGTACATACCTAGTCTGATTTCTGACACAAATCCAAGCGTAGTCTGAAAAATACCTTTGCTGARAGACAAGGTTATGGCAGACAGAGGGGTACTTGCTCCTTAGATCTGGAGACGTGAGCGTTTCTGAAATTGATCTTGAGCTTAGTATGTGAACAAAATTGAGGGTTTAGGGATAATTTTCTTTGATAACTATGGAAAGAGGAGCCTTGGGGGATAGATTTTTAGGCAGAAGATGGTACCCCTGCTCTCCCGGAGTCCCATCACTCGCAGAATGGCCGGGTGCCAGGCCAACCCAGCTCCTGCTGACTTGCTCCTGGTCGAGGTGGGAGATCTCGAGTACCAGCCAGCTCCTCTGCCAGCACAATTCCCAAGTGTAGGCCTAACCTCACTACGAATCACACTTACAGAAAGTGGGGGTATCAGAATTTGCAAGTTGCATTTCTGCCTATATCCCTCATTGGAAATATTAAAAAAATGAAGCTTTTATAACCTGTTCCTCTCTTTTATAAGAGAGTGTTTAGATTCCTGAATGCCRTGACTTTGTGAGATGAAGCCCACTGGGAAAGTGATAATGGGTGGCTAAGTTTATGATTCTGAAATGACAGTAAAATAACTGTCAAAAAACAAGAATAAATTAATGATTGTTCTTGTATTTTTAGGTGTGACAGGTATGTTGACATTTTAATGATGGATAGAAGCAGTCTGACATGTTAAGTTTTTAAGCATATTAAACTGCTTTAGGATTGTGTTTAAAAAAAAATAATCACTCTCTGAGGGGTTTTCAGAGGTGTCAGTAAATCTTTTGTACTTTAAAGCTGTCAGGCCAGCTTGTGTTAATAGCTGGAATAYCCAAGTTAAATGAAGCTGAGGAATATTGGTGTTTGCATAGCAGGCCACTGAGGAGAGCCCAGGTTTGACACCTTTGTGAGTCTYGTTAATTCTTCCCATGAGTGCTCCTCAGAAAGTCCCTGGTATGCAGGGGAGACACAAGAGTGAGGAGTCATAAACACCCAAATTTGGCACTTTCTGGACCAAGCGTGTTACTTCCTTCAGAAACTGCAGTACTTGATTAGGTTCTGGCCAAAAGTCTTCTATCAGCTGCTSCCTTGAAATCCAAGCTTCAGCTGACTTTGGCAGCTTTTGCTTCTTATGTTAATTTGCCAYGTTAATATGACTTGTTAACCAGTTGCAGAGTTTTAAGAATGCAATCAGGTTATCCTAATGCAGAAAGGGATTAATTACCAGCAGCATGTAACATCTCCAGGGCGACATTGAAAGACAAAGTCCTAGTTACCTAGTTTACCTTATCACCAGCAGTAGTAGATATGTKAAATGATTCTTCTCACGTGAAAAGGCCGGTTCACTCTGACGTTTGTTGTGAGAAGAACTTGTTTCAAGTGCGTGCGCCTTCGTGTAGTTTCCCATTCAAGCAGTCRGTAGGTGCTGGTTTGGCTCAGCCTGGATGTTGGCTTCTAGACAGCAGATTTTAGAGCTTTCTAGATTCCTTGGCCAAACTCAGGTTTGGTCCTTTTTAGCTCACTCCATTGTGTTCATCTTGGCCATACGTTCTTCTCCTCTCCTTCCAGTTCTTTTATTTTGACGAAGCAGTGTGGTGGAGTTTTTTTGGTGAAAGTTCTCCCCCCCCCCCCCCCTTTTTTTTTTTTGATTCCCTAGTTCTGTGTCAGCCCCATGCCTCGAGGTGCCAGAAGGTCAGTGAGACCGTTGACTCTGAATTTGCTTCTTTCTGTTGAGGACCTGCTTTTATTCTTAATCTTTCTAACATGTTGTGGTAATGAGTTCCATAGTTTATTTAAAAAAAACACATGGAAAAGCTGTTCTCTTCTCTTAGCTTTTATTTGCCTCTGCTAATTTAATGGGTATTTTTATATGTACATCTCCTTAATCCCCTTTACTTGAGAAACTAGTGAGTAACTTTTCCGTGTCCATCTGTCAGTTATCTTTGTTCTTCTTTAGATTCCTTCTTTTTTTGAGGCTGAAGAGCCAACTGTGTTTAGTGCCTCCCATGGAATATATTCCATAGATCTGATTTTTGCTGTTACCCTTCTCTAGGCTACTTGTAATCTTTGAGATGGGGTGATGAGTGAGCACCGTGGCTTTGTGTCGTGGCACAGAAAGGTCTCTCTGGTTGTTTGCTGCTTCTTCCCATAGGGTTTTTCATACTGTATTTGTTTCTTTGACACCTTTGAGCATTTGGCTGATGATGTAGAGAGTGGTCCACTGTGACTCCAAGAGGTTTCTTGAGTGTGAATAGCTGATTTGGGGATGTCATGGTGTCTACATGATTTGGTGTGTTCCCTCTAATGTCTCCACCCCTCAGTGCATGAGTTGTGTTTAGTGACATTGAATTTTGTGGCTGTTGTTCAATTTTGTCACTTGCTATTTTTACCTTTTTGCAGATTTTTTTTATTAAGTTTAGCATACTATCTAGGCCAGGTTCTGCCCGTTACTGTGAAATGTGGTAATTCTGGAGTCTTGGAAGCAAGTGGTGGGATACGGGTTTGACACYGGATAAATGATACTGATGATACTGAGCTGTTGGGGTTGAAATCAAAGGCGAGGCATGAAGCAGGGAGTAGTGAGAGACCGCGTGATAAATCGGCTGGTGTTCGGTGTGGACAAACGTGAACTGGTCCCATGAGAGGATGAGCAGTTTGAATTTTCTGTAAGTGATGGTGGGCCCTGGAGGTGCTTCTTGCCCATCAGAAGAAACAATCTGAGGTTAAACACTTCCAAACATCATCTTGATACTTGTGATCAAAAGCCAATTGRTACTGGGAATTAGCGTTACTATTGCAGGTGTCCTTGCTGTGCCATGCCCATCATCCACCTGCACTGGCATGTTGAGTGCAGTTCTGTTTCCCCCTGAAAAAAAAATACAGAATAAAAAAMCATATAAAGAAGGGCAGCGTGAATAATCAAAGGTACGGGCTGGCTTTCATTTGAAGATCAAGTGAATAGACTAGGGCCCTTCCTCCAAAAAGTAAATGTTTGAGGGGGGCCTTGACCGAACTCAGTACAGCCATAGGCAGAACAGGGAGAGTGAATAGAGGGCAACTGTTTTGAGCATTCCCTGGGGTAATTTAATTTGATGTCCTTGTCAGACATCAATCTCTGGTCCTTGTGCCAGAATTGAATTATTTTGAGAAATTTTGTGACTTCATTGYGACCCAGATGCTTGTAGGTTGTGTACACAAAGGTAGCACTTGTGCCACAGAGAAAGCATTAGACTATATCTTTTGAAAGTGCCAGYGCACAAGCATGAAGCATTTCTTGTTATCCCACCACAAATTAAATACTTTAGGAGGCTGTTGCGGATACTATGTGTGACATGAGTGGTTGTTTTGGAAAGCTGTAGATGTTTTACTGCTTGGAAAGCAAATATGTGTCAGCCAATACCCTGTACGTTTTGACCAGGTGCTTTCTGTTCTTCCAGAGCCAGGGRAAACTGATGTTTTAATTTACCAGTGTAATTAAGCCTATACCCGTAAATTGCAGGTGTGTTTGACTGTAGCCAGGTGTTGGGAGGAGGTGCAGTAGCARGCTGCCTACTTGGTGAGTAAATTCTAGGTGGAAACAAAGTGAGCCAGAGATTTAGAAGTGTCTGGCTTGTTTCCCACAACCTTGCCAGCTCTCTTAAAGCCATCTTCTGGGCTTTTAAATGSTTCCAGATTTCTGATGTTCAGAGAAAATTGCTCTTCTTTTTTTTGTGTTATGCTGGAAGAAGCGGGAAGATGTCAGAAATGAGGCTGTTGTAAGTTTGTCAGACTAATGGAGATGGCAGGAGCCATAAGTCCTGGTTTATTTGGAACAAGAACGGGCAGAATACCAGACTGCGTTGCAGAACTGTCTCTGATAGATGCAGAAGCAGAGATTTCAGGGGAACAACTGCTTTTCTTCTGTGTAATGTGAACTTGGAAGATGTGAAATGGAAGAGGAAATGTTAAAAGAAGCCTGTGAAGTAAAGCGCCCAGAGCTGACAGCTTCAGCTGCGCAGCTGAGACAAGTTTCAGGAGGGAAGGAGGCAGCCGTCTTCCGAACCGTATTGCTGTACCGTGTCACGCAGCAGCAGTGGYGTGAGTTCGCCGAGAATCGGCGCCGAGTCCCGCTTTTCAAAAGGTCTGGCCTCAAAACCTTGTCAGAGAGGACAAAGCTGTATTGAGAGAGGAATAAAAGCCAAGATGCACGCTGACCTAAGAAGTAGCTSCATCTTCTTGAAAAACAAGTGAGCTCATGTCCAGCTAATGTAATTGCTTTCTGACTGGGACCCTCTTACCACCGCTCTCCTGTTTCTGGAGTGTGAGGTCTGTTTGAAGAGGCTATTAGCAGATCAATAGGAGAGGTCTCCCATAATAGCTTATTCAGGTACTGCTCTGATTATCTCTTGTATCTCCTTCTGTACTTTCTGAACTGCTTGGAGTAATGGGTAGGGTGAGGAAGGAAGAAAAGCTGGCTTTGTAACTTGGCATGCTTTTTTCTGAGCATCTCTGAGGGTTACGTGGGCTATTGAGACTGCATTTGATGTAGCCTGCTACAAAGTCATTCTCTTTCACTTGTTTTGTTAGAACTCACTAAGAAGAAAATTTGGCAATATTTTAATTGAAATCTTGGGGATAAAACTGATTTCTGGGGATCTCTTTGTAGCTTAAAAAGTTGTCTGAGGAATAAAGCTGGAATTCCATTCACAGTTTCCTTTGAATTTGAAAGTGCAGAAATGAACATCAGACCATGGTTATCCTGCTAGGCCAGGCTTGCTCTGGTTCTGTTTCAAAGCTTGTCCTTCTCTTGAATACTGATACCTTTATGTTGCTTTACACACCTGGGAAACTTGCTGGAAGAAGTGGAAGATAATATGTGTTGCGGATAAATTGGGAAACTGAGCTCGGGATTGTTCTGGTGTTGATATCTGATCTGGGCAAATCATTGCCCCTTGTGGCCTGTTTTCCTATTCATAAAACAGAGTCAGCTTTTTGTGGTATGCTCACCATGGGTGAGGTTGGTGGGTGCCGGTGTGGGAATATCTCTTAATCCGTTTAAAACCAAAAAGCTTGTTCTAAATAATGGTGCTAGTGGATACATTGATAAATGTGATGTAAGGACGTGTTTGGTATATGAAGGAAGTTGGGCATCACAAGTCTATAGGAGCTCTGCAGGGGACGTAGCAGCCGTGCAGCGAGATGATCTGGTTTTGTGTGGCTTGCTTAGATTTTCCAGTGGTGTTCAATAAAGTTCCTCACCAAAGGCTCTCGAAGGAACTTTGCAGCTGTAATGCGATAGTGGCCTTTGCACGGACCAGCAATTTGCTGAAGATAAGCAGAAAGTTGAAATATGTGGTCAGTTCCATGGGGAAGGAAAAAACAGTCAAGTTTGAAGGATCTGCTCCCATCTGCCCAAAAGCAATCAGGACAAAGTTCACTAACGAAGCCATGCAGTCGCTGATGATACAGAGTTCTTCAGATGGTGAAAACGTGAGCTGTGGGCCTCCTGGATGCAGGCTGCTGTGGACCTTGGAAGTTTGCCTGAGTTAAAAGAGCAACGGGATGAATTCATGGAAGATAAATCARTGGAGAGAATGATATTAAAAAGTCCTAAGTATGGATAAAGAGGTCCCTAAGCCTCGTTTTTGAGGCTTGAGAGTATGGGAGGGGTGTTAATTGCAACATAGGGACTGTCTTCTTGGGCTTTCCCTCTGTATCGGCTGTCGGCTGATGTTGGAGACGCCGTACTGGACTGCCTAGATCTTTGATCCAGTAACCTTCAGTCCTCTTAGAGGTGCTAGTCTTTCCTTCTCTCATTTCATCCCTCAGCTGGGGGCTTCATCCRCTCCCAAGAGTTTTTCAGCTGAGTAATAGGCAGCCTGCAGAGCAGATAGTGCTCTGAGGTGGTGCGTGCAGCATTTGGGGCACCTGCCTGTGTGCTGGGGGTGTTCAGCGGTCCCATCGGACGTTGATGGAGCAGGTACTGCACGTCTCGTGTGGTTTTAGCTTGTGGTTGGGAGGCAGCATTATTTCAGCTGAGTTTGAGAATCGGAAATCAATCCCAAGGCTTATCAACTCCCACAGGCTAATTTTACTTGCTGTATAATCCTCCTTTGGAAAGGCTAGACATGTAAAAAGGGAGGAGGGTAAACATTTCCTATTAAATTGAAGTGTTCTTGAACTCTTTAATTATGACCCTGTGCTGGAGTTCCCCTGCAGGCAGGTGAAAAAGCAGGCAACGTATACAGACTAAGGAGTAATAARAAGTGTATTTTGCAGATGATAAAATTAGTTTTAAATTCCCCTTCTCCTGCAGAAATTTTTTTTTTTCCTTCTGAGAAATGAATCTGTCTTGACATTATACATCTACAAAGGAAAATGTGGTGTGAATTGCATTCTGCTTGTGACTGCCCTTCTCTGTTCGGTGGCTCGTGCAGATTCGAAGCATGAACGCAGAACCTATCTAGTCGTCGTGCCGGGCTGGCTTGCTCCCTGGTGCCCTTAATATGATGGCTTCATTCTTTGACAGCTCCCCTTGCTAGTTAGTGTTGCTCTTTAGAGTTCTGCTTACTTACTTTCTTTGCACTCCCAACAACATCCCAAGATGCTGTCTTCCCTCTTGCTTCCACTGTCAGATGTCCAAGGTTGATAGCAATTTTGGGGATGGCTGCTAAAGCCCCGTGTGTAAGTGTTTAAGCGGTTCTTTCTGATCCCGTGAGCATGTGGTGCCTTTCCCCACTGACTTTATGTGGAATACAAACCCTTCTGTAGTTTCAGAAACATGGAAGGCATGTTTAGAAACACGTCCCCTTCAAACCAAGGATTCTTGTGGGTCTTCACAAAGTCTAATTTTTATGGCTTGCTCATTCTTCATTTAAAACCTGGCCTTTTCTCTTTATCTAAACAGCAAACCCTTCAGCCAAGCTCTGATTTTAAGTCTGAACTTTTGCAGCATCCCTTTCTCCTGACTTGACAAGTCCGTTCTTGCTCGGTTCTCACACATGCAGATCTCTGCTGCACATTTTTTGTGTAGCTTGTTTCCTTGGCCGCGTCCACCCAGATTTCTTCTTCTCCACCTCTTTATTTTGGTTACCTGCGCTTTCTACCTGAGTTCACCTGGTCTGTGGCTRCTTGTTAGCAAAGATCGTAATGCTGGAAGGGAGTGCTGTGGTCTGTTAGACTGTCCCTGACGTGGATGGCAGCTTCCCAGGATAACCAACAAGACTGGAGACTTGTTCATATACATGGGCTTCAAGTGGTCGTAATATAGAAAAATAACTAACATGCACGTAAAAATACTGTAAGTAACAATTTTATAATATTTTTTATAGCGATGTCACCTTTTGAARTTAAGTCAAATAAAGAGCACGTATTTCTAAATCTAGATGCCATTATTTGTGATAACTTTGTGAAGAAATTGATGGCATTCATGAATTGGTTCTGCTTTTTACTTTGCAACAGACTGGCAAACGCCAGTCCAGACAGCATCAACAAACAGTTGGTCTGGCTTCCTGCAGTRCAGTGTTGCAATGCATACCACTGAMCTTAAAATTACAGGAAGATTTAGGCACAAAGTGACCTCAGGAAGTTTCTGGTCCAAACCCCTGTTCACAGCAGGGCTAAGTTTAAAGCTAGATGAGGTTGCTTAGCACCTTGTTCATTCAGGCTTTGAAAGTTTACAAGGATGGAGATGGCACCACCTCTCTGGGCCGTGTCCTGGTGCTGCCCCAGTCTCATGGGAACCGTGTTTTTTCTTTACATCCAGACGGAATTTACCTGGTTGCAGCCTGACAGTCACCGCTTGCCTTTTCACTGAGCATCTCCGAGACATCTGACGTGGTGTCATCCTCTCTGTAACTGCCCKGGCACTACTGTCAGATGTACTTAGATCCCGTTTCTCCAGCTAGCTGAGGTTCTTCTGAATGGCAGTCCTGCCCTCCTGCATATCAACAATTCCTCCAAATCTTGGTCAAAAGCAACCAAAAAGCAAGTACTAAAAATTTTAATGGTAAAGAGAGATTTGCAGCTCGAATGGCTTCAGAGCAGAACCAAAGGAGAGGCTTAATGTGCGGATTGTATGTGCATAGCATTTCTTTGTTYTCTTCTTGAGCGTTCGGCATCTTAACCATCATCTGCCCTAGYTTGGAGCTGAAAGCACCAAGTTAAATGCAAATATTGAGTAAACTCTGGAGATACTGCTATGGATAGATTCAGGCTGGAAGAGTGCACTTAATTATATGAAAAACAAGTTACCCTAGTAGGGGATGAGTGGAGTAGCGTGAATGGTGTTCCCATAATAACTAACTCGGTCCACGTAAGTAAAGAAATGAAATGCTTTCTCCCCAGACAGTTTTCCCTGCCTGCAGGTGATACCAAAAGCAGGAAAAATGCAGAGTGCTGGCAGTGCATTAGCAAACAACCTGTGTGCCTGTGCTGTTAGTTGCTACCTGACAGACAGCAAGATAAAAATATGAAAAGCAATTTCAAACCAGCTGATGCATGCTTATGGGATGAGTTCTTACCCCAGCTACCTTGGTACGTCTGCAGAGCGTTTCCACAGTATTCTTGTAATTGTCCTCACTGTGGAGGCTGGTTAAAAGACTGCGGAGGGTCTGTAACCCCTTAAATCCCTCGCGACATGTAATGGAGGAGACGGATGACAGTCTGGTCAACTTTTAATATCACTTTCCTGCATTTATTCAACTTTCTGAGAGAGAATGGGGTAGAGCTTGAACACAGGCTGCTTCTGACTCAGTTGGGAACTGGATACTGAATCTCCTGTCTCTCTCCAAAGGGACCRATCAGTGATTGTGTTACGAGGGCTGTGGTCGGATTTTCTATCAAACGACAAACTTGTTCTGAAAAAGGCACAAGCAATAAAAAGAAACAGCAATTATTCTTGGTAACGTCCTTCCCCTAAAAGTTGCGGATGGAAATGTGTAGTGGCAGAGATCCACAGGAAGAAAAACCAACGCAACTTTCTATTTTGCATACTTGTGTTTTAGTGTAGAAAGTGATTTCCTGTAGGAGAGGAAAAAAATTATACTTGCGTATCACAGAAAACATCTCTCCACAATCCCTATCGCTTTGCAGGAGAGTTCAGTCAGTATAGGACAAAGATTCTCAAATTTTGGATGTGGCTTTTTAAAGAACAGTAAGTTTTGCGTTGATGCTGCAGCAGGTGTGATCCTTGACTGTCTGGCTGCCAGTCCTGGAATGGCTCCTGCATGTTTGCACTTCTGGTCACTTAGAATTAATTACATATGCCTATGTAATTAAAAAAAAAAAAATCCRTCTTTTGTTGTTTTGATGACAAAAAGTATTACCACTTTAGAAAAAAATACCAATTTAGAAAAAAATCAAGTGTTTCATAATGTATTAGCTTTGTTTTTTATTTTTGGCTTTGTTTGCCCCAGAATTTGTCCAGKTTTTTTCTGCAGTTCATAACTATAGCTTTGTTATATATCATAAAGCTTTGTATAATGTGTTATATGCTAATTAAATTGGTTATAGGGTAGCAACTGCCTTGAAAGGGGGAAAACTCTCCCTCTGGTGATTTCCTCCTAGTACATCTCCTGTTTAAGATGGGCAGTAAGGCAGCCTGGCTTTCCTGAATTTGGACTAGAGTATGTCTTCTGGAAAACATTGAAAGCGGATTAAAAAAATTGCCAGGGAC
The DNA here is from genome assembly GCA_030449065.1 of Oceanodroma leucorhoa. Lineage (NCBI taxonomy): Eukaryota > Metazoa > Chordata > Aves > Procellariiformes > Oceanodroma > Oceanodroma leucorhoa. Next base: position 1,312,724 of record JASVER010000137.1, on the reverse strand, counting down.
AGAGAAGCACCACTGCCCTCTAATGTTCCCATTGGTCCTTTATCTCCTGTATTAAAAAAAAAAAAAGGCATGTATCTACAAGAGGCCAGGAAAGCTAGTGTCTGTCTTCCATTTATTGAAGGTTTCCCTTTGCATGGTATCCTGTGCTGCCCTTTGCTCTAAGAGATGCTTCTTGCAAAGCCACCTCCTCCTTCTGGAAGTTCTCCGTTGGCTCAGTGCCTGGGAGGGTCCGGATGCAGTGGGACCCCTCGCTCCTGGGGACCCCTCGCTCCTGGGGACCCCGGCCGGTCGCGCTGACCGATGGTGTTGTCCTCCCCGGCTATGCCAGTTGGTCTTCAGACCCATTAGAGGCTTTTGCAAGACACGGTCATCACCTTGGCCTCTGATCTTCCTGCCAGAAGAGAGAATAGATTTCATCGCAGCAGGGTGGCCAGTTTTCAGTCTTCTCCCTGGAGGTTGAGTGTCCCAAGCTGTTGAAAGGAAATAACAAGGAAAACAGGCACAGGGCAGTTGAAGGCAAGGTTTTAAACCATATTTGCAGTACTCATTTGCATGATCATAGAARCCTCTGGGCCCATGGTTTAGCCTTCTCAGAGGAAGARAGAGTTTTTTTCTTATAGCAGCTGGTATGGTTTTTTCCTGTGAGCCACATTAGACAGCAGAAATGTTTTACAATAGTCCTGTCATTAGAGAAATGCATGCATTTTTTCCTAAAAATGAGATTTATTTTTTTTTCCCTCATGTAAGGAAGAATTGTTTTTTTATGTAAATTGCTGAGCCCTTTGCCTGGAAAAAGAAAAAAAAATCAATTTACAGAGGAATGTGCTTTTGCATTTCATACGGCTGTAAGAATGYGGTGATTTTTAAGTAGAGCAACAAGAGTGTTGGTGAGATGCAGCCAGATGGCTCTCTGTTGAAAAGGGCACTATATGCTCTGCTTTGAAGAGCTGAAACACTTGAGCAGGATGAAAGTGTGCCTCTCCCAGCCTGGCACAAAACACCGAGGCCAGCCGTGTAAATGTACTTCTCTTAGCTTCTGCTCTTTCTTTTAATGCACCTGCTTGGTGGGYGTGAGTATGGGTGGGTTTGTGTTGCTCCATACGTATCCGAGAGCTGAAGTGTTTGTCCAGATCCCTCCTGCTGCAGGAGCGGACATCTTAGGTGCTCTGAAACACGATAAACTCAGTTAAAACCTGGAAGACCCTCCAACCCTCCTGCACGTATCAGTGACCACGGTCCTGCAAAACTTAGCGTGCTGTATTGAAAAACACCTTATTTACACATAAAGAAACATGTTTTCCAGTGAAAGGGCTTTGAAACCAATGTATGCATTCAACAATCAATTCCCCTTCGCTTTGGCTGCTTCTTGAGGTTTTTTGAAGGTTGTTTCCTCTGATGGAATTGGTGTGTTGCAAGGATCTTTCTCAAAATCATTCTTTTTGCCTTTTTACTATGCGCTTCAGCTTACGTTGCAACTCAGCTGTGAAGATAATGCCAATTCCTAGGGCAGGGTAAGCAAGGAGATGCATRCATCTTTCATTTCCATGCAGCTACAGTCTGCAACGCCCCATTAAGAGTTTCTRTTTCACAGAATCGTGCACGTCATCAGGTCAGGGGATTTTCTGAGTCAGTGGCTTGTGGCAGGTGAGTTGCTGGGCTTTCCCTTACCTTGGGTTTGCGGTTTCTGCGGCTGGAAGCATCTATTGAAACAATGAGGTGGAGACACCACGTGCTTCACTGTGGTGGCTTGTTTGCACGGTAAGGCTCGGATTTATTCCGCTGTGTCAAGCAGGGGAGCCCAGGGTGGAAACTGTCTAAGTCTCGAAGCCCCTAGAAACAAAGCAAGCAGGGAGTGCATCTCCGTGGAGAAGAGGAATGTGGTTTTCCCCAGTAACTTCATTCACAGCCCCGTGTCCCTGGGGCTGCTCTCTGTACCAGTAGCACCTGTGGGCTCAAGGCAGGGTGAAGGGCAGCAGCTGAGCATTTTGGTTAAGATTTTTGGGTGAATGTCTGGGTTTGGGAAGGTGGTCCACAGTGTATGGCACGTAATTATTGTAAGGATGGAGGAASGCAGGAGCCACATTTGAGGGAAAAGGACTTGCAATAATTTTGTGATTTGACGTATTGTATTTTCATTCCTGCATCTCTGGGCCCTATAAAATCCTGTTAATGGCAGAATAATATTTCTRCAGAATTAGGAATGTAGGGCTAAAGAGACATTGGTAGGGTAGAAKAAGAATATTAAGCTGCCTCTGTGCAGAATATATATTATTAACAGAAAGGATTTGAACTATTGACTACCACTGGTGTCTTTGACTCCTTTACAGTTCCCTRAAAATAGACTAGGCAGTTTCCTCTTTTACCTTTGGCTGATTTAATCCTTTGCTTTCTACCTGTGGCTCAGATGTGTTGTTTTTCAGATAACTTGGTAGCAAGACATGCTGCTACATGCTYGTTTGCTTAGGACCAAGGCTCAGCRAGTGAGAATATATGTTAATTCTGCRGCGGAAAGAGCTGTGATTTGCAAGAAACCACTCTTAGCCGCTGGGAGGGTGGTTTATGCTTGACCATGCGAGGTCATCTGCATCCAGTGTTTCACTTGGGCTTGTAACTGGGCTACGTTGCATTGAGGATGCAGGAGGACTGATAACGCCTTGCTGCCGCCTTGTATTTCCACCAGTGAATGTGGTAGAAGRGTTGAGTTTCCTACAAGACTGTGGGAGGGAGAAGGAATAACTGCTTACTGCAGCTCTACAGGCTTTGGGAGGTGATCTCTGCAAACCTGGCCTGTTCTAAATACAACAGCTCTCCTCTCCTCCCCTTTGCTGGAGGTGATTGCCACGGGCAGGAGGCACTGCTTCTGGGCAAAGCTGTGTTTGAAGTTCAGCTGCTCCTGGAGTAGGGCTTGAGCTGGGTGCAACCCTTGAGCAGGCTGCAAGYGCTTGTCTGGTTCTGTGGTTGCTGTGACACACGTGGGAGTTTATCACAGCGAGTCGTGGGGTGAGTGGATGGGGGTAATATCTTAAACTGCTTCAGCTGGATTTGCTAGACCTGGTCTGCTGATGACCTGAGGGTGGTATGGCTCCAGAAGATCGTATGGAAATACAAACTCGAACAGCAGCACGACTCTAGAGGCACAGGGAGCCCTGACTGGCACTTGTAAAATTGCACTCTGGAGAAAGCTACAGCATCTTCCTAGCTCCCATCTGAGCCCCTGGACTGAGCACCAGACTTTGAGGTTTTGAAGAGCTGGCACCTGGCCGTAGTTCCAGCTGCTGTCCCTTGCTGCAGGTTAAAATCTAGTTTTAATTAATCAAAACTGAGCTCTGCAAAGAAGGACTGTGAACATGCACCTTGTTGCAAATCATTTTGTAAGGCCTGTAATTGACCCTGCCTTACAGAGAGGCAGTTGGACCTGATATATTTGGAACAATCTGCTGTTGAAAGGTGTCTCAAATTTCCTCCGACCAAAATTTGGGACTTCCCTAGCAGTTGCAGTGTGCTCCTGCCCTGGGATGAGACAAAGGAGGAGTTAACCAGCATACGTGGCATAGGTAGGAAGTCAAGATTTTGATTTCAGATAGTTCAGATCTCTTTTCAGCTGCAAAAACTGTTTTGGGGAGCTTCTGTCGGTGCTGAGCTGGAGGGCTAAAAAGGTGCTTCCKAAGCCGGGAGTTTTTCTTGGTAGTCTCTTTACCTACTCCCTGAAATCCCTAAATCTGACCAGATTGCAGTTGAAGYGTTCAGGCTGGTAGACACAGGAGAACTGGGTTAGTTGTTTTGAGCTGGGAGGGTGRCTCGAGCCACCAGCAGTGCCTCCGAGTTCCCTGATTCGAAGCACGAGCTTCAGGGCCGGCTCCTCTGCCCTCTCCCTTCTCACCGCCCCGCTGCTTCGCCCTCCTGCTGCCCCGAGTGAGTGCCGAGATAGAAATCCCAGGCATGTTTTCCAATACATTTGTTATTTAAGTGGATGCTTTTATGGATTTTCCTGAAAACTGAGCTTTTACTAATACACCAGATTAGTGTTGATTGGTGAAATGGGAGCCATGCGGACAAGTCGAGGAGAGGCAGAACGTTCTGGTAGTGGCTATTAAGAGATACCCGCTGTTAATGCAGCGTACACCTAACTGCGGGTGTGGACGTATGCCTGGCTGTATGTGAACTTCCATCAGCACAATACGCCCTACGCTTCAAATGCACCCAGCATTTCGGGCACTTTGAGTGATTAACCAAAGAGTTTGATTTCCTACCTAACAAAAGGTAGAATTGAGCTCTCTGAGTAGGAAAGTATTTGCATGTTTCCTATATTTGTCCATGTCTGAAGAATAATTTCTAAGGGATTCTTTCGTAGTCTGATCATTTTGAGAATGGTTATGTAGCTCGGACATAAGAAATATTTCTCGTTATAGCTGGGATGACTCAGAAGTCTTTATCACTGTTATATCAGATGTTGATAGGAATGCCCGAGTTACAGTTCCTTACCTCTTTCYACTTAGTCCTCCATCTTTTTTTTTCATTTGCTTTTAGCTTTGCAAGCTTCAGGAATTCTTGGTGACATTCTTAAGCTACCTTTTTCCTCAAGAGGCTGATTTTGAAAAATTAAGGAAAACTAGCTTGGCTCTTGGATGAGAATGTGAAATCATTTCATGGCACACTCATCTTCCAAAAGTCGTAGGAGTTCCCGTACCTCCAGTGTTTGGCACAGGGACTTAGCAAGGATGGATCTGGCATTGGAGGTATCTTTAGCTATTTCACAAAAGTGTTCCATGGTCTGAAAAATCCCTGTTTGGAAATGCACTGTAGCACCTKACAGCCTTGCTTTGGAAACCTTCTGTGTGCGCTGAATGCGTGCCAGGCCTGTGGAGCTCCCAAACAGTCAATATGGGTAAATCCAATGAGTAAGTACAATAACGTACTTAACAAACAGAGGTGGTGAATTACCCACGTCTGCAGGCAAAGGAGAGGCAGGATTTGAAGTGTTCTTCATCTTTTGGAAGCAGGGAGCCTTCTCTCCCTGGCTTTGGGCAAGCAGCGTTGCCTCACGGTCCTCTGCATCGGCTGGTATCTTCTGTGTCAATGGGCGAGAAGTACTGTGGGAGAGGGGGTTTGGCACTAGGAAAAACTGTGCTTCTCCACTTACTGCTACAAACCATTTTGTCCTCGTCTGCCCTTCATGCTGAGCAGAACTTCTTTGCCCAGAAGCTAGGAAAATAACATTCTCCAGTCTTTCTGGGGACAGAAGCCAGCAGGCAGATTCTGCTGTACGGCGCTTCCAAAATCTGCCACAGGTGAAGCAGGGAGAGGGTGGGGACCAAATCTTGTATTTCCCCAAGCCTATTGTGTTAAAATTGGCATTTACTTACCGGTGGCTCATCAACAAAGTAGAATATGTAGTGAGCGTGGTTCTCTAGAAATTGCCAAAGGTCCGGTGGTATTTGGGGGCTTTATTGACTAACCCGGGTGAGGGAAGGGGGTTTATGTTCATTGTATTAGCAGATGACATTGAATTRGAAGGGCTGCAAAGTGCGTGAATTCCAGATGGCCCTAACAAATCTGAGCAGTTCAATATCAGTTGCAAATTTTTTAAAAATAAGAGTAAGTGCACAAAAATAGGTGAGGAACAGAAGATCAGGAGGTGTTGGCTTCTCAGAAAAGGATCTGTCTATGAATCACAAACTATTACGTGAGACAGCAATATCACGCTTGTGGAAAAAGACAAACGTACTGTGAGGTGTGTGAACAGAAAGAGGCTGCGTGTGGTGTAACCCTGCAGCGTTCGGTGCAGCGTGCCAACCTGAAGCTCTGACACTTCTGGGCAGCGGACTTCAAAAACGCCGCGGGCCAAGTGGAGAGGCTTGACAGAAGATCAACAAAAACAATCGGGAGTCAAAAAACCACAGTCTCCGGAAGATTGAAACGTTTTTGGCTGTTTGGCCTAAAGAAGGGGTTGTTGTAGCAGTTTGCAAATATGCAGAAGACTGCTTCGAAGAGGAAAAGGAATAATCTCTTTTCCAGATTATGGTAAACAARAGCCTTAAATTGCACTTAGAAAGATTCACGTTAGACCTTGTACAAYACTTTACTAGTGTCTCCCGCTCCTAAAAAAAATCTACCAGGAGGATTGCTGAAGCTGTCTCGAAGAACAAGTTAGGCAGTCATCTGTCAGGAGTGATGCAACTGCGGTGGATCCTTTGGGGACTGTGGGATGGATTGGATGGATGTCCATTGCAGCCCTGTTTTTACCCTGATTTCCCGAGGAAGCAAAGTTTATAGAACTGTGCTATCTGTCTTTCAATCTCCCACAATTAACTACTTAACTTCTAAGGCCAGTTTCAGCTCAATTTGAGCGATGTGGAGAATTCAAAGGCCTGAAGTTTCTATGAATTTTATAAAAGTCAGTGGCTCAGTAGGAGAGAGAACTAAATTCACATCCTTGCTGCAGGAAAGGTAATTAAATATCAGTGCGAATTTATCCAGAGAGCTGATCAGCACGTTTATTTCTGAACCGCTCGTGGCACGCTTGACCCTGTTAAGCGTGTGGGATGGAGCCCGGGCAGTGGTGCCTGTAGGAAGGAGGGACGTGCTGCTGCCATGGAGGCGGGATGTCGGTGCGGGACAGGGACAGGGAGGAGAAGAATATGTGACACAAATGCACTACAGTCACAGAAACCTCGGTTACAAGAGACCTTTGGAGGTCTCTAATCTCATTCCGCTTGAGATGGGACTGTTGCCAATACTAGATCAGGTTGGCTGTGACTTTGTCTTCCTAAGTCTTGAAAGGCTTCAAGGATGGAGATCTCCCACCTCCCTGGTGACCTGTTCCAGGGCTGCACCACCCTCCCAGTGATTTTATTTTTTCCCCTCCCTGGTATCCTGATGTGAACCTTCCAAGGGGCAGCTTCTCCCTGTTGCCCCTTGTATTGTTTGGACCTGCTGTGTGGCTCTGTAATCCTTGTAACTACTTTCAAATAAACGTAATCTGCTATTAAATTGCCCTTAGACTTCTCTTTGCCAGACTGAACAAGCCCAGCTCCTTCCACCYCTTCTTGTAGGCCATGTGCCACTGACCCCTGGCCATCTTGGCAGCCCTCACACATCTTCTTGCACTGGGGGATGGCCAGGCTCGACAGTAGTTAGTATGATTCCACAAAGCAAATTGAAAACTTTTTGTAAAACAAACAAACAAAACCCCCAAAAMCCAAAAAAAAMCCCGTAGGAAACAACAGTGTAGGATATCACAGAAAAAAAATCACGTCAGTATAAGATTATAGTTGCGGAACTAGGTATGTGTGAGCTAGGGATGTTTGATTTAAGGTTATCCTCGCTACTTTAATTTTTCCTTCTTGTGTATATGCAGTTTGGTGCAGTTTCAATGACATACTTGGCTGTTCAGAAGGATCTCTGGATAGTTTTGATGCTGAAAGAGGCTGAGAAGATAATGAGGAGAAATGTGGTGGAGTGGGATCCAGAACAGTTGTTCTGCTCTAGATTCTAACAAAAACTTCCCAGATAGTGCCAGGAAAGAGAACTATAAACCTGTCACCTTGGACTGAACTGTGTTAGACCAAGCAAACCTACTTTTAGTGTCTCCTGATGTTTTGTGCACTTTAAAATTTTCAAAGTGGCAATAGCTTATATCCACCTTGCCTGCCCAAAACTGTGCTTTCTGGGAGAGAAATGGGAATGTCGTTAGATTGGGTCATACTGGCCTAACTTGGGAAGCACTTAGATACCTAAACCTGGGCTTTTAGGAAATGCTTGGATGGAAGAAGGGGCATTTCGCCTCCTCTGGCCCATGCCTGGGTTGGATTTGATTAGAATTGAAAGAGTGACTATAAGGAAGAAAGGAAAGTCAAGCCGGGCAGTGGGGCAGGTGCTGCTCTTCTGCTGGAGCCTGGGCACTGCTGATGTTTTCAGCACAGCTCCTCGTCTGCCTGCTGCACTTGGTGCTTGGGCTTGAGGAGGTTATGGGAGCCTCCCTGCTCTCCCGAGCAAGAGAGGAGAGCTGGTGCCAGCCGGGGAGCAGGGCATGGTTGGGCTAAGAGCTAAGACTGTCTTAGGATTTACTCCCCCTTGTTCGTTCTCTTGTAAGCAGCCAGGGCTTGTGCATCGACAGCTTGAAGCCAGCAGGAGGGGGGTGGTGTGTGTATGCAGAAGGTTRTAAGCTTATCTGTTCATCCCCCCGCTGCACTAATCGACGTGATAAAAGATATTCTGCCTCCCTGGGGAAGATTTTTCCTCCCTATTGGGGACCACCATTTCTTAGTTAAACTGTTACTCTGAATTGGTGCGTAGAAACACGTATTGGCTTCAGTTCCAGTTCTCAGTCAATACGTCTCTTAAGATATTAATTCAGAATGAGAGAACATGATGCAGATCAAATTTGAGTTTTCCTTTTGAGAATAAAAGCACTGAAGATGTCAGGACACCCAGATGTTATGAACAGATTGGGAAAGGTATTTCCCAGTTTAGTTACTGCAAATACTGTTGTGAACTGGTGCTATAGCAATACCTTTGGAAGTTTCGGACTCTTTCCCCCGGTTGGCTTTTCGACAGCAGTCTCCAGCAGTCGGTACTCGGTGATCTCATCTTTTCACCTGGACTCCCCCGAGTCCAGGTCTCTTGACCCTGAGCTTTCTCAATATACAGTTTCTCAGTCAAGGTATTGGTTAAAGTCCCCTATGTCTAACTGTAACTTGCTGACACATTTTTAAGAGATGGATGTGAAGCGATCCAAGCTAAAATGTGGTATTGCCCCATTTTAACATGCCAGTTATTTCCCTAGGCATTACAGTTAGAAGAGCTGTCTCTGGCTGTAGAGAAAAGCTTTGTATTTATTGTTTTTGTAGCTGCTGTAATTTTACTCTGTGATTCTGGCTGAATACTCAGTGCTTGTGCAGGGAAAATCGGCTGGCTATTTCCATTCGAAAAGCTGGGTTATAGAAGTTCACAGCACCAGATGGCTGCGCATACTTATAATGCCGTGGATTATTAAAGGGCTGTTGTATTTTCCTCTTTCATCCTCCCGTTATTCCTCCTCCCCACATCAACAAATTAAAGCTGAATGCTTGGGAATCTGTCCTGTGCAAACTTTAGCACATTACATCTTTTCATTGGAAACTTTTTGTTCCGGTCCTTTTGAACTGGTCGGTTTTGATCACCTCTTTGCAACTGCTCGTGGGCTGAACGGTGCCCGGGACTGTGCAAGCCGCTGGTTATTCCAGCCTCAGCGCAGTCCTGGGCTGGTTCACCCCGTGACGTCTCACAGTTGCTGTCCCCAACCTGCTCCTTCAGAGCTGACGCTTTCTGTTTTCTAAAGTCAAGCGGGAACCTCCTAAATTAGACAGAACAGCCACGTTAACACTCCAAAAACCATCAGCCTCCGGCCACCAGCCTGGGGCGAGTCGCGTCCTTGCTCAATACCATGTTAATGCCTATTTTGCCAAGACGACTTCTGCAGCGATGCAGATTTTACTGTTCAGGTGCCTCATGAAATGGACACCGCTCTTGTATAAAAGATGTAATGCAAAGGAGGACCTTTGGTTCATTTRTTTTTAAAAGCTAACGGCATGTCACTTGTCTGCCACCACAGACATCTGAATTTTAAAATGCAGCTACTCTGAAAAATGATAGACGATGGAGAGATGTGCCCTGCCTCCAGCACCATACATACATGTTAGATTGAGTCATTTTAGTGAAAAAAAAGCCTTTGTTGTTCATATTCATGATACCTGGGTGCCATCTGTGTCCAGATTGACTTTCTTGTTAACGGTTTTAATGGTCCAGATGTCTTCAATGGGATTGCAAACGGCAGCAGCCGGCGAACATAGAGCGGAGACGTATATAGGGACACGTACACGGTTCCGAGCAGTGGTATGGCCAGGTGTGTCTGTAGCATGGAAAGTACCTGTTGCAAGCCTTGCATCCCACATCGGTTCTGCAGGGCAAGAAAGGCTCRTCCTGATGCATGTAATTAACATCCAGAACAAACTCCTTTATATTAAAAATTCTGCCTGCCCAGGTCAGGGGTGGTCTTTGCAGCTTCTTGAAGAATGTTATCTGCGTGGCCTGTCCTCGAAGGGGGACTCGTGTGTRTCTGGGGGAGGATGCGCTGCTGTAATCTGGAGACTTCCGCAATCTGATTTAAAAATAATACTTAGGGGAAAATAAACATAACTTAGAAACCTGAATATAATAAAAATATTTTAAAGAACTAATGCCCCACAGGAAARTGGATCAGAAACGTATTTGCCATGTATTTTAAGCTAAAAACAAGTAAAAAAGCCAGCATAAAACCTACGTCTCYAGCTTGTTTGCTGTGCAGCTTTTGATGACCGCTTGACAGCAGCGTGCGCTCCCATCGCAGGCAGAGTAACATTCAGGGACTCTGCTCTAGTATCCAAAATCAGCCCTGAAAGCTGCTCTGCCTACAGAGTGCTGCCTCCCGCCCCCGCCTAGGTTTAGTTTAGTTAGAGGAGGAGACTCACGTTGGTAAAACAGGTCAGCGTTTTATTTTGGACGCGCGTGTTGGGAGCTCTCTGCCAGCGTACGCCGGGTTTGTGCTCGCTYCAGCTGTACGTGAAAGAGGTGGGTCGGGTGTTCAAAGCGGGGAACAACGCGCTGTTTGTTCCCGCGGGTGCGGACGGCGCCTCCGTAGCTTTTATGCTGATGTGAATAACGAGCAGGGGTGGTGGTGGGACTTAATCACAGAGGGCCTAGCACCGCACGCRATCACCTAGCCGAAGTGACACTCAGAGGAGGATCTTTGGCTTTTCCTCCTTTCCCTCCTCCTCTTCCTCCTCCTCCAGACTCAGAGCCTAAATCTGAATATAACAGCACACTTGAGAGCTCTTTAAGGCATTCTAAACGAGGCTGCTTTCCCCCAGGTTTATTATCTCGCAGGGCTGAAGTTGCAGGTCGGCGATGCRCCCCATGTTTTATGCAGCTTAGAAGTTCAGGAGATGCTTTTGTAGGAAATGCTGGCGCACCTCGGAAGCTGTCATTCCTGAGGGGCCGGAGCTACAAATCTCCCCCGCGGGAGTTTCTCCTGTTGTCATTGAGGCCGTAAGACAGACTGTGGCGGTGGTTTTGTACTCGGTTGAAGTGCCGCGAATTCTGGACTCTGTGCCAGTCGCTCACTTGGGCTGATGTAGCTGCTTCTGCAGCCATCCGGTGAATCATGCCAAGGAACGGTAGCTGAAAACCCCAGCAGAAAAATTAACAGAAGCTCCCTGATTTGGCTCACTTTGGTTGCACAAACCAAACCGTCCGTGCTGGCACGATGGAGAGTGCAGCATCCAAATGAGAATGAACAACAGAAATGGCGTGCTCATCTTCTGTGGCATGGAGCGTTGCTGTTAACAGCGATAAGGGCGTGATGTGAAGGCAGCCCCCCTGACCAAATGGACATGTTCTATCTGCTGGGGTAGGCTCATTCCCAATAAATCTTTTTTTGTCGTGTAAAACTTTAAAGTAGCCGTCTGCTGGTTTTCTGTAAGTGAACCTGGCAGGAACCCATGTGCTGCTGTAGGGCTTCTCAGCCTCCCTGGTGCTTTGAGGCATCTCCAGCGCTCGACCAGACTTGTCCTAGGAATCAGTGGGACTGGGATACAGTACTTGTGACCTAAGAGCCATCTTTTGCAGCTGCGATAACATGCTTGGTCTTCATGTTTTTGTAAAGACTGACTGGCAAGGGAGATTCAGGCCTTTGCAGTTCTGGGTGTCCCTCACCTTCCCCATAAYGTCATCTTTAGAGCTCGTGTCAGTTCTCCTGAAAACAACACGTAACTTGGGTAGGAATCAGGAAATCAATACATATTTTTCCTTCAGTGGGTACTGTCAAGACTAAAAGCAAAGCTTGGAGGTCAGATGACTGGTTCTTTTTTTATTTGCACGGGACTAACCAGAAGATCCCTCTGCGGCTTTGTGTCTCTAGGGAAAACATCAAGGAGCTTCAGTGTGTGCGTGTAGGCTTGTGCACCGAGTGCTGCACCCGTGGAGTCGAGGAGACCTCTTGGATGGCCAGGGAGGAGTTGCTGTTAGCTTGGGGGACRGTGTAGTCAGGCTCAAGCAGGTCACCTGTAAGAAATGGGTCTGTCTGAAGTTTGCCTGGTTGCCGTCTCAGACTTTATTCACGGTTTCGCCAGGCAATGAAAGCACAACGAGACTTCGGAGTTTGAACACCAAACAGAGTGACCCTTTGTCGCCTGAGTGACCCAGGGGTCCTCCTCTAGGTTATCTATGAAGGTGCAGGGTGCTGAAAGGTGTCACTTGGGCCTGGAGGGGTRCAAGGGGACAGCACTCTGACGAGGAGGGAATTTTGCCAATAACTGCAGTTCTTAGATATATGATGTCCGTATACATYTTTACAGCCCATCTTCCTTCCCCTCTTCCTGAGAGGCCTCTTAACCTCTTGGATTCAGTTGTTGAATAGGATAACTCTGCACGAAAGACCGAAGTGAGGAATGGGTGACTGCACAGCTCATCTCAAACATCGTGAGTTACTAATTGCTGTTTTTCTGTTTCAAATATCCTCACAGTCACTGGAGAAAGTTCAGCGGTCTTTCCTGCCTCCTAGGRATCTCTGCATACCTGAAGGTTTGTGCTAGTTAGTAGGTAGGATGTAGTTTTGGTGGGTTTGTTTTGTTCTGTTTTTTAATTTAAGGGTCCTTTACAGCTTACAGTAGTACTAGGCTTYACTGCATCTCATCTCTTCTGATCTCAGAAGCCTGGCAGTCCTGCTCCTGCCTGGTGAACAGAGGGGAGAGCACCTTAGAGCTGTTGTACTGTAAGCATGATCTGGTAAGTCTTTGCCAGTGCTTCTTGATGATTAGAAAAAGGAAAGCAAAATGATGGCAAGACATTCTCCTTTGTGCTCTGCTGAGCCTGCACACGAGAGTAAAGATGTACTGTTGTTTCCTTTGGTTGTTGCAGGGATCCTCGTTATTTCTGCGTTAGGGTGAGCTATTCAGATTTACTTACTGCAGCTTTTCTGCTCTGCCCACCCCCTTTTCTTTTTTTTTTCAGTTCTGCTGGATCATGTTTTTAGCCACTCTGCTAAATTCTGGAATTACAGAYATTACTTTCCAGAAGATGTTCAGCCCTCCCAACACGAGGGCCAATAGTGTCCAGTGTTAAACTAGTCTGTATCCAGTGTTTATCTCGTGAGAAATGAGGTTTGTGAAATGGATGCTGCCTCAGCTAGCCCGGACAGAGGTTGTTTGAAAAGCTGGTCACCTGCAAGAGGTCTCTGCTGGCATTCAGCAAGTACTGCTGAGGTTCTGCTCAGAATATGGCTGTTCTACCTTTTTTTAAGATATGTAGAAAGACACCAGATCTACTGTAGTACCTTTCCTTTCTGGGGGAATGCAGTCTAACAGAGGGAATGGCACAGAAGTTACACTCAAACTGCATTGCRTTTGAAATCAGTTCATAGAGGAACGGGGGTGCCAGATGAACAAATATTGGTGATTTCTCTTCAGTGCTGTGGCATTTTTCTGCCACAAAAGAGATGAATTTGTCATTGCAGCTGTGAGATTAAAGGCAAAGCTATCTGATGGGATTTAGCTGATGCGAYGTTTCACGGCCACTGGATGGGAGCATTTTCCTCCCAAGCCATTCTCTGTTTCTCCTCAGAGAAGCAGAGGGGCGAAATCTCCTCTAGATCTCTTCAGTCCTGTCGTGTGAGTGCACCTTGTGTCCTGCACACATATCCTTCTTGGTGTTCTGGGGTTTTGCTCAGTTAAAACTACTGTTTTGCCAACTGATGCAAGGTTTCTGGAGAGTGGATACATTTCTCCAGGGACGGGAGTTGAAAATTGCTAAATTCATTCCACTCAGTGCTTCAGTAGAATGTAGCCTTACCTATTTTTAAAGAAAAGGCTTCAATGAAATAAACCCAAAGATGCGTACGGTGCAGCAAATGAAACCTCCGGCTGCATAAACAGATCAATAAACTGATTTGTGTTTGCTGACCAGAAGAAAAATCTAATTGCAAGTACTCCATATTCAACATTTGTGGTGAAACGAGAGTAATTGGAATAATGAGAAATCCAATTTGCTTTTGTTTGGAGTTTATTCTTCTTTAGGTTTCATTAAACTGGACTGGTGCAATGCACAGGCCTCTCAAGGCTTAGGCTGGTGATGTTTTCAGTTTCTAGGTCTTCAGGCTGATATGTTCTTCATGGATTTCTTCAAATTCTAAATTATCACATTTGCCATCTTTTAATACGACTTGAAATGATTGAAGTAATATTATTCCTGGTGTTCAGAGGCTCGTTTCACCCGCCAGAATCTCCTGCTCTGTGTTGGGCAGCCATCACTTGACTGAAGTTTGAATGCATCTGAGTGGCAAAATAGCTCTCGGGTTGCTGCAAGTTCCAGATCTGTGCAGTTACTAACATCTGCAAGAGGAAATAATGCTCTCCTGCATGTCCTGAAGGTGTATTTCCAAGAAAAGTATTGTTGTGTCAGTCCTCAGGTATTTTTCATTTGAGTGCCTCTCTTGCATGTCTTTGGATTTAGGTAAAAAAGAGAGGATGGAGATCCTGGCRTGATTGTATCTCTATGAAGGACAGCATTCAGAAAGGTAAAATATTTTAGATAGACAGGAAGGAATTCCCCAGGAAAAACAATAAGGTTGGAGTTGTGTTAATGTGTTTTCTCCATCTGAGCGGGACAAAAGCTGTTTCAGGGTATTTAAGTCATCTGAATTGCTGGTAACAGTAAGGAAGATGGTAGTAAMGAGTTCTTAAAAAGTTACCATTGCAAGGAGAGCAGAATTGTCACCAGCATTTAATATCACTTTGAGTTAAAGTCGGTAAATTGGATAGACGTATTGTTAGCTTAGACGTCTCATTAGCATTACTTGGAGAGTGGAAAATGAGTCCTCTATGAAGGGAACAGAACGGGGTGAGCTCTCTGGCTGCTGGGAGGAGGGCAAGGAAAGAAGTGATGGGAGATTAAAGGGGTGTAGACAGGTAATGGCGAGTTTGTGATTTTAACTATGTAAATAGCTGATAACTTAAATGAGTCTTAAAAAAAAAAGCTACAGAAAATAGTGGTTTAGAAGTTTTTGAAGGCAAGTCTGGTAAAAGGCAAAACCTCTTGTTGCTGGGTTTCATTTGTCCATCTGTGGAAGAGAGAATCCAAAGGTCGTCTGTAACTGGAGATCCAGAGTTTGAAAGGAAGGTGACGTGTTGACCTGCCAGCTGACATACGGTACGACCCTGGTATTATCTGAGATTATGCCAATAAAGACTAAACCCTGCAAGTTGATTCCCTTTGCTGTTATTTAACAAAGGAAGCGCCTTATCCAAAAGTCTGGTAGGAAATCTATAGGCTTGAAATGCGATTTATATCTCTCCGTGGCAGAGGCACATTTGGCTTTTTGGTTCTGTTGTTATAAATAGCATAAAGGCTGAGCTCTTTGAAGGGTTTGTAGTTCTGCAAAACAGACCAGTATGTTCAATTGCAGTTGTAACCTTTATTGTGGTTTTTGCTACATTTGAAAGGGTTTTTTGCTATTTTATCTATCCTCTTTATAAATGAACACTTTAACGAGTCTCTGATCAAAGATTGTCCCCATTCTATTCTAACAAGCACCTGTTTTTTTCTTACCATTGATTGTCAAATGCATTTCATCAGTGATTTAAGGCAGGTCGCGACAAACTAATTATATTTGAAAACAGTAGACAGAAAAGCTTGAATTTTAAGAAAATTTTGTTAACTGATTTTATTCTTGAAGCGTGGTGGGGAGTGCATTTTGGACATGGTTTCAAAGCACAGAAGTGGTGCCGGATCCACAGGAGAAGGCTGTGCTTCCTTCCTGAGCACTCTGGCTCTAAGTATTTCCATTTCTATCCTGAATACGYTGGGGAACATTTCTAGTTTTTTATTCATGTATTGGTATTATCTTTATATCAAGGAGTTCGTATCGTTTTCGCTCTCTTCTCTTGCATAGTTATTGACAGTGATCATATATCCCACTTTAGCTAAGCTGAGTAAGCCCGACTGTTTTAGTCCTCGCTTGTAAAATAAGACTTTCTGTACCCCGACCCGATCCTAGTCGCCGGTTCCTTAGCTAGAGCTGGAATTCGTCTTCCCTGGCCGCGGCACTGGCCGTCCGTGGTGCGGGGCTGGAGCAGCGCGGCAGCCCTCGGCCCCTCCTGCCGTTCGGTCCAGAGGCCTCCCGGGGATTAGCTCTCTTGCCGGTGCCTTTGAGCCTTTTGAAAGAGAAAATTGCTTTCAGTAGCAATAAATCGCAGACCTCAGAAAAATCAGGCCATACCTTTTTTAGACCTTYTGCACAAGAAAAGGGCATTATATCTGACTGTGCAGTCGGTAGACCCCGAATTTTAAAATAGCTGGGTTCTTTTCTTCCTCACCAAATGAAGAGAGGAATGAAAGACACRAATAGCAGCCTTTTTCTTTTTTAACCACACATGCTGTTTCCACTCAGTTACATGTATGTGTTTGTACATGACCTTAATGATTATATCAAAATCTTTACTTCACTGCATGAATCTGCTCAGGCTTTTTTTAATGCTGCTTAGGATGTGGTCYCCAGGTACTTGAAAAACTCGGTATTGGTGGTTTCAGGAGGGGTGAACACAACACCCAGAAACCTGCTCTTGCCTGGGTCCATTTGACACTTGTTTTTTTATGCTAGCCATGCTGCCTCCTCCACGCCACGCTTACAGTGGATTTTGCCATGGTTTTCTTTCTAGCTTTGTCCACAGCCCAACCTTCGCCTCACGCTCAAGAAATTTTTCCCACTTCTCATGTTAGCRTGAATATGGTATTTTGTCAGAAATGAAACAATTCCAGCATGCATGGCTGTGGGTGTTTGTCTCGTAAGTTGTTATGGCTATACTTCTGGGTATTCGGGGATGTAGGAGGAATTTATTATAGCAGTAATTAATTATTTTGGGTTTGTTTCTTTAAAACCARTATTTTGTCAAAAACTTCCTTCCTATTTCCTTGGTAAGCATTCCTGAAAATTCCTTATATCTAACATCTACATATATTTAGAACGTTTTATGGGGTTATTTCCAGCTGGGCTGAGTTGGCTGTTCCAGGGTTGACCAGTAGCAGCATCTCCTAGATTTCCACATGGGAGTGAGACCGAGTACCACGGCAGAAAAATCTCCCTAGTCTTGGTTTCAGGGCTGATGCAGAGGTCAGTGCTTGCTCGCTAGATGTGCTTCTGAAGATGCAGGGYCAGAGGAGAGCCAGGGGTCTGGTGTCAGGACCCGTCCTCTGTGAGCAAGGTGGCTCACGTTCAAGCAGTAACGGCTTCATCGGGTACAAAGCACTTGGACTGAGGGGGGTCTTCGGGGGGATACCGTTACTGGTCTTTCTGTAATAGCTGTACGGTTTTGGAAGGCGGCGTGAGGAGATGAGGTGGGAGGCCTGGAGCGGGACGTAGGTCTGGGAGCCCGTGTCTGTCTGTGGTGCAGCAACCGGAGCAAGTGCAGGACGAGAGGGACCAGGGAGGTCCCAGCCAGCTGCCGGAGAGCCAGTTGAGTCTGGGGSTTGACTGAGACCACTTGTGTGGGCGCACACGTGTGCGTCGGTGTCTGTAGGGGTGAGGCACCTGGGAGGAGTGAAGATCCAGGGCCRGCTGCTGAACAGACTGCGTCTGCGAGGGGTCCATAGGGTGGGAGCGAGGGGGCCTGGGCCACAACGGGAGCGGGGTCTGCAGCCTCGGGGCTGGCTGTGCCTAGGTGCCGGCAGCTGGGAAGACTGGGAYCCAGGGTCAGCTGCTGGGCAGGCTGTGTCTGAGCCCAGCGGCTGGAGGGATCCGCGCTGCACCTATGTACGTGTAGACATTTCCCACTAATTCAGCCTCTCCCCCTAACAGTCTCTTGAAGTAATTGCGTGTCGTTCTCCTTGGGCAGATACTGTTGGTTACACCTTGGAAGATTTGAGGACGAAAGAGAGAACGGAAGAAGCAGAATTTCCCAAAGCACCTTTTGGGGATGGGAGGAATTAATTACTCAGCAAAGCTGTGCCGGGACGTTTCATTCTAATCATCTCTTTTGTATTTCAGCCCTGGCCCAGTGTGTCCAACYTGGCCAAGGATTTCATCGATCGTCTACTCACGGTGGACCCCAGTGACAGGATGACGGCCCTTCAGGCCCTGAAGCACCCCTGGGTGGTCAGCATGGCAGCCTCTTCCTCCATGAAGAACCTGCACCGTTCCATCTCGCAAAACCTTCTCAAGAGGGCGTCTTCCCGCTGCCAGAGCACCAAGTCCGCACAGTCCACCCGCTCCAGCCGCTCCACCAAATCCAACAAGTCGCGGCGGGTTCGGGAACGGGAGCTGCGAGAGCTCAACCTGCGCTACCAGCAGCAGTACACTGGCTGAGCACTGGGCTGGGACCTGCCAGACGTCTTTCCAGACATCTTCTCTGCGGTGCAGGTGTGCAGCACCCTTTGCCACACACTCACTCAGTGAGGAACATCCAGGTTCCTCCCTCCCTCCCTCCCTCCCGGTGTCCCCCCCAGCCATGAGGAGGTGTCCCCCCGTGCGGAGGAAAGGGAATCTCGTGGTGGCCATCACACCCTGCGAGCTGTGCCATGGGGTCTCGCGCAGGAAACGGGGGAGCCCTTGTGGGCTCCGAGCACAGCTCAGAGCCTCAAGTAATACACAAATTAAGGAGCCACGTGGGGAGAAGCGCTCTTTCTGTAGCCCAGGAGCTTGGTTGTTCATAGTTATTTATTAATTCCAGAGCGTTAAGTTTCTCTCACTTGCCTATGAAAAAAAAAAAATCACTTTATGTGTATGTACATGCACGTATGTGTGTGCGTATACACGTGTGGGTGTGTATATGTATTTAAAAATTATATATACACAAATTTTGCGCTGGTTTAGTCAGGGACTGTGGTGCCTTTGCAGTGAAGCTGGTATGAGTCACATGCAGTTAGAAGTAGGATAGCTCTGACTCACCGGCGTGCTGCCCACCCGCTCCTCGTCCCAATACGGCGCCGAGGAGATGCCAAACAGCAGTTTTCCGTGACGGCTGGGAAGCTGCGAGGTTTCCCCCAAGGGCTGCCATCCACCTGATGACGTCAAGGGTTTACTCAAGCTGTGCGAGAGCTGCCGTGCAAATTGGCAACCAGGCCGAAGGGCTGCGAGCTCGGAGCTGTAGTCCGATCCCTTTGATCCAGACTGGGTGGGCGCTCCTGATGGAGGGGTGGGCAGAGGATCATCGTCCTGCAGGAACTTCGTGGTACGCAGAGAGATGTCTTTGGCAAGGCAGGTTTTGGGGGGAGTTCCTTGCTGCCCCCCTTGAATTATCCTTCTGCTATTTGCAGCAAGACCGGTGCCTACCATGCAGGGTTTGTTGTTCTTGCTGTGACGTGGCCCTGTCATGTCTGTGACCTGTTACACGTCTTGCGCCCTTCAGACTGGCGTTACCGACTGCATCACTTCACCAAAACTTCGGTGGTTCCAGGGATTGCTCCCTGTCTGCAGATTTTCTGGGGCTCCCCTGCTTTGCAGGCCTGATCTGCCCCAGTCTTGCTGTCCCTGCTCTGGGCTAGTGAAGTGGTGGTGGGAGCTGTTGGGATGGCCACAAATGGCTCCATAGCCATCAGGGTAGGGGCTTGAGTAGCGGAGGTCCAATCCTGGAGTGTCAGCAGTGGTAATGCTCTGGAGACGCTGCACAAACACCTTGGAATGGTCAAGTGTGACTTAAATTCAACAGGAAAAACCTGCCTTTCACAGGTTTCCTTGTGCTGGATGGGTGATGTGGGGGCCTCTTGTGAAGGACCTCTCAGGGGAGGTGGGGGCTGTAGAGCTGAGCTTTGTGCAAGCCTGCTGAGATATCTTCCCAACTAGCTAGAGCAGCAGCGCAGGGCTGATGGCACAGCCTCAGGGTGGATTTGGCCTCTTGTGATAGCAGGGACAAGATCTGCAGTGAGGGAGARTGCTGGGGTTTAAAACTTTTCATATGAAGGCATACGGTTTGCTTCGTGCTGTGCACTTGGGAAGTGTGTCCTTAGCTCTGGGCTGGAGTTGCAGGCTGTGCGAGCTCAAGGGGCTGGTGAGCACGGCCTTTCCGCCCAGGATTGATGTCTGTGCTGCTGTGTTTTAGTGTCAGCAAGGTTTTAAGTGGTCGGTCGCATCTCCAGGGAGCTCTGACTCTACTGGCCGCAGCCCCTCTTGGTCAGCAAACGGCAAAGCAGCGCAGCTTCAGTGGGAGGAGGCTGAGTTTTCTGTGCTAAGGACAAAAAAGGGAATTTCTAGGGATGTGCTTCCCTCCCCAAAGCTGGGATGGGCCATAACCACTGTGAGCACAGCTCCATGTGCCCAAGCGTGCGGTGGGGAATACCCCAGAGGAAACCTGAGGACAGGCAGTATGTGTAGCAGGGGTGAATTCTAAATCCTTTGCATGGTTTTGCATATTATTTTGAAAACTCCGGATCCTTTGCAGACTGCCCTCTCTGAGTGGCCATCCTACCATATCACGTGCAGTCTTTCTTCCATCAGCATTAATGGATACAGCAGAATTACCAAAAATTGTTTTTTTCAGCTCTGTGGACTGCAAAAAACATGTTTCTTCTGCTTCTGTTACCTTCTCACATAGTCTTCCCTGGTTCGTTACCATGTACTATAACCTAGACGTGATTGCTGACAAAACAGGCAGCTTGCCACGTTCTGCTTCATGAACAGTTCAGTACCCCTCATATTTCTGCAAACAGCTCTTCAGAAGCAGCAACCACTCTAAGACAAGTATCAACTGGAAAATTGTTCTTCCCCTGTACGTTAAGAGATGGCAGGATGCTCCTCTCAGAGGGCTTCTGGTTTTGAGCCGTCACTTGTAAGAGTCTTCTGCACGTTTAGCGCGTCAAACCCAGGTACTGTGATTTCTCTTCCCTCCTGGGTGCTTTTATGGCCCCCCCCCCCAGCTTCTCTTGCATGTTTATCCTTAAAATAGGTATTTTGCCTATGGGAGGAGGTCAAACTGATGAACTGAGCCAAGGCCTCTAGAACCTGAGACCCTTTCCTTTAACCACTAGACCATCAAAAGGCACAGATGTTGTGCAGATGTCTACCCACACAGTTCCATCATGCTTTCCCTTGTGGGGGATAAGCGAAGGTGGAGAGGAGGTCAGGACGTTCAGCTCTGGTCTGACCAAGCTTGTTTCTCCACCTTCACAAAACAGGACAAGAATCTTCTCATCTGTGACAATTTTTGCTTTATTGCTCTTTTCAGCAATTGGTTTTTCACCAGGAAAAGTTCCAAACGATGTCATTTGCGATGAGTTTGGGGTGGAGTATGTTTTGGGAAGCGAGATGTTGCTATGTAGGTTCCTGACAGTGTCAGTTTTCTCTGATGATACTCTATGACCAGGGAGGTGAACTGGAAGAGGGGAGGATCTTCCACATACATGAGCAATACTGGATAGCCGCAACCTGTCTGTGTGGTATGGAGACGTGGTCCTCAGGCATCCCACCATTAGGGAATTGCACCAAAGAGGATCAAGTCCATCCCATAAGGGGCTTTGGCTTTTCTTGAAGAACAACTCTAATTCTTTTTACAAATGCAATGTTTTCTTGTTTGCATGGAAAAATCAGTGTAAACATGAGGAAAATCTTCATGGGCTTTCCTTCTGTCATTTGATTATAACACTCTTGGCTCAATCCCTCTTCTTTTTCTATATTCAGTATTTGCAGGAACCCAGACAATAACGTGTGGGCAGAGGGGAGACTAGCAGAGCTCCGTCCAAGTGTCCCTTGGAGCCCTCGGTGATCTTTCTGTTTTCACTCTGTTCAGAAAACTGCGACAGTCCAAATGCTCCATTTCAAGGTCCAGCTCAAGAACAATTCCTCGGGGACTTTTGTCCTTGCAGTTGTGGCACATTTTCAGCTGGGTCTGGCAGGGGGGACAGGCAGAGTGCTGTAATTTTGAGGAGTAGTTCAGGTGCCTTCAATCTGTCCTCTAAGAAGCTCTTCACTGTGAATTATCTTGATTATCTGTCTTTGTATATATTCCACAGGAGCATCTCAGCTCTCAGTTTATCTCAAGTCTCAGGAGATTACACTTTCCAGAAACGCCTTGTTTGGGGATTTTAAAGCTAAAATCTCTCTGAAATGTCTTTTCTTCCGTTTAACTTTTAAATCTCTCTTTTTGGCTCTTAATGGTGGTTCTTAATTTGGCTCGCAGGATTTTTTGGAAGAATTCCTCTGATAGAGAATTAGCTGGGAGAACGCAGGTAACAAATGCATGTTCCAGGCCATTGCTGAGTTGCAGTCTTTATATTAGCTGGGGCGCAAATCTCTGTGAAGGAGTGCTTTTGTCTTCCGGACTTCTGTTCATACAATGAGAATGAAGCTGGAATGACACCTAGTGGCAAATTGTAGCGTGTCCTTGTCCGAGTACAGCCCTCTTCTGGTTACATTCCCACTGTTCCTGGGGTGAGATGCTCTTTACAGAGAGGAATCTGGGTTTGGTGTGCTGGGTGATGGTCCTGGACCACGCCTGCAGTCCTAGAAGTTCAGCAACCTTCTCAGCATGGCACCGTTTTCTCCTCCACTGATCCCAAAGAACAGCATTTTAGCCCACACAGGGATGAGCGTGAGTCCACGTGCACCCACTGGAAGGGATGCTCAGTGCTGGGGAAAAGACGTGTGCCATCAACCCCCCCGTGTCTAAAGGAGATGCTCACCAGCACCCTGCCTCGGGGAGGCACCTTAGGGGACACGAGGAGAAAGCAAAGACTAAAGATGCTGAGCCTGGAAGCGGTAGGTTTGGGACTTTCTCCCATCGTGAGACACGATGGAGCAGCTCAGGGTGTTCCTTCCCAGCGTATTCTGTTTCGGGGAAATGCGGTTTTAAGGAGTAAAGGGAATTATGGTTGGTTGTCTTTTGGAACTTAGCAGTGCTGTGTAAAACAATCCCATCGTTTTGTCCTGGGAGGTTGGCTGCTCTCCGGGGGGAGATAATTACGGCTTCAGAGAATGTGGCCTGTCGATTCCTTGATTTTTTTTTTTTTTTTGAGGGTTACTGGAAATTAATGTGAAAAGGTCTTCCAGAAACAACATTATAGGTGGTCTGCAGACTTGCATCCAGATTTTTGAGTACATAATTTTCTATCTTTCTATGCATTTTGCTAAAACAGCAATTACTTGTCCATGTTTGATTTACTTCTCACCCTTCTCGAGCTTCTAAAAACCAACATGTCAACCCAGTGGTGGTAGAAACCCCGCTTCCTTCAATCCAGAAGAAGTCTGTGCTGTTTAACGCTGAGGTTGTGATAGCATCCAGATGCTCCTGCCAGTCCCTGGGCTGCGTTGCTCTTGGAGACATACAGCCATACGTGAGGGACAGCTTTATAGCCGTGGGATGAGAGCAAGCCCAGACAAAAGGGCTCTGACCTGCTGGCTTCGGTAGTGAGGTGGAATCCAGCTGCAGTGTAGGGCCCGCGTTACGGATTCGTTTTGGAAATTATAAACCCTCAAACTCTTTAACTTCTTTGGAATTTGGATATTTTCTTCTTTTAGGTCAGATATTTTCTGCTTTGGCAATTTACATTCTTTCTTATACCCTGCTCTGTTTCTCCTGTTTTCTACCCGGGTGTTTGGCTGAGATACTAATACAGTCAACTTTCATGTAATGCACAAACTGGAATAGGAACCGTGGCTAACTCAGCCGCTGGGCAGCAGCTCTGGATTTGGCTCTGCAGGAGCCGTGGTGAGTCCTGGAGCAAGGTAGAAGGACCTGTGTGGTGCCTTGCAGGTGGGAGAAGGCTCCCTTTGAGGACCCTGCAGTGCAGGCTCAGCTCAAGGTGATCTTGTACAACCTAGGACATCTGCTGCCTGGCTCTTACAGGCCTCTTACTGGGCTGCTTGGGGCCATGGTCTTATTTTAGGTGGCGATACTAAAGATTTGGAGGGTTTGAGGTGGGGTAAATTAAAATCTCAATTGTTTGACCTAATTTAGTTTTCTAAACGATGCAAAGCAACACAGAGATTGGCTTTTGGAAGGGATCACACCCTCTGGAGGAGTTGCAAACTGTTCTCCGGCAGCAGTGTGAGCCCTTGGATTTGCAGGGCGGGTGGTTGTGTCCTGACCTCTCACCAGCTCGGCTTCGTCCTGGAAAATATCACAAAGTGCCTGTACCACTCAGTGCCGGATACCCAGCCCCAAGTTGCCTACACCACTCTTGGGGGGTTTTTGGTGCTTTTTTTGACCACTCGGTCTCCTCTTTCAGCCTGGATTAAGAACACAGCTCTTGGGTGCTGCGCAGGCAGGTGCCTGCATGTCAGCCGTGCCTTACTGAGCAGTAAATTTGCCAAAAATAAAATGTGAAGCTGCGGGGATGCGCGGTGGCAACGGCATCATGGAGCTCGGTACCTTCCACCCTCGGTGTCCCTGTGGTAGAGGGATCGCGGGAGGCAACGGGCTGCTGCCTGCCTGATGGCGTTTCTTCCCTTCTCCCGCTGTCCTCCCCTGCACCGTAATACTGTAGATCCCTCGTGTGTGACGGGCGAGCTACTCGCTGCTGTTGCAAATAACGTTGCACTGTGTTTGTCTGCTGAATGTGGAGGAGATCCGCGGCCCCAGCGAGGTGCGTTAGAAAGGAGCAGCTCCTGCCAGCACGCCCAGATGCCGTGAGTTTTCCTGTTGCCTTTCGCTACGGGAAGACACCTCCCGGGAAGCTCTCGGGACCGGAGGTCTTCAGCACTTGCTGTTATATTTGGTTGCCAAATTTCCGGTGCTGGGTTGGAATGGTTTGGAAGTAACTCCGGTCGCATCCCGTTAGTCTCCTAACGGGGCTGTTTTGMGAAGCATCCAGTGCTGTGACTTGCCTTTTGAGTCCTGTCTTTACACTAAGGACTGTCTTGTAGGATGTGGTCCGCACCATTGTAATTAGTCTGTAACGTTACGATTAGAGTGTACAGAATTATTTATTTTGTGTACTCGGTCTGCTAAACATGTAAATGTATTCTGTGTACCCCATCGCTCTGCTGTCGTTACTTCTGGCTCACAGAGGGTGCAGGGGCTGACTGCTGAAAGGCGCTGCGTTCTGGGCTGTGAACGACCGTCAGTAAATGCATCGAAAGCCGGGAGCTGCTCACCACCCTGGTATGTTCTTGGAGCACAGCAAGAAGGTACCAACGAATCACAGAATCATTGAGGTTGGAAAAGACCTCTAAGATCATCGTGTCCAACCATCAACCCAGCACCCATGCCCACTAAACCATGTCCCGAAGCGCCACATCCACACGTTTTTCGAACGCCTCCAGGGATGGTGACTCCACCACTTCCCTGGGCAGTCTGTTCCAATGCCTGACTACCCTTTCGGTGAAGAAATTTTTCTTAATATCCAATCTAAACCTCCCCTGGCACAGCTTGAGGCCATTTCCTCTCGTCCTATCACTTGTTACCTGGGAGAAGAGACCAACACCCGCCTCTGTACAGCCTCCTTTCAGGTAGTTGTAGAGAGCGATAAGGTCTCCCCTCAGCCTCCTCTTCTCCAGGCTAAACAMCCCCAGCTCCCTCAGCCGCYCCCCATCAGACCTGTKCTCCAGACCCTTCACCAGCCTCGTCGCCCTTCTCTGGACACGCTCCAGCCCCTCAATGTCCTTCTTGTAGTGAGGGGCCCAAAACTGAACACAGGATTCGAGGTGCGGCCTCACCAGTGCCGAGTACAGGGGCACGATCCCCTCCCTGCTCCTGCTGGCCACACTATTCCTGACACAGGCCAGGATGCCGTTGGCCTTCTTGGCCACCTGGGCACACGCCGGCTCATGTTCAGCCGGCCGTCGACCAGCACCCCCAGGTCCTTTTCCGCCGGGCAGCTTTCCAGCCACTCTTCCCCAAGCCTGGAGCGTTGCCTGGGGTTGTTGTGACCCAAGTGCAGGACCCGGCACTTGGCCTTGTTGAACCTCATGCAGTTGGCCTCGGCCCATCGTACCCATAAAAGAGTTTGCTGGTTTCTTTAACACAGCTGCCAGGCCAGGAGCTGCCAGAGCGAGACCTTGCATGGGGCCGGGATGTCCGCAGGGATGCTCCAAGTGAGTTGGGCTCTCAAGYTCTTGCTGGAAGGCAGGGTTTGGAGGCTGAACAGGCACTTTGGGACATTTTGTTCACTTTTCTTTGACTGCAAGGTGGCAAACCGGGCCAGAGAAATACCCTGGTTTGCCCACAGCAGCTCGTCACCTCTCCGGTTTCACTCTGAGCAGCTTTTATGGACCAACAGGAAAACCTGTAATACCAAGTGAAAAATCCACACTCCTTTCGAACCACCTCCTCCTGGAAGTGAGGTGATTTTTCAGGGGCGAGGGACCCCGTCCCAGCAGCGGTAGGGATGACAGTGACCTGAACACACAGAGCAAATGACCCATTGTGCTGCAGTTCATTAATTCCTGTTTGAAGCTCCATGTGGCCACCAGTTTCTTCTGCCCTTATGGCCCATCCCCACGTCTCTGACATTCAACTGTCGTTCAGGTCATTTAGGAGCTAACTAAAGCCAAAAAAGAGTGTGCTGCTTTCATGTGATGGGTTTTATTTCAGATACCACGGAATGAAAGCACACTCTAAATGTCATGGCAGACCGGTGGGACCGGGCTGTACCTCGTGCAGCTGCTGCCCTCGGGAGATCTGCAAGGAGCTCAGCCCCTGTGCCTTCTACCCTTCTCCCAGGCCGGGCTTTCCAAGGCAAAGGAGCCCAAGCCAGCAGCTTCACGGGTTTCTCTGCAAGCCCCTGTTCCCCTTCGTCAGTTTGCTCCAGTTGCTCTTGCTCCCCACATAGCAGACTGCTAAATTARGCTAAATTTTATCCAACCAGGCTAAAACTTACCAGCCCTGGGCGGTACTTGAGCAGCTTTTTTTTTTTAACTCAAGCATATGGGCCAACCTTTTCGTCTTTACCTTCCACTCATGATCCATAACCCTTCCCATGGGTATGTCTCTGTGTAGCGTCACGCTTTCTCTGCGACTGCTTGATATGAGAGCGATTACAACATTTTGGGGGCTGCAATTCACGCAGCAGAGGTTTTATATCGCACTCACATCATTGATAAAATAAAAAAACCCCACACCTCATGTTGGGACGGTCTGATCCTGCTCGTCTCCACAGTGTCCTCACGGCCAGCTCTAAAGCTGCCAGGAACCAGGTTTTAATTCATTGACATGTGTGAACACAAGACCTTTTTTTTTTTTTTTTTTGGCACCTGTTAYTGTCTCAGGAACCTGTTTGGGTGAAAACACTGCTTGCTTCTGAAAACCTGTTGCCTGGCCTTGAATTTTGTTTTCAGCTTCAGATTTTCCTTTGGGATGGCCTTGAGTTTCCCTCTCTGTTACCTGGCAAATCTGCACGTGTGAAGCGGCGTGATGTTCTCCAGCTGACCCCTTCCACCTTCCCAAAGAGCTGGAGCTGCTGTTGGCATTTCTCCCTTTCAGCTCTGTGTTCCCAGGCTGTTACACAAGTTACAGCTTTAAATTGCAGGCAGGGATCTTTTAAGATCCTGTGCACCCACCAGCACCCACCCTCCATCGCAAGCCGAGAAGCGTTTGCTGGTGCTGAGCCTGGTGCAGCTCCAGAGTCCCTTCCCTGGTGGGACTGGCTGGTGCTGGAGACCTTGCGCCTGGGTCAACGGGAGGACCATTACAGGTAATTCACCCACCCTCAACGCTGTGGTGGTCTCTGGGCTGGTGCCAGGGTGTAGATCCGTGTGCTTGAAGAGCCCCTGAGCAGCCCTCGAGCCGCAGCCAGCCCTGCTCCCCCTCCTCCGCATCGTGTCCTGCCTTCGCACCTCCCCGGCGGGTCCCAGCTGGGCACCCCGCTCCAGCTCTGGGAGGTGCTGGGGTTCAGGAGAGGAGCGCGGGGTGCCCCAGGCTTCCCCCGTGCRCCTTCTGCACCAGTCTGCATCGCACAAGGAAAGGAGCCAGAGGCAGCGCTTGGCACAAGCAAATGCTGACACTTTATTGCGAAGCGGGGTGCCTTGCTTCCAGCTCAGCCCCTTGCCGGCTCTGCCAAGCTCCCCGTGCCGGGAGCAGCGCCCAGCGAAGGGATCCCTCCAGCGCTGGCTCTAGCCCTGAGCAACAACGTAGTCGATCCAGTTTCGGAACTGGCTTACGCGGGTGTAGATGGCAGGCATGCGGACGTTGCAGTTGCTGCTTCCCCAGGAGACGATGCCGATCAAGGTCCAGCCGTTCCCGTTCTGGTATACCAGAGGTCCGCCAGAGTCACCCTGCGGAGAAGACACCTCCTGCTTAGTGGTCCCAACACGTGCTCCAAGCTGGTCCCTGCCACCCCAGCCACCTGGTCCCCCGGACACGGCCAGGTGCTATAGCTTAAGTCTCTGGCTCCGCAGATGCAAGACCCCYGTGTCCCCCTCCTCCACCCTCCCTGCGGTGCAGCGGGACCTCGGCTCCTTACCTGGCAGGAGGAGGCACCGACCCCGCCGGCACAGAGCATGGAGCTGGTGATCCGGTTGCCCCAGTGCTGCTTGCACTGGCTCTGGGAGATCAAGGGCAGGGTTACCTGCTGCAGGCGCGCTGCCAGGGCTTGGGCTAGGGGAAAGAAGCACCATTAARTAGCCCCGGTGTCAGCGGGTCTCCTGGGGCCTTTGGGAGTGCGCAGGCACCCTGGGCAAGCTCCCGCTGGTGCTCCCAAATATGGGTGCTGCCATGGAAAGCACCTTCCCCCTCCGTGCCAAAGTGCCCCTTCTTCCCTGGGCGTGATTGTCTCATGCAAGCCGCCCGGAGCAAGGGCAAGCTTCTGCCCGTGCACAATCACCCCTGGGGCATGCACACGCCTGCCGCTGAGCACGCACCTACACCCCTGCTTGCACCAACGCACGCGTATGCGCACTTGTACGGGCCCAGACAGGGTTGTTCAACTCCCCAACTCCCCCCTTCCCACACGCACACGAGGGGTCACCCCCCCCAGGTGCCCAYGGGCACCCCTGGACCTGGCAGACCCCCCAGGGCAGCCGCACGCAGCCCTCCCCGAAGCTGCGGCGTACGTACAGTTGGGGTTGGTGCGTCCCCAGCCGGTGGTGACGCACTGGAGGTTGTTGGGCAGAGCCAGGTTGGCGGGGGCCAGGCAGATGGGGGACACGCGGGGTCCCAGCTGGGCGGGCGAGGAGAGCTTCAGCAGGGTGATGTCGTTGTTGAGTTTGTAGGGGTCCCAGTTGGGGTTCGTGATGGCCTGCCAAGAAATACCGTAGCGCTTCATCCCTGCCCTCCAGGAGCAGCYGCGGCGCAGAGCTGCAGCCCCATCCCAGGACCACGGCTGCCCAGCTCACCCTGGCCACGGTCTTCACTTGAACGGACTCTCTGTTGGAGCGGAGGTCATATTCCCCGAGGACGACGACGTGGGAGTACGGGCTGCAAGAGGTGAGGGAGTCAGGGGCACGGGCGGCAGCCAGCACCCGGGGTAGGAGCAGCACCGGGGGCTGCCGCGGGCGTGATGCGCTGCGTGCCCAAGGGAAGCCACCGTGGGGACAGCCGGGCAGGGAGYCCTGGGCTGCTCAGTTCCTCGGGTGCTGGCCTTTGGGGCTGTCCCAAGTGCCGCTCGGCGATGCCCAGCGCGCCCCGAGCCCCTGCCCCTGCTGGGTGGCACCGGCGTGGGCTGGCCGGGCATCGCTCCTCACTTGAATTCGCAGTGGGCAGCCGTGACCACCCAGTTCTTGTTGATCAAGGAGCCGCCGCAGAAGTGGGATCCCGAGCGGGTCTGGGGAGGAAAGAGGGGGGAAGAGCTGGGGCTGGGCAGGCTGAGCGCTCCCCAAAGCTGGGGACAGGCAGAGGGTGTCACGGGTCCCCTCGGTGCCTGCCCGCCTCCCAACCCCGGCGCCCGGCTCGCYGTGCCGTGCCGCTGCGGTGCTTGGGGCACCGACGCTGCCCCGGCCCAGGGCGCGGGATGGTGCCGTACCTGCAGGGACACCTGCCAGGGCCATGAGCCGGGCACCGCGTCCTGCCCGTTGATGATCCTCTCGCTGTAGTGCACCGAGGGGCTGACGGTGGGCACCCCGCAGCCTGCGGGAGAGGCAGAGGGGCACGAGGGTGACCCTGAAAGCCGAGGGCTCGTGCCCGGGGGCTGCCTGCGCCGGTGCGGGTGGCTGTGTCACCATCCCCAGGGTGCCCCGGTCCTGCTGCRCCCCGAGGACCTCCCCGCACCCGCGGGCAGCGCTTACCTGAGACGGTGCTGGCAACTGCCAGCAGGCAGACAACTGCCCACGGAAACGCCATCCGGGAGGACTCGGCTGTGCCCCCAGGGCCAGGGGCTTTATAGCAGCCAGGAGCCGCGTGGCTCGTAGCCAGGCAGGGCAAGGTCCCCCTGCTGCCTTCTGCCAGCTGTGGGCAGCGGCGACGGGCCAAACCTGGCACCTACCTTGCCCCACGCAAGCGGGGGCGTAGGAGTGTGCTGCCGAAAGGCACCCTGGGGTGCTTGGGCTATCGCTGTAATGAGTTGTGTCAGTTCTCAGTGCCTGTGGAGCTGGAGAGGGAGAGCACCCCAGGGCTGTGCCGGGGGGGGGCACAGGGGGCTGCCTGTGGGCACACAGCTGGGGTAGCAGTGGGGCTGGACGTGCTGGGATGGGCACCAGTGCCTGGGGTGGGGGGTGCCCCRTCCCCAGGCCTGTTTCAGACCTGTTGGCACCGGGAGAGTTCTCCCGTGTGGCCGTGAAGCCCTGGCCTGGGACASCGCCGGTCCCAGCTGGACGTTCCCAGGGCCACCCCTTGAACCGGGGTCCCGGTGCAGGTGAGCGTGTCCCAGAGCCAGCTGGGGCAGGTGGGGAGGGCAGACGCCTTCCCAGGCAGGCGGGAGCCGTGGCCAGCGGGGAGAGCTGGGCGAGCACCCCCCGAGCCCCAGGGAGGACAGCAGCCACCTCCCCGAGCTGAGGCTGAGCCCTCCACCCGAGCATCCCCCCACCACTGCAGCTGCCTGACCCCTCACCCCAGGGCTGCRCGCTGGGGAATGGTGTAGTCCCTCCCAAATCCCCCCCGTCACCATCCCGGATGCGCAGGGCGGGGGGGACGTAGCATCTCCCTCATCCCCCATGTCCTTGGGTGATGCTGCTGGGGTGGCACCGGGTGCAGGGAGCCATCCCTGGGGTGACGCTGAGCACGGGGATGTACCCCCCGCGCTGTGCCCCCCACATGCCCTCATCCCTGCCCTGGGAAGCAGAGCCTGGACGCTGGCGAGCGGTTGCAGAGCTCAGGGCTTTATTTCTGGCAGCGGTGCCGCGTGAGGACAGCAGGATCAGGCCCGCCACAAGGCAGGGTGTGGAGGTCGCCCCGGGTGCTGCAGGGGCTGGGCACGAGGATGCAGGCACAGAGACAGGCTTTGCTCCGATCTTCCCGCGGCACCTGAGGAGGAGATGACCAAGGGCTGGACAGCAGCAGAGGATGGAGGGAGAGCCGGTGCCCAKGGTGGTGCTGCCCATGATGGAGGAACCTGGGCCAGGAGGATGCTCGATGCAGCAGGCACAACTCGGTTCATGCTCTCCAAGAGGCTGGAGAGTCTTGGACTGCAGTCCTGTCTTGGATGCTGGCAAGAGAGCCGGGGCCAGGAGCTGGGCAGGTCAGCAGGGACTCAGAGCTGTCCCTTCACGCCAGCAGGGTTGGTGGCACTACCCAGGGTGGTGAGACCCCGTTGTGCCCTTCTCCTCTGCAGCCGTGAGCCGTGGTGAGCCCGTCCATGCAGGGCCCAGGCTGGCGGGGCAAGACCTCCCATGGCTAAAACCCTCCTGCAAGCCTGGGTCTAACAAGGCTCCAGCCTGCCTTGGAGCTGGGGTGGTAACAGGCTCCGTGGCCAGGACACGCTGGCTCAGAGGGCTGTCGGGAGACTCGGGGAAACCCAAATATCTCTGCAGCCCCACGGAGACGTGGACTCACCCCAGCTGCAGACTCCTGCCCTTTGCTTTGCGGCTCTTTCTCCTGCAGGCAATAGGCCGGACCTGAGCAGCCCTCAATTACTGCCTCAGCAGCCCAGCAAAATAGCTATGGGTTGGTTTTCTCCTGACCCAGGTCTCCCGGGGCTGGTGCTTGCAGGGGACAGTCGGCTCAGCGAGGCAGGACCAGAGGACGGCACGTATCCMGACTGTCCCCACCACAGGGCAAGGTGCTGCGCGTCGGGCGTGCCATGCGTCACCTCCCTTCTCCCCACACGCGGCCTCGGAGATGTCCTGCGTGGTCCGWACGTCCGTGGGGGCAGCGGGGAGCAGGCTGCGGGGCGCCGTGTCAGGCACACTTGCCCTTGCGAAGGCAGAAGGGCAGCTCCGGCGCGGGGACCAGGATGGTGCTGAAGATGGGCCGGTAGCTCTCGGGCAGGACCTGGGGGTGCTGCGCCATCATTTCCAGCACCATGTGCCGCACCTCCTTGGAGACGTCACCCCGCAGATCCAGCAAGGTGGAGATGTGCTCATCGCTGGGCAGAGAGCAGGAGGTGAGGCCGGGCGCAGCTGGCCCACGGCACCATCCGCAGGGCCCTCGCAGTGCCCGTGTCCCGCAAACCTCCCATGGCCCAGAGAAGCTGAGCTGAGGCCAGGGGAGAGCTGGTACTTGGCAACAGCCAAACTTTAGARTTTGCCTGAAAATAACCCCACAAACCTTGTGAATTTGGTTTTGACATTTCATGGGTTTCGGCAGATTCTGACATTTCGAATTTGGTGTTTTGTGATTTCCCACACATTTTTTTGGCCACCAAATACAGACGGGTGAATGCCACAGCAGAACTGCTTTTTCCTTTACATCTTTGCCCTTGGGACTTTGCAAGAACCCCTCAAATCTGGAGCATGGGAAAAGGAAACCTCAGGGAGGAGGGGGAAAAAGCTCAGGTTTCTGCCTGCTCTGCAGCGTAACCTCACRGGGTCCAGCCCAAGCCTGGCTCCGCTGGGCAGACTCACGCCTACCCCGTCTCGCGGGAGAGCAGAGCTGGGGGCTCCGAGAGCAGCAGCTTCTCACCTGGCGTCGGGGTACTTGGTGATGAAGCCCAGCACCTCCAGGCTGAGTAGTGCCGGGTCTTTGAGGCAGATCAGCTCCCGCAGGGCAAAGACGGCCTCCAGGCTCTGCTGGCTCCGGTCCAGACCCTGGGAGGGAGAGTGGCCACGCGGGGGACCGGGAGGAGGCCACCGCGGTGGCCGGTGAGACGCAGCCCGGTCCTCAGTGCCCATGTGGGGACCTGGCCCCTCACAGCTGGTGCCTCCCCACTCGGCGTGTCCCACGGATCGGTGCTGGCTCGCCCCACGGCGAGACGAGGCTGTGCAGCCTCACCAACCTGCGCTAGGCAGGGTGGATGGTCCCCCGAGTCCCTAATCCAGCCAGTTCCTCCCATCTCGGCCTCACAACTGCCCGAGCGTAACAGCCACGTCTCGTTCGTGGGCTGATGTACCCACCCCATCTGCTGTGGGCTGGAGGGGAGCCGGAGGGTGACGGGGGTGAGCTATGAGCTCCTCGCACCGACCTCGCTGTGCGACGCTCCCCTCCCACGGCCCAGCCCCGGCTCCACGCCGCACTCGGGCACCTCTCACCAGGCCACAGAAGAGCTCCCGGAGCTGCGTGGCGTCCTGCAGCAGGCGGTCGCAGAGCTGGCGCCGCTCCTCCTCGCCCTTGCACACCATCTTCTTCTGCATGAGTGCCCGCAGGTACTGGCTGGCCACCAGGAGCTCGCTCTCCGTCAGCAGGAGCTGGGCAGGGGAGAGCTGTTAGCGCTGGGCAGCGCCTGGGTGTCGGACCCCCATAGCCCAGGGAAAGGGGCTGGAGGCAACACCAAGCCGTGGGGACAACCTGCTGGGAAGGCCCCTGGCCGGAGGGACAGAGAAGGTAGCTGAATCTGGGGGAAACCCTGAACACCTCTGTGTGACGGTGTCCTGAGGGATGCTCCGGAGGATACGGGCTCTCCAGCAAACCCAGCAGCGACTGCATCCCCGCTCCCCTCCCAGCTCCCTGCTGCCTCTGGGCTGCACCTGGCACCCCACCACGGTACCCAGCTGCCCAACCTCCTTCTCCTACAGACAAGCAGCCATTCGAAGGACACCCCGCA
Source organism: Oceanodroma leucorhoa (assembly GCA_030449065.1). Classification (NCBI taxonomy): domain Eukaryota; kingdom Metazoa; phylum Chordata; class Aves; order Procellariiformes; genus Oceanodroma; species Oceanodroma leucorhoa. Next base: position 1,278,722 of record JASVER010000137.1, on the reverse strand, counting down.
GCAACCCCTACCATGAAGACGGGTTTCCTGACGCGGGAGAAGTCCTTTGCGTACTTGTCAATCACTTCGCACATGCTGCTGACGAGCTGGGACCCGGAGAGCCACTTGCGGGAAGGCAGCTGCAGGCAGAGGGGCTGAAAGAAGCGGAGGAGCAGCGTACGGTGCCGGGCGTCACATCACTCTGGCAGCAGCTGCCAGCTGCGGGGCGGCACGGCATCGCACGGCCGCTGCCTGCCTGCTGCCTGGCAGCACTGCCGCTTTGCCTTGCAAAAACCCCCACGCCCCCGCTGCCAGCCAAAAGTCAACGTAAAAATATAAAAGTGGTCTAAATTAGGAAATTATGGAAATACACTGGGGCTGCCCCTCCCTGAGACCCAGAGATCCACATTTTGGGGCTTTATCTGGGTTRTGATGCCCCATCGTGGGCAGCACCTGAGGTCTGGGCAGCAAGCTGCTCCTCACACACATACGCTTTTGGCCTGTCCTGCTGTGATTTTATTTTTAATTTCCACTCCTCTCCACTTGCCTTGTGTAGACATAACACGTTTTTGGCTGAGGGMTTTGACCTCCTACTCCTCCCCTGCTGTCCTCGCCTGTCTTCCTGCCTGCAGGCAGACATTCCCCCTGTGTCTCTGCTGGGGCCACGGCAGTCTCCACGCTGCCTGCGAGCGTTTCACCCTTTAGCTGCTCCTTTGTTTTCATGGCATTCAAGCCCTAAATAGCAATGCCGTTAATTATTCCAGATTTTTGATCCAGGCTCCAGGAAAGCTAAATTTGACTGCGCTGGCAGGAAACGACTGGGGCAGTCGCACACGGGCTTGTATCCTCTGCACGCACATTGCCTCCCTCCTGTTTGGTTTTCTGCCATGAAACAGCCATAAAAAGGAGCGCGAGGCAGCCCGGSAGGGCTGTGGCTCCCAGTCTCTGTCGGTTAGTGGTTTGGGGGACACAAACCATCTGCCCCAGTGATACAGGCGGGTGCTGGCTGGCGACAGATATCGCCTGAGCTGCGGGTGGTTTATCGAGGTCTGGGAGCCAGGCTGGCAGAGGTGCCTGCAGGACGGTAGCAGGCCATGGGGTAGGTGGCGGGGATCCTGGGCAGGAATAAACCCGTGCCTGGGGGTGTAGCAGTCGGGCTGTTCTTGCTGGGGCCGGGTTGGTTGCAGCCCTGCCAGCCTCAGGGGCTGTGGACAAACGTACCTGCAGGTCCAGGAGCAGCTCCTCCAGCAGCAGTTGGCAGGCTTTCTTCTGCGTCCTGTCTAGAGCAGCCCGGAGGGACGTGGGGACTTCTCTGGGGGCACTGCCGGGGTGCAGGGATGAGACAGAGGAGCTAGGAGAGAGAGAAGAAGGGAGGGGACAGGTAGCCTGGGAAGCACTGGTCCCACATGGGGATGGGGAGTGGGGTTGCTACAAGACCTACAAGGTGCTGGTGCATGTTACCTGAGAGCCAGGTTGTTGTTGAGCATGGCCAGCAGGTAGGAGACATAGCACTTGGGTATGGTACGGTCCTTCTGGTGCTCCTTCCCGCATCGCACTAGGGCTTCCCGCAGACTGCAACACAGCGAGTCAACCGTGACGGACGGGCAGAGCCCCGGATGTCTCGCCACAAGGACCTGGAGCTGGGGTGCTTTTGGGGGCACATGAACCCTCCCAGCTCACTTGGCCCTTTCCAGGTCCTGCCATCAGGTTGGAGAGTGACGGTTTGTTGGGTAGGGTGGGACAGTGGGACCCATTCTGGATCCCTCGGGAGAGCAGGGCTCAGCGCTACCGGAGAGGTGCTTGGAGCAGCAAGCCCTGGGAGCTGATGGCCCCCAAGGGCTGAGACAGTGGCCCCATGGGTAGACAGGCTGCTGAGCCTTCTGTCACCTGCATGAGTGCTGGGTGCCCCACAGCAGATCTCCACCATCAGCCCATGATGCTTGGCCATGGGACCCAGGGTCTGTGAGGATGGGCAAGGGTGCAAGGGGCTCCACTGACCGGCCCAGAAATGCYTCGAGCTCCTCCAAGGCCATGTTGTAGACCTTCTGCTGCAAAGAGTTGGTGATCAAGGAGGCGACCTGGATATTCTCTTTCAGCATCTGCACAGGGAGAGGAGAGTGGAGGTGAGTCAGTGGGAGGCTGCAGGCCGCAGCCTCCCTTTTTGGGGGCTCCCAGCATGGCCGTGCCCCATGGTGCTGGGGACCCACCTGCATGACAATGACGGGCAGGGCTGACTGGAAGAAGCCCTGATGGTCCGTCTCGGGTTCCTCTTCCCTGAACCATTCCTTGAACTCCACCTCCAGGGTCCTCTGCATCCACTCGAGCACGCTAGCCTGTGGGATGGATGCCCACCACGGTCAGCCCAAGGAGTCAGGTACCAACTGCCTTGAGACCCAGCACATAGCGCCGCAGGGAGTCCTGGGCCTCGTCCCATAAGCTCATGGTCTCCTGCTGCTGTCAGAGCAGATGGTGGTCAGTGGTGGCCGTCGGTCCCCGTACCCATTGACTGTCCCGTTCACTCACCTTGACTTTCACCACGTACTTCCTCTCTGTCTGATCCACGAGCTCAGGGGACAGCAAGGGACCCAGAGCAGAAACGTCCACTTCTGGGAGAAGGTCAGGATGACCCATCATCCTTGGGCTGGAGGGGAGAGGTGGRACAGAGCTGGGAAGAGCTGTGTTTTCCAGCAGTTCCTACCTCTTCCTCTGCCCAGGCCGGTGGTCATCCCCAGGCAGCCAGAGCCACTCCCCCAACCCACCCGTGTGCTGGTGGACAACCCAGCTCTCCACAACTCCCCTGCCTGGTTGGTGCTGGGGTTGGTGCTGACCTATGGTACACACGAAGCGCCCACTCAAGGAGGAGGAAGAGCGCCTGTTTGTCCAGGTCCTCTCGGAGGATGTCCTGGAGGTGGCTGGTGAGGGCCTTGTGGTAGGTGGAGGTGCAGACGCTGAGGATGTTGTAGTGAGCTGGGACGCACTGGACCATCAGGTCCTTCACCACACGCAGCTCTGATACGATGTCCTTCTGCAGCGCTGCCAGGTGCCCGGCCAACCCCGGCCCCACAGCGTCCATGCGGGTGGCATGAAAGTGGGCTCCTGTGATGGTCTCCTGGAGAACATGGTAAAACTTCTGCCTCCAGCCCTTTGGGCGGCCAGGGGGTAGGAAGGTGGCCTCCAGGAGCAGAGTATCATCTATTTTCTCCTCCCGCTCGATGATCCTTACAGCGGTGACGAAGAGAACCGGGTCCTCGCGCACCAGCCGCAGGCTGCTGCCCACGATGTCCCACAGCTGCTTGGCCAGGCTCTCGTTGAGCTCCTGCAGGCCACCGAAGTAGGACAGCACAGTTGCCTGGGCACTGGAGAGCCCGCGGAGGTGCAGCTGGGAGAGGATGTCATCCCGGAGATGCTCCATCATCATGAGCTCCGCGTGGGCCTCCAGGAGGTGCTGCCCACGGAGCAGCTGCAGGGTATGGGAAAAAACCTCGTGGACTGTGGGAGAGGGAGGAGAGATCCAGGACTGAGTGCGGGTGGCAAAGGAGGTCGGCACCGGGGTCGCGGGCGCAGGTTAGGCAGGGGGATGGTGAGGGGAAGGGTCTGAGATCTGGGGCTCTGGGAACACCGTGCTGGATCGGGCCCTGGGGAGGCAGTGGCATCTCCATCCACAGAGACTTTCCAGACCCAACCGGCAAAGCTGGAGCGATCTGCTCTAGCTTTGCCGCCAGCCCTGCACGGAGCCTGGGATTGGACTGGAGTTCTCCCCAGGGCCTTCCAGCCCAAATCCACGAGGACCGGGTCAGTGCCTTACCCGAGAAGAGCTGGGGCAGCACCTGGACCACCGAGGCCAGCTGCACGTGCTCCGCCATCAGCGCCCGCATCTGCTGGAGGCCCTGGAAGCGGTCCGCGCTGTCGAGCAGGGCCCACCGCGCAGCCCCCAGGTCCTGGCACACGCTCTGCACCTCCTGGGCCGCCGACCGCAGCTGCTCCAGCCCCGCACCTACCCCCTCCAGGTAGGACTGGACAGTTGACTGGGGAGCAGAAGAGGACGGAGGGGCGGTGGAGAAGCTCTCAAAGGCTGGAGGACTCACGCACCATTTGCCCCAGCCTTGCCAGGTCTCTTTTGCATGCACTCTTCCAGCCCCACAAGGTCACATCTGCCTCTGCCATCATGCCATCATATCTCCCAGACCTTCTGCGATGACCCCATCGCCTCTGCCATCATATCTCCCAGACCTTCCGTGAGGACCCCATCCCATCAGACCCAAGAACACCCAGCTTCAGGAAACCTGCTCCAGCAGCAGGAATGGCTCATTTCACCCCCCTCTAGGTAAACTGAGTCACGGAGACTCTTTATGGGGTGGGGGGCAATGGCTGCTGTGCAGGAGGTGGGAGAAGGGCATCACTTTGGGGTGACCAAGGCAGCAGGGTGAGCAGTAACCAGATGTCTCCTTTCAGTTTTAAAAGATTACTTTGCTTCTGCAAAATATTTGCAGGCCAGAGGGCCCCCGTGTGCCCCCCAAGGCATGAAGCACCTCAGTGGCTGTATGAACCCTCCTCCAAAACCGATTTCCATCTCTTCCAGCCCTGCAGCGGCACCGGCACATCTCCGTGCCTTGTCCGCCCATTTAACTCCCGGCTCCTGGTGCCAAGAAGCACTTTTACCCAGCGTCACCAGAAGCAAGTTGTTTTCTCTGAGGCCCCGTCACTCAAAACAAGTTGCCTCCTGGACAATTCACCCACATTTAGGTAGGAGAAACCATCTCCAAAATAATCAGGAGAAGGTTGGGGCTCTCGGACTGATTGGCTCCTGAGGTTAATTGTTCCTCGGGTTATCCAAAAAGGGTTGCCCTGAGCGGGGAGGTGTGCACGGGGCCAGGGCCGGCCCTTACTGATGTGTGCAGAGATGGAGTTTCTCCCGCGGGATCTGCAGGCAGGGGCAGGTTGGAGCTCTTTGCCTCCTCCCAGCCGTGGGGAAGGGGAGCTTCGGTGCTGGGATGGGACGGTGATGGGCAACGCTGGCTCCCGCGCACAGGGTGTGCTGAACGCCCTCGGTGTTTTGTTTTGAAGGATGGTCAGAGACACSGGAGACTCATTTTAACGCTTCAGAAACTGCCCAGGGGGAGGGCAGGGGGTGGTGGGGGTGGTTTACTAGATCTGTTCCCCCAAACAATTGCATTTCTCCTACCAAGCGCCAGCCAAAGGACAAGATTTTTCCAAAAGTGGGGAAAAACAAAGATGACCCAGTGCAGAAGAGGGGACCCTGGCTGAGATCCCTGCTCGGGGAGGCTGCAGGCGTCCATGGGGTGGGCTGCGGCAAACACCCACCTTCAGCCGGGACTGGATGGAGCTGTTCCTCTGCGTCTCTCGGCTCCGGTACTGCCCGAGCCCCTCCAGTTTCTCGGGGCAGTAAAACACCCCTGAAGCCCATTTCAGAGCGGCTCCTCTCGCCAACTTCTCAGCCTTCTCCGCTTCCGGCCACTCCTCGTCTGGGGACAAAGCCAGGGGTTAATGAGCACAACGAAGCCTCTCCTGGTGGGGCAGGAAGGGCCCCTGCGGCCAGAGGCAGGAAGCTGGCCGCCAGCCGACGTCCAAGCACACCCAGATGTGGGAAGCCAGACAGCGCGGCAGCAAGCGGGTCCTTCCGCGAGGGCCCCCYGAAATGCCACCAGCATGGACCGGGGTCGTCGCAGCGGCCGTGGTGAAGGCTGCCCCGAGGAGCTGTCACCCAGCCTGCCAGCTCGGCTGCCAGCCGAGCGCACATCCCCATCGCTCCCCCAAACACAACGCGGGGTTGTCTGAGGGGCGTCTGATGCCACCTGGGAAGCCCCTGGCAGGGCTGAGGCTTCGGCAGTGAGTCAGCAGGAGGGATGGAGAGACGGCAGCTCTCGTATGAAGGAGAGCCAGGCCAAGGTGAAGACGGGAGGCTCCTGGTCTCCCAAAGGCACCCACGCAGCTGTGGGGGGCCACAGCATCCCCCCTTGGCACAGGGTGCCAAGCCATGCCACAGGTCTTCTAGCCAGCGCGGAGAGCTGAGAACCAACACAGTTATCACACACCAGCCCCCATCCCCAGCGCCCGTTTCATCGTTTCCCCCTGCTCCGTCCCCAGCAACTTCCCAGCGTGGAGCTCACCGCAGCCCCGCAGGGATGTCACCCAGTCCCAAGGCGGGCTCCTGCTCTGCTRGGGAGCCTGCCTGCACGGGCACCCTCGGGGACTGGGGGGCTTCGGAGGCGGCCAGCGGCTTTGAGGAYGAGCTATGCGGTGAGCGGCACTGCCCCCGGCGCAGGTCAGAAGGCAGAGCTGGGCTTCCACCCCCCGAAGAGCACAAGGGGCCGGCCCCAGCACAGGGAAAACRTCCAGGGGTGGTAAAGCAGAGAGCAGGGAGCCCCCAAAACACGCTGAGAGCAATAGCATCCCTCCCCCTGCCCAGCACCGCCGGCTCCCCGGGGGTGGCCGCATCGTCCCCGTTACCTCTGGGGCCCGCGGCGTGCTCGTCCTCCGCAGACATGCCCATGGTCTCGGGGCTGAGCGAGCTGCGGGGGCCAGGGCAGGGCTGCGCGGAGGAAACCGGCAGCCGCTTCCTCAGCTGGAGCAGCCACGCTSCTCAGGGCTTCATTGTGTTCCCACGGCCACGCTCAGGACGTCAGGAGCGGGGGGCGGAGGGGAGGGGGGGACACAGGGGAAGGCGCCGCGGCTGCCGTAGGCCTCGGGAGCAGAAATCACGCCCCGCGTGGCCTCCCCGGCACCCCCCGGTTCCGCCTGGGCACGGGGCCCCTCTGCGGCCCCCCGACACGGCCCCACGCCCCGCCGGCCTGGCTCGGGGAGGRCGGGTGGGGGCCTGGGGTGCCCCTGACGGGCACCGGCCCAGGCCAGCGCCTTCACCCCACCGTCCGCACCCATAGCGGGAGCCCAGCCGAGGGCGGAGCAGCCGGGAAAGGGCCCTGTGACAGCCCGACCCGAAGGCGAGAGCGTGGGGAAGCGGGGACGGACCCTTCCCGCCTGGGGACGACGTCCCCCCGGCCCCAGCCCGCCGCCACCGGGCGCAGGCCGGAGGACTGGCCCCGCACTGGGTGTTTCGGGGCGGTGCGAGGGCCGGGGCAGGCGGCGCGGGGCGGTACGGGCCGTACCTTCAGCCTCRGCACCGCGGCTCGGGGCTGGGCGCACACCCCGGTTTTACCCCGGGCCCCCCCCACCGCGGCAGGCAGCGGCCCGGGGAGCTGCGGCCTGAGGCGGTGCCCGCAGCGGGAGGCGGCGGCTCCCGCCGGGGGAAGGCCCGGCCCCGGCGCGGCCCCTCAGGGACCGGCCCTCGGGCTCCGCCGCCACCGCCCCGCGCCCGCCCCGGAAGCTCCCGTCGTGCCCCGCGGCCCGGAAGCGGAAGCGCGGCGGGGCCGGAGCCGGTGGCGGCGGCGGCGGCGGGCAGATGGCGGAGTGCGGGCCGCAGCCCCCCGGGGGTGGGAGCGGGGCTGCGGGGGCGCCCAGCCGGCACGAGAAGAGCCTGGGGCTGCTGACCACCAAGTTCGTGTCGCTGCTGCAGGAGGCCAAGGACGGCGTGCTCGACCTCAAGCTGGTGCGGGGGCTGCCGGCGGGGGGTGAGGGCCCGGGGGGGCCCTTCGGCGGGGGGAGCGGAGCTCCTGCGGGCCCGGCCCTCCGGGGGCTGAAGCACGGCGGGGGGGGGAGTCGGGATACGGCAGCGCCCGGTGCAGCAGGTGCGGGGAAAGCGGGGTCCCCGGGGTCCGCGGGGGTGCGGCAGCGCTGCCGGCCGCGCCGAGGGCCTGCGGAGGGGGCCCGGCACCTGCCGCCCCCACGTCCCCTCCCGCGGCTTCTCTCCCCGGCCAGCAAAGAGGGGCCGCGGGCCTCGCCTGGCCTTGCAGGCGTTTGCGTGCCTCGCTTGGAACCCCGTCGGGCCGTCTTGTTCTCTCCCGCGTTCTTGCCCCACACCAAGGGCTTGGTCACCGGCACCACAGTGATCCAGCCCGATAAAGCCTCCGAGGCCTGTAGAAACGGAGAGGCTGTCCCTCCCTGCTGCGCTTTGCCGCCCCGGCATACAGCAGGAAGGGGAGTGTGGCCAGATTCACCTCTGCCAAAGGACGTCCCTGAGGCCTTTAGGCTGTGGAGAAGTGCCCTGTGAATGTGTCTTGCTTCTGCATTTTGAAGATCCTCACCTAGAGGAAGTAACTCTGTGGCGTGTACGGTACTTAAACCTAGGCCTTTTCTATAGGTGAAGTTCCTTTGCTGTGGTTTCCACAAATACCTCTTTTGTGGGTACGCGTGCGAGCGCGCTCTGACCCTTCGCAGGCCGCAGACAGGTGCCAAAAGCCCTGGAGATRCAAGGGCTGGAGGAGTCTCCTGGCTGCAGGCTTCCGTCCTCTCCTCTGCCAAATTGCCGTCCCTTTGGATTAGGGCAATAGTTTCCTGCTGAAAATGTCCGTTAAGGGGATTCGTATTTGTTAGCATGATTTGAACGGTTGTGTGGTGTAGGGTCTCCAAAGTCCTGGTCCATTACCGGCAGGCGAGAGGGAACGTCATCCCTGTGCTGACCCGCTCTGTGTGCGGTGCCGCTGGCGTTGCTGGTCCTGGCTGTGCCGGTGCCGCGGCCGTTAAACTCTTGCTGGTGTTAGGTTGCCGTGCGGTAGTGGAAAGAGGCGGATTGGTTCGGTCCGGTGTGTCCCGAAACCCGAGGGGAGGAGAGTCGTGTGAGCAAGGCAGGGAAGTCCCGGGGCTGCTGAGGAGCTCCTCCCTTACAGCCGTGCTTACTCTCCTCCCCGCGTCTTGCCTTCCAAACAGAGGAATCTGCGTCTTGAAAAGGTGTCGATTCTCCATCAAGCACCATCAGATCGGATTTAGAAAAGACCTTTTGAATGTTGACTTCGCTAAACTGTTGTCAGTCGCACAGACAGCTCTCTGCGTTCCTCTTCCCGTCCCCATCTCCTTTACCCTGAAGGAGTATGGAATTTTTAGGCTGCCAGACTAGTGTCTTCTAGCACTGCTTTACTGCTGAGGAATGGTGATTTTTGGACCCGCTGCGAGCGAGATGGCTGGAATTTGGTTTGTGCTTAGTGGGGAGGTTGCTGGGTAAGAAAAGAAACGAAGAGGCAGTGGCTTCTTCTCGTGGTCGTAATGACATTGAGAACATGGCTTTGTAATTTGAGGTGCTGGGACAAGAGAGGTATGAGACGGCGAGCAGAGTGCTTGGCCAGGAATTAATGTGACAGGCAGCAAGGAGGGAAACATGACTGAGAGCTTGGAGTTAAGTGTCTAACCTTTTTGCAGGCGGCGGATACCTTGGCTGTGCGACAGAAGCGACGGATTTACGATATCACGAATGTCCTGGAAGGCATCGGGTTGATCGAGAAGAAATCCAAGAACAGTATCCAGTGGAAGTGAGTGACAGAGAAGCACTAAATCGTTCACAGGTCCCTTCTGGTCTCAGGTCCTGTCGTGTGGGTGCCTTTTTCCTCTTCAGGCAAGCTTCAGGCTTCGTGAGGCTGTTGTCCAAGTGACACTGCGGTTAAAATGCCCTGCTCAGAGCAAGGTTCCTCGGTGGTCTGGGCATGCTTGTACTTCCCCCAGCTGGGCTGTGCTGTCATGAGGAAAGCTGAAGCACGTATGGCCTGTCTCTTTTACAGCRGAGCTGTTATTTTGGTACAGACTAAGTATCTGCAGTGCCTTGGGCTAGAAAAGATGCCTGTCATGGCACCGGCGATGGGGGAGAGCTCTTCCAGTCTGTGGGATGTAGGCAGATGTACCAAACGTTGCTGTGCTGGAAGGCGGGGATCTAGATTGGGTACAGATGAGGCTTTCGGGGCGATCTGGCCTTGACGTATGACAGGGGTGGCAGTAAGGGAGGTGGCAACCTCTCTGAGAGGTTTGGGCTGGTGTGGGTGCCTCCAGAGGCTGATGCACGTCACTCCTTTTCACTTGGCGCAGAGGGGTGGGTCCTGGCTGCAACACACGTGAAATAGCTCACAAACTTATCGAGCTGAAGGCAGACATAGAGGACCTGGAGCAGCGGGAACAGGAGCTGGAGCAGCAGAAGATGTGGGTTCAGCAGAGCATCAAAAACGTTACAGAAGACGTGCAGAACAGTCGATATCCTTTGTGTGAACTGATTACTCTGTYTCCGTGCTCGCTTGCTGGGCTGGAAAGCAGAGACCTGAGGGATCTGCACTGAAAGGGTCAAGAGGCCGTGCCTGCCTTTGAAATTAGGGTAACTCTGTCCAGCCTGGGAGCCAGCTTTCTCTGCGGTGCACGGCTTCTCATCTGGCTTTTTGAAGTAAAAAACACTGTAATGTTTACCACAAYGAGAAAAGTGCTTCTCTCCGAGCCACAGGTGCCGCTTTCTCGAGTGTGGAGCTGCTCTTGTGGCTTGCCTGTCTTAGGATGTCCGCTCTGACGAGTAGGTAGCTTGCAGACCTCGCCTGCAGACCACTTCAGAGCGTGGCTCTCTCCCAGAGAGAGCCTTCTGGGAATGGCGTTTCTCGTGCTCGGGAAGGAARTGCCAGGTGCCCTCTGAGTTCTCTGTCTGCGCAGGAAGCTGCAGCCTTTCTCCTTAACCTCTGAAACATTAGCGTATGTGACACATGAAGACATCTGCAAGTGCTTCACAGGTGAGGAAATGGTGCTCCATCGYATAGATGTAATGCTGCAGTCCTGTCGGTCTGTCCAGCTGCTCTCCTTCCTCCAGGAAAGAGGAGGCAGCGGACCACGGGCTGCCCAACAGCATCAGGTTAAATGTCGTGTGAGCTCTGACGCCATCCTGGGTTTGTGTACCACTGAGTTGTAGCTTTTTTGTCACCATCAGAGGGGACAGGCGGTTTCTTTTACTTGTGTTTAAAGGAACATAGCTGCTATTTCTAAGGAATTCTTTTTTTCTGGGTGTCACTATGTGGGGGGGCATGTGTTATGTTACAAGCCCTTGATTTTAAGGGCTTGGGTGGACAATGTTCTAATAATAGGAAGCAAATTTTATTGCACGGTAGAAATCTGGGTGTAAACAGGAAAACAGTATAAAAAGTGGTCCCTCAGCTGCATCATGCCCTCTACCAACACGAAKGCAAGGAGGAGGTAGTGAAGAGCAGGACAGAAGGGAATATGCTGCTTGCTGTGGCCTCGCTCCCTTGTGTACTGCCTTCCTAAAGCTGTGAGGTGCCTGTCTAAAAAGCCATATGTTCTGTCTCTGGGGGGCAAAAGTGAAGAAAACCCACAGGAGTCTCTGTTTCTTCTCTATTGCCAATTTTGATGATAGCTGTAGGACCCAAAAAAAAAAAAAAATCCCCGGTGGCCAGTGTGCAGTGCGGCAGCCTGCAGTACCTAAACTGTTGTTCTCCGCCGTAGCGGTGGGGAGTCGCAGCTCCTTTCTGCTTCRGTGGGCACCCGACCTCTCCTGACCCCGTGCAACCTGCATCTGCTTTGCAGCAGAGATTGAAGCTACTTATCCTSACCACCCCCAGGCACGTGTCATCTCGCCCTTGTCTGACTCTCTCCTTCTCTCTTCCAAGCGCTCTTCTCACCCTGCACTTCATCMGCTCTTCTGTTTTTCATCTTTGCCTTTGTGTGCTTTCCGTCTTCACCAGACTTCATACTGCTCGAGTTCCTGCTGGTAACTTATGCATCGCCACCCCCTTTGCTTTACTGGTTCTTCTGATTTCAGCTAGCAGTTTTTGGGGGCAGGGATTGTGTTTTCAGTTTGGCAGTGCTTGGGGCCAGATAACTCGTAACAGTCTGGAAGAATTTACTGGAGACCAGCAGACAGCTTATTGCTTGGTTGACTGAGTGTTTTGCATTTTATTGCACCTGTTTTTTGTCAACCAGATTGTGTCTGAAGTCAGACCTCACCAAAATGTGCAGAGAAGTTTAGATCTTACTGAGGGCAGATTTGAATTCCTCCCAGAACAGAGGCTTGATCCACATTTTTCCATTGTCTGTTCAGTGTGTGCCCGGTTTTGCTGTATGAATATGCCTTACATAATTTTTTTTCCCTCTCTGAAGTGTCTGAGCCTTGCAGAGGTTCTTTGTTGGACCTCTTGTGTTCTTGAGCTGTGGTACAGGCTGAATTTCAGCTCCTGGTTTTTTTTCTTTTTCTGATTGGCTGCTATTGAATTTGCTTTCTCAAAGTGAGTTAGGGCTTGAAGATTTCCATGCTTGGACTCTTGTCAAATATGGATTCATTATTTGGATTAATTGGAAAAAAAAAAGTGAGGATGTGTTAGCTTTTAGTGACTGGGAGACATAATTTTCCCATCTGTTGCTGTGATGCATTTTGCACTTGCAGGATCAAAAAGGAAGTGGAAACACACTGTACGCTGTTTTGTAAAAGTATTTGGGATGTAGCTATCAAGGGAGATAGAAATGCAGCACCTGTGTTGTTGAAGCTAACAAGTCTTAAAGCTTGAGCTTGTGTCTTTGAGCTTTATTATGCATTTTTAATGTCTTTTAACAATATTTTTCTTAAGTGCAGATTTGTTAAAGGAATCCCATCTTACTGACAAATCSTGTGGTATTTTTAATCCCTGTACCTTTTGCTGATCTGACCTTTATTTGCCTGCCTGAAATTAAAGGATACRCTCTTCTGCTGTCCTCTCTCATCGCTCTGGGGATCTTGTGTGTTAATTATCAAGTGAAGCTTAATGCAGAATACCGGTGAAGTGCGAATACTAACCACACTAAAGCTTAAACATTCAAAGTGAGAGCTGCTAACTGCTCAGTCTGAATACGTCTAATGTTCACAGCACTGGTATTTCTCTGTTCAYGCTTCTCTAAACCCGGATATGGGATGGAAGCCGCTCGCCTGTGACTGTTGTGTTATTAGGGGCGCAGGTCTTAAGATGCTGCAGAACTTGAAGAGGACAGATGCTGTCAGCCTGGCTCCCAGCCCGGCATGTGCCGGGCTCTCTGCAGGGTCCAACACAACTAACACCAGGCAGGTTTCTTGCCAGCAGAGACTGGGCAGTGTTGGTTTCRGGTATTGGTACTCCAGCGTGAGGCTGCCATGCTGTTGGCAGCCTGGCTCCTGAGCCTAGTTCGACACCATCTCTCCGCTGGCAGTGCAGCTCTTTGAGTTGTGCGCTCTTTTGTTTATAATTCACATCTAAAAGCTTGTGACAACAGGATGAAGGATCCTTCCCTTAGGATTCAGATGTTCTTAAGAGTCAATTTAAGTCAGCCCTTCTGAGGGAAAGAAAGGTTAGTCCTGTTAAGGATRCTGCTAAAAACCTTCAGGGTTGCTTTGGGAGAAACTTCACAGGTTCTTTGTGCCCTGGGCAGTTGGCACGCTGGGAGCTGTACGATGCGCTTAGCAGCTCAGGTGGGTGTAAATGGCAATCCTCCGTGGGAGGGAGCGCAGGAGACGGGGCTTTGAGGAGGGTCTCTTTGTCAGTGCTCAATTATCATCAGAACAGTTTGTGCCCACTGAGTCTGTTTTCACAGGAGACACCCTCCTTGCGATTCGAGCCCCGTCAGGCACGCGGTTGGAGGTTCCCATCCCCGAGGTGAGTGATAAATGTGTGGGCAGAGTGTAGGAGTGTCTCTGTGTGCCTGTGTCGGGGCGGGGGTTGTTGCTGGATTGACCAGGCTGGGAGTTGGCAGTCAGGGCTTTGAAGGAGTCGGAGGAACCGGCAACCCAAGGAAGGCTCCAGATATTAAATAATTGCCAGGAAACTCTGTTGTTTGGAAGTATGTGAGTAATTGCAGGAGCACCAGGGGAGAGGGTAGTCCTGGGAGTCAGGGGAATTGTGTGTGGAACCGTGCTGAACTGTCTGGACAGCATGTCTTGCCTCTGGGAAATTCCTTTTCTGTTTGAAAAGGGCATTTAATGTATGGCTGTGTTTTGCTTTTGACTTTTCTCAGGGCCTAAATGGGCAGAAGAAATATCAGATCCATTTGAAGAGCACAAGTGGTCCCATTGATGTTCTCTTAGTAAACAAAGATGCTTGGAGCTCTCCTCCTGTYGTACTACCTGTCCCTCCCCCTGAAGACCTCATTCAGTGCCAGGCAGTTGCACCCTCGAAACCGCAGATACCACCGCTCGCCCACTTCCAGGAGGCRTCCGTTCCCAGCAGCACCCAGCCCTCCACACCGACACCTACCAGCACTCAGGACCACAGCCCTGCCGCGCAGAAACCCGCGAGCACAGGTGAGGGGGAGATTACAGGAGGCAGAAAGGGGGTGGCGGCCGGCAGAGGAGAGCACTTGCCTTGGCCTGGCTGGGGCTGGCACTGCTGGTCGTGCAGCGATGTCAGCTYCTGGCGAAGGGGGCACCTCTGCCTTCGCTGCACTGAGCCTTTTCTTTTGTCTTCGCTAGCGGCACTGGCTGTGTTAATGGAAATAAGGCACGTGGCTTGCGGGGGTCGTGCAAGCCTGTAGGAGCGGCGGTGGGGGAGAGACTGATCCCACGGATACATTGATTAGCAGAAGTTTGTAAAAGGGTCTTTCTGAGTCTCAAGTTCAACTTTCAGTTTGAAAAAAATACTGTCAAAAATACTAGATTAGGTTGGTTGCKGCTTTGTCCAGCCAAATTTTGAGAGCCTCCAGTGGTGGAGATCCCCAGTTTCCTCAGTGAGCTCTTCCAGGGCTGCAGCACCCTCTCAGTGAATTCCTTTTTCCTGATGTCTGGATCCTTTGAGCTGCATCTCGTGCCTGTTGTGCATGTTACATCGTTTGGCACCACCRGGAAGTTCTTAATTTTTGTAACTGYCTTTCAGGTAGCTGCARGCTGCTGTTAGGTTGCCCTTAGASTTCTCTTTGCCTGACTGAACRAGCCCAGCTCCCTCCACTCCTCTTYGTAGGCCATGTGCCCTAGACCCCTGGCCAACTTGGTAGCCCTCAGCTGGATYTTCTCCACGTCTTTCTTGAACTGGAGGATGGCCAAAGCTGGGCACAGAATTCCAAGTGCAGCCTCAGCCCCAAGCAGGAGGATAGTTACTTCCTCCAATGTGCTGGCCACGCTTCTGGTGTAGCTTACTACCTGGCTTGTGTTAATTGCTGTGAGAGCATGTTCTTGGCTTATGTGCAGCCTGGTACCACCAAGACTGCTCTCCAGCAGAGCTGCAGCAGGACCTGGGAGTTTTTACTGGGTGAAAGCAAGAAGCCGCCTTCCTAYGCAGCTGTCTGTGCTTGGCCAGCATTGCCAGTGAGGGTTGAGGCTGCGCTGCAGCCGCTTGCTTTGGGGCTGGCGGGAGACGACATTCCTGTGTGTGTCTGTCGCTCTTTCCAGAATGCGGCGTCTCAGTGGCAGAGTCCAAGAGCAGCGGCGACTTTGACCCCCTCAGCAACGCGTCCGCGTCRGCCGGCCAGCCGGCCGGGTTGGATACCCAGCCGCTACAGTCCTCTGCCTCGCTGGACAGCAGCTCCGTCCTACCCAGCCCCTCTACCTCCTTTGAGCCGATCAAGCCCGATCCCACAGGAAGTGAGTATGCACCCTCGTTTGCTGTGTTGCCCCAAAAGCGTGCTGCTTGGAGCGAGGGAAAGGCTGCTGGCCCTGGAGGAAGGAGCTGAACTCCATTCTGCCTTTGCTGTGAGCCAGGCTCTGCCAGGGATGAGTAGGCATTTCCCTGTGAGGGTGCTGGGGAACCTGGTGAGAAGGTGACTGTGTCGTGTCTAGTGTCCTGGCACTTTCTGTGACACCAGGACTAGAAAATCTGCAAGGGACAYTCTTGTGACACACGTCTCTGCTGTTATAGGTAGGATTATTCCCTGGGAGGATTATTCCCTTTCAGTGCCTTCTGTAGTGCTAGGTCCAATTTTTGAGACTGTGTGAAGCTAYAGAATTTCCAGCCATCACTGAGAGCACCTTTGTAACTCCTGGGGAGTTTTTCTTTATTAGGAGAGCTCTTGTGTCTGTTTTCCTCCTTTACTCAGGAATACTTCACCTATCTTTCGTGATCTTGTGGTCTTAATGATCTCGCAGTGTATATTTGGGGAACTCCTTGATGTGCTTGGCGAGGTAAAATGGGCTTTAAAAAAGGAACGTTTGAGCTTTATACCACAAAATGGCAGGCTGGCCCAAGGAGAGAAAAGCATCCTCTGGGAAAAGCATCCACACTGCTTTAATGTTTTGAAGCCTACCTTCACTGCAGAAGCACTCTAGGTTAGAGAGTTACGGTTAGAAGAGGAAATCTTGCTCAAACGTAGCTCASGCAGTGCTTTTTTCACGCTTCTGCTGCTAGCACATCTGAGAGAAGCGYGAACTGTCTGTCTTCATCTTGGAATAGTCTTGATTGGGGAATTAGGCCTTTGGTGTGCGTATAGCTTACCATATCCCAGTGGGCCTGTGCTCGCTCTCTAAAGGCATGCCCTCCTCCTACACAAGATAAATCGAGGTGATGTACGGAAGTTGGCGCCGTGTGAGGCTTACTACAGGCAATTACTCTAGAACTGCTGACTGTGATAACGTGTTCATGTCCCGGGGCTCCTACAGATCTATTTTAAAGTAGTCGAGCTTAAGTATTTTATTGCTTATCATTTCAGCAGAACTATGTGACATGGGGTGTGGGAGCAGAATTTCTGGGTGGCATAACATGATTTGGGTGCGTAGGGAGTACAGTAGGATGGTAGGTGATTATGCTGTAAAGCATTTCAGACTCTTCATGTAACGATGCAAACGGTTTGGTTTGTTGTATTTGCAGTACTGGAACTTCCCAAAGAGCTGTCGGAGATGTTTGATCCAACGAGAGGTATGTTCACTCCCTGACCACAGCTTTGTTCTGTGCCCATCTACTCACAGAAGTGGGACAGTTTGTTTTATTCATTCCTTTTTTGGATTATTTTGGGGATGTGGTTTTGTGAGGTGCTTGTGGTCGGTGGTGGCTKCTGGCTCTCTACTTGTAGTTAGGCACTCTTAAAATTACTGGTTTCTGTACGTATTTTTCTGTCTTCATGTTGCCAGCAACCTCTGTTAGTTTGCCCTACAGTGTGTAGATGAGGGCTTTCCCTTCCCCATGCCAACGCTAATCTGTGCTCTGGCTTCCCATGCTCCTTCTCCAACTTGTCTGCACGCAAGAAAAATCCCTGTTAGTCTCGTTTCAGCTGTAGCCTGCCTGAGGCTAATCCAAGCAAATAATCTAGGGAGATAGTCCTCTCTTTGAAATATCCCTCAGTGATTTTGGTGGTGCTAGTAATTTTGGAGCAGTAGGGGAGGGGATGCTGTTSTTGTGTTAGGAGTTCTGCCTCTGCCTAATGGTGGGGCGGACTCTGGGCTAAGGGCAGGAGGGGTGAAGGAATTCGGTCTAACATAAGCCTAAGCTGGGAAACTCTTTTTACCTGCACATTTATTTCCCTTCAGTGCTGGCGTAATACTTYCTAGCCCTGCACCTAGGCAGAGCCGAGTACACACCAGCGCTTTGGTGGTGGTGACAGGATATGTACAACAACGGTCCCTAGTTCTGTGCTCTAGCAGCAGGTGCTTTGTGAAAGTGCTGTCTTTGCCTAAAAACCCCCAAATGCACGTGCGCAACCGTCTGATCTCTGTGCTCGGAGCCCTGGAGAACACCTTTCCTCCTTGCTCAGCACCCGCTGCTGTAGACAGTGGATAAAGTCTTGGTAGTGACTGAATGCAGCTGAAGAGTAAATTTGACTTCGCGATGTGAAACACAARCTGCTGCAAGGCCCCAGCCCGTGTAGAAGATCTAGCTTAACCCGAACTAACTATACTGTGGGACTATGTGGACACTATTAGAAAGGAGATGTTTGCTGTCTACGGTAATGTATGTTGTTTTATGGAGTATTCTTCCCAGTTTGGAGGGCGAAGGTAGAGATCCAGGAGTGAAGGACAAAAAAGTCGACAGCTACGGAGGCGAAGCTCAGGACTGGAAAAAAGCAGCATGACAGAGCTTGGAGAAATAGGCCTCGCAGGGTGCTCCGTGCTTTCATCCCTGTGTGATCCCAGTAATCTTGCCCTGGCACCGGCTGCTGCTTTAAGGCTATGCAGTTTAAGCTGCAAGAGCCTGGAGTTCTTCCTTAGCGTTTTGTATTGGAATTACTTTTTCTGCATGGTTTTCTCTTTCTTTTAAACGGGTGCTTAATAACTGCTTGTTTTAAACTTAAACTCGTATCCTGGAAAAAACCTGAATTTCAACACACACATATACACGCCCTGCTGTATTACAAGCCCTGATCTAAGAATGCAGGTTCTGCATTTAATTGCTATTTATCGAAGCTGGTATTAGTCCTGTCTAGTCACTTGGTGTTGAAATTCTTATCTCATGGCACCGAATTACACAGGTAGGTTCCTGTCCTCTAGGAAATAGCCTGCTGTGGATAAGCGTCTTGAAAATGGGCTCATCTGAGTTTCTTTTGTGAAAGCCTATTTCAAGTACGGGTGGTATCTCATCAGCCAGTTAGACTGAGTTAGATATTCACTATCTGAACTTGGTAAAGTGAGAGGTATTCAGAAAGCTGTTTTCAAACGCTCAGCTTCTTAAAGAAAAGAGATTGACTTGCACGTGCTTTGTCTGCGTGCTTGTCTGTCTACCCTTCAAGTGCCTCGTGAACCTACTAGCTAAAAGTAACAACCCTGGAGGAAGGAATGACGTTTCAGAGATAGATAAATTTTTTTACAGCTTGGTGTGGGCGACAGAGGGGAGAGCAGAGTCAATGGCCCATTCAGGAAGGATATGCAGAGCTCAGATGCTCGTTCTGTTTGGCAGCGGGCAGCCTGCGAATCTGCCAGGGCGTGTGGCTGGATTAGCCACAGCACGGCCGTGGGGCAAGGGGAGCAAATTAGGGGGACAAAGGACACAAGTCTGGAGGAAACTGGAGGTTCATTAGTTCTACTGCTCCTGGAACAGCTCATTTGGCTTTTAATTATCGTCCCCTTAGCAAATTCGGTGGGTAATTGAGGACTGCGAATATGGCAGGCTTTACCAGCTCAATTTCTGGTGCGTGTTGAAGAGTTTCCTTTGGAGGAGTGTGGGGCACCAGCGCATGCCAGTGCAGGGGTAAGGCACAGCCCGTCACATGAAGGAGACTGGCGTATGGCTGAGCTAAAGCAGGCAGAAACCTCTTGCAGAATTTTTTGATGTAGCTTGAACTGTCTGACACCGATTTCCCTTTGCCCGTGGCAGGAGGCCCAAGCCTCCTTCCGCCAATGCCTGCYGCACACGCCGTGCCTTAGCCAGAGAAGGGATAACAAGGGTGAGGCCAGAAGAGGCTGGGAAGGGTGGGATACTGCACAGGAGCGGACCGGGAAAGCAGAGTGTGCTGCTTAACCATGCTTGTCTCTTCCCCAGAATGTATGAACTCTGAGCTGCTGGAAGAGCTGATGTCATCTGAAGGTGAGTCTTTGAGTCTCCCCCTCATGGCGTGGCCTTTCCAGGAGAGGTAAGACCATCTTGTGTGACTTTACCCAGCTGACAGTCTTGTGACTGCAGGCTCGCCCTCATCCTTTCTGGGCTCTGGACACAGACACTGTCCTGCCAGTCCCTGAGAGAGGTGTGAGGACCAGAAGAGCCTGTCTCTTCCATGTCAYGAGGCTGATTTGAAGCAAGCTCAAAGACTGTTGCTGCGAGGTGGCCTCCTCGTGGCTCCGCAGCTCGGCGCCCATTGGCAGCTCTTGGCTAGGTGTGGGAGTGCTGAGTTTTGTAACCAACCGTGGGCTTCTCTTTCCCCAGTGTTCGCTCCCTTGCTCCGCCTCTCCCCTCCACCTGGAGATCACGACTACATCTATAACCTGGACGAGAGCGAAGGCGTCTGTGACCTCTTTGACGTGCCTGTCCTCAACCTCTGACTTCTCAGTGCGGCTGTGAGCCTCGCAAACACAGACCATTTTGTAACTCTTTGGAAAGTGTCTATTTTTGGATTCCTTTTGTGGTAGAGCTCCATGAGTGAGCGATTCAGAGATGTTCTCATATGGACTCAGAACCAAGAGATGTGGACTTGCAGGCCGGGAGCCTCCCCGTAGCTTCTTCCTCTGTTGCACGTGCAACTCGCCCCGCCGTGTTTCTCTCTCCACTGGATCCTGGGCCTCACTTCAAAGGGTCTGTGTTTTGAGTGTTCCCAGTTCACCATAGAGTTTGCCCGTGTGTTTCTCCAAGCTTCCTCAAATCTGCATGCCTTGGTTTTTCCTGCACTCCTAGAGGCACTTTGCACCTCCTAGGTACCAGCTGCTACAAGGAGCCCTAATATCGTGGTTAGTTCACAAGCCCGGAGGTAGTTAGCTAGATTTTTCAATGTGAGCAGTGCAGATTGGGGTGGTTATATTTCTGAATGACAACGAGGGGAAAAAAAAATACGGCACCGAAGTGTCCATTTCTTCCAGTGACTCCAGACCAAGCTAGTATGTTTTACAAGAAAAAGCACTTTTTTTAGCCAGCTGTGCCTCCTAGTGGGACTCAGGAGTTGAGTCTTTCCCTGCTTGTGTATCAGCAGGAATGCTGGTTCTGCGTTCACCAGTCTGCTGATGCACGAGCCCAGGGGCTCCGGCTCTTTGTACAGCAGCTGTGCTGTTTCTACAGGGCTAAAGAATAGGTGCCAGTATGTTGTTGTTTTTTTTTTTTAATTTTTATTTGTTTTTGCCTGAGTGAAGAGATGTTTGAAAGGATAAGACTGCTCCAGCTGGTGCCTGTAAGGTACTCCAGGTACATCAGAGCCTGCTCATATTTGCAAGTAGCTGTCTTCTCCAACCATTGCACTTGAGCCTTCAACTGTCTAAAAGGCGACCAAGCAGTAACAATTCAGTAGTACTTTGCCGTGACAAGTTACGTAGGTGTTGTCAAAATAGTGCTTTTTTTCCCCTCTTTTTCTCTTAGCATCTGTTCAGGATCAGGCTTTCTGTATATTTGAATTTGCTCCTCTGGTGTCCATGCCCACGCTCCCAATTCCTGATCCTGTGGCAGGTCACTACCTAGCGTGATGCTTTCTCTGCATCATTTTTCCGCAAGATTTTCTTCATTGCTTTGTAATGGAAGGTCGGCTGTTGGGTTCGTTATGGTGATCAGGTGGTAGCAGTCTTGGACCCTGTGCATTTTAGTTGGAGTAAAATGCCCTGATGGATTTGTGTTGTATTTTGCAAGCCCCGACTTTGGTTTTCGGTCAGATCCTCTATTTGAGTGTCTTCAGTTTTGCACATCTTCCTGCTGACACGGTGGCAGCGGCTGTCCTGCCTTTCCTGCTCTGCAAACTGCTGAAGAGAGAGAGGGCCAGGCCAGGAGCATGGCTGGCTGTTGCAGAGAGGTAGCTTGCAGCCATCCACGTAACCAGCTGATGTTTAACTTCTCCGCGTAGCTGCTCACCGCCTGTGAACCACACAACCAGCTGGAGCACCAGCAATAAGGGACGTAAAGTCTTCAGTTCTTGGAGCCCGCAGAGGTGAGAAGAGTATATGCTTGGGAGCTGCGTCCCCGAGGTGGCTCCTCGGGCCATCCTGTTCTGTGTGGGACTCCTCCAGAAGAGCCGTTCCTCTCTGCAGCCCCGAAGCACCGGCCTCCTCTTCGGGAAAAGCGTGAAGAATTCAGGAGGAACAACGGGACGCTCTCTAGTTTGGCAGCGGGCAGAGCCGTGGCGTGAGACCCYGCCGGGGGGTGAACTTCCAGCCTGCATGCAGCCAGTCCCTGAACCTGCCCTCCTTCGCATGGAAGCTGACCGAACGCCCTCGGCCCTGCGCGCGCGTTAGCTAGGCTCCGTGGCTTTGGTGTAGCTCGAGCTCTCCGTGTACTGCCTGGCCCTCGCCCTCCTTCCAAGTGTTCATGTTCGCCAGTTAGACAACCTTCGGAAAAAGATACCTAGAGAAAAATTTACAGTCGCAAATGAACTTTTGATTCATATATAAAGATTATTTTTATACTTTTTTTGCAAGGAAAGAAAATTGCCTGTAATATTTGTACAGTGTTCTCTGACGTGAATAAACAAAAAACTTTCCAGAGTTTCTCACCCTGCCCCAGCCTGCGCCTCCCCTCTGCCGAGCCCCGAGGGACAGGGTGCCCCCGAAAAGTGGGGTGCCAGCCGTCCCCCTCGTCCGCTGGCGGGGCCGGGCTTTTTCCCAGCGGGAGGCCCCGTCCTTGCCGTGGAGGTGGGTCCCGCCGAACCCGCGTCAGCTCAGGTGAGGGGGCTGGGCCGGGCCTGCTCGGGGCTGGGTCTGGCACCGCCATCAAGACCTGCGGCGGCAGCAGGGCCTCGGGGCCGGCGGCGGGGGCCCTCCGGGAGGCGGGGAGGCAGCGGCGGCGGCGGCGGCGACCCGGAACTGCGGCGCGGCGGGGCGGGGAGCCGTGCCAAGCGGTGACGGTGCTGCTGCGGGAGCCATGCCGCCGCCCAAGGACGTGGTGAAGATCGCCATCCAGATGGTGGGAGCCATCCCGCAGCTCATCGAGCTCCAGCAG